>CM073761.1:22256764-22846271 GCA_037127475.1 Arma custos | reverse complement strand
AAATATATTTATGATGATAAATAATTATTGGATAGAAGTCATAAACTAGTAAAGGGCCAACAAGTTGAGCCAGCACTGCCGACATAACCCTACCAACTTAGAACTGGGGTTATTACTATTGTCGGTTACCATAGTTGCATAATGTTCTATTACTAGTTGAAGCTATGTAAATAGAATATCAATTAACTGGCCATACTAGGATATTATTGTTATCTTAATAAATATTCATAGACTTAATTAATATCTAAATTGAATTATATTCCTTAAATTTCTTGAATAATTTAAATTTGATGATTGGGCTGGTTTTACATTTGAGTCAAGATAACTTGTTGAATTAAATACTTCATCCACACTTTATTATTATATTAGTATTATTGATTGGCAATATTTTTGAATAAGCGAATAGTATAGTATAGTGATTAAATTCTAAAGTAATTCTTCAACCATAGGTTGCGAAACCTAATACAAAGCGTGCCTGGGTTTTTTCATGTTTTTATCCCCAATAAAGCATGTTGTTATTGTGATGAATAAATCAGCTTTATATAATTAAATAACTTAAATAATTAAATATTGCATGCTTAGTCCTTAATTTACAACTGCACAAATACAGCAAACAACAAGTAATGTGAATAACTAGTAAAAATACTTGTAAAGGATCTACACATTGCACTTCATTTTAAATTTAGTTAGGAAATCTGTTCAGACTCCTATCTATATTTTCGTTTAACAATTTAATTTTTAATTCATTAATGAATTTATACATAAGCCAAAAAAAAATAAAAGAAGTTACTCGGAGGTAACACCCAGTGAGATTAGGAGCCACTGATTGAACAGCAGAGTTTCTTGGAACGATAAACGCTACTTTGATGAAATTGAAAATATTTACATTCGAAATTCGGCACTGAACAGAATTTTTTTTTAGCACAGTTCAACTGATTGACTGGTTTAGGATTTGATGGCATACAAATTGAGTAATTTCCCTGAATGGAGGTTATTTCCTCCCTTCGCTACACGATTGCCGATAACTGACGTTGAGAGTTAGCTCCTGTAAAGACAGTTATGTTCGTAATTATATAAACATATCAATTTATGCACTATAAGAAAAAGATCAATATTCATTTGGTTTATTTTATTAAAAATGTACTGTTATTAAATTGAAAAATAATATAATGTATAGAGAAATTTAAATTTTTGAATAACAGGATGATATAAAAATATATGAAGAATAAAAATACAATAAATGGAAATGGCATTAGGCTGATATACTGATATATATATATATATATATATATATATATATATATATATCAGAAACATATATATTTAAATAAGCATTTGACTTGTACTATGTTCCTAGCACGCTATAGAAGTGGTAAATAGTGGTAAATAAATATATATTATGAGTTGGTGAGTGGTGTAGCTGCTCTTGGATTCAAATCCGGCTGCGACAGAAAAAACATTTAATCTGCTAACTGCCATATTTGGATACTATGGGATCTTCAGACCCTCATAGGGCTCACCCAGGCTCTATAAAGAGGATTTTCTTAATTGATAGTTGAGTTAAATCTCGGACTAGTCATCTCACCATACAAAAGCATTGCATCTGTACTAAACCCAAGACCTTTCATTATAGCAGTAAAAGTAATTTTTTTGTTACATGAAAAGGATTTTCCTACCACTTGACTTTATATCAAATACGCAGTAAGGGGTTTATTGTGACCTTATAACATTTCAAATTCGAGTTTAACATGTTTTGAGTCGAAATAAGAAAATCTCAAAAATGCGGAATGTGTGTTTGCTTGTGTGTGGTTGTAAATCACAAAAATGAAATGTATAAACGTGAAATTGTTGACATTTCATAAACCTTTTATTCTTTTGATATCCTCAATTCTGGAACGTTCTATTTCCGTCCGTGTATATATATATATATATATATATATATACACTAGCATTTTATCACGACTTCGCTTGCGTGGAATTGGCTCTGCCATATAAAGATTCGTAACAGATCATTTTAAATAAATAGTTTAATTTTTTTTTTAACTATAAGTTAATCGCAAATCCGAAATTTCAGATGTCTAATTTCAAAACTTTGAACCTCTAATAAATTAAGGGGGTTCAAATTCCTTTCTTAGTGCTCCTTTAAGCTATACAAAGAACCTATCTGCGAATTCAGTTCAGTGGTTTCTGCTGTGCGTTGACCGCTGGGTGTGTTAGTCAATCAGGTTATATATACACGAAGTTTATATAAACTTCGCCTGTGTGGTATGTTGATAAAAAGTAGCCTATGTCCTTCCCCCGGCTTGAGATTATCCATATCATATTCCATCAAAAACGGATCAGCACAGCCGTGAAACATACATTGACACTGATTAACAAACGGGATGGACAGAAGTTATTTTCATTTACTGTTGTTCGGGTCAGTAAAGGATTAGTATGTAATGTTATTGAGTTTATTGAAAAGGATTACTTAGTATAACGGTTTCACTTTTTGTACGAAAGCAGCAAGAAGTGAACTATGTTATTTTATTTGTTTTGTTCAGCGAAAATATTTAGATTTTGCGAGTAAGAAACACGTGAGCAAGCATACAAACTTTGCCCCTCTTTTACACACACTTAGGGATAGAATATCGGAAAATCTTTTCTTATCAGATGCCTACGTCATACAAAGAACACACCCTCCAAGTTTCAGGTCTCTACCATCAGCGGTTTAGGCTGTGCGTTGATCCGTCAGTCATTCAGTCGGTCATTCAGGACGAGCTCTTATATATATATATATATATATATATATATGTTTATGTTTCTCGAGTTTTAGTCCTTTCTTAAACATCTTTAGACGACGTTCCGAGGTTAGGTTAGTCTCATGCCCAAACAGTAAAAAAATGAGCTTTTAGTAAAAACATTTAATAGCACACTAAAATAAATATATTTAAAAATATGTAAATGACAAGTGTAAGATGTAATAGGATAGGGTTTACTTACAAGTTCCAAAGACTAGATCAGTTTATCATCAATCAGTTACTTCGCAATATACCTGCATAAAATGTTTATATTGCAATAGCTTATGATCAACGAGTAATCTATTTTTGGGAACAGCAGTTTTATTTAATTGTCGAATCATATTTGATTATTTCTATTATTATTTCATTAAGAATTAATTAAAATTGCATAACACGAACTTAGACCTTGAACATCCGATGTTTTTTTACTGATGTAGTTTCTGTGTACTGAAGACTGAATGGCCACTCAAGTACCATAAACATATAATTTCCATAACAGTCAAGATAAGAAGAAACCTATATATATATACATATTGGTATAACTTCGCAGTACCAACAACAGTAGGAGGGTATACTTTTTTTTTTTGTTATCAATATATTTATACATTTTATTGAGATATTACAATCTGCCACTTTTAGGCAAAAAGTAATAGCGTTAAATAGCTATACAACCATTTAATAAAAATAAAAGTAATAATGAAAAATAAAAAAAATAAAGATATACACTTGCTGATAATAAAAACAAAATAAATACTTGCTAAAATTATAGTAAAATTAAAATAATTTCTCACATTCATACCATAATTACAACATTTACAATTTGCCGGGGGTCCCCAAACGAAGCTTCTTCCCCAGGAATGGGGGCAAAGCAAGAGTCCGGGAGGTCCCTGCGCCCTTTCCCAGCCGCGTCACTGGCTTAAACGCCAATGGAAGCTGGTTAAGGGCGCGTCACACACACAGGCCGTGAGTGTAGAATCTGGCCAGTGCTAGTACTCCAAATAACATTATTAAAACAGGTCTCGGGGCCATTGATGATTTATACGTCGGTTATATGGATGAGTGGAACTGGATAATGACTGAGCCAGGGGATTGGGAAGGCAGGCTAGGTTTTGATAAAAGTTTGAAAATTTAGTTGGGACGAGGTTCAGGACGAAAGGAATGTTGAGATCATGAGATGAGGGTTCTATAGGAGACATAGTAAGGAGCAGTGACAATAGTTCTCAGGACTTTGGATTGAAAGGATTGGATACATCTGATATTCGATTTGTTTGCGGTCCCCCACAGTTCCAGTCCATTGGTCTAAATAGGTTTGATGATGGTCTTGTTTATTAGAAGTTTATTGCCTATTGAAAGATGGGAGGCCCTACATAGTACTCTGTATAGTTGGCTGAATCGTCTGATACGTTCTTGTCTTTTGAGTCTGGTATGAGGGTTCCATGTAAGTCTTTTGTCTAGGAGGAAGCCAAGGTATCCTACTGTGACGGAAATAGGTAGGACGGTACCATTGAATTGGACAGCAGGACATGTTCTCCGGCGAAGTGCGAAAGTCACGTGTTTGCATTTCTCCTCGTTGATTCTGATCCGCCATTGGTTACACCAAGTTTCAATGAGTGAGAGGTGCTTTGGAGGTTCGAGGAAGTCATTTCAGGGTCTGGATAGGATAATAGAACTGCTGTGTCGTCTGCGAACGTTGCAAGGAAGGTTTCAGGAGTAGTTGGGATATCAGCGGTGTACAATATGTATAGGATAGGACCCAAGACGCTGCCTTGAGAGGACCAAGCAGGCTACTTATAAATGAAATAATCAAATATTATTACTACCTTTCCTTAACCAATTACAAAACTTATCCAATTTAAAAATATTGAGCTATATTGATCTCAAAGCTCAATGATTTGGATGAAAACATGGATTCAGAATGAATAATTTGAATAAATAAAGAGAAAAAGATCAAGACGAGAATGTAGGAAAATACAAATAGAAAGAGTAGTAAAATATGACAATAAATAAGAGGAAGTAATGTGAGCAGTTTAGATTTGCATATTGAAAGAGGTTTGTCTTGGAAGGAACCCACCGAAAACACTGCCTCCTACTTAAGTATGCATTATATCACCGCAGAGCATACCTTCAACCACAATAGTTTTATTTCAAGTTTCCACCTAGGTATAGGCCAAAGTCGATATCACTATCGATTTACTGATGTGGAAAACTGACGATATACCTATCCGTAGTTCTGATCGCTGACGATGGGGAAAGAATATTTTCCTAGCTTAAACATTTTAAATCAAAATGTTTCCATACCTGATGTTGTTTCATAGAAAAAAATGCGTAGTAATTGGAAAACAACTTAACATCTCCTTTTTATATTTTGGTAAATTATAAAATATGCAATCATGTGAGGGTAATTTTATTATACCATAATGTAAGATTAGTTAAATAAATGTTGTAATAATAAAAAGAAATAAAACAGTACCACTACAACTCATGGATTCAGTGCGTGGTAGAGGCTGTACTGTTACTCAGATTTGTCATAGATCACAGAGGCTGGGCGAGCCCCATGAAGGTCATAGATCCCATAGGATTCATCCCCCATTAAATAAAATTCCGCCAACGAGCGAGATTTGAGCCCAGGACCATCGGCATGACAACTCAGCTTTCTGCCACTCAACCACTCGCTCCATTAACTCATACATTCTTAATAATAATAAAAAATAGTTCGTTAGGTGGTGCATTACTTAACTTCTACTTACTAGCCTACTTGAAGTAAATGCTAAAAATATTAAATAATTATACTTATTTAACTATAAAAGTTAAATATTCTAATAACAAAAAAAATAAAAGCCCTTGTAGAAGGTTAAAGCAAAAAATTCTATGAACATAGCTGTGAAAACTCTTGATCAATTTTCAAGGGGAAACATGAAAAAAATACCTTTTTCGACACTTCTTGGCAATTAATGAAGAAACGACTCCTCATTTATCGAATCGTCGTTGGCCTCATTCGACCCCAGTCCAATTCTCCATCCCGTTAGTTTCGATCAGGGTTTTTTTTGTTCAAATAGTTATTTCTTCATCAATTTTTTTAAAAATATTGAAAGAGATCGTTTTTTAAAAATGTTTGTGCCCTAAAAAATGATAAATAGTCCATTCCCCCAACCTATTTTCATTTTTAATTGTTTATAATTATTGGTCATTTTTTATGAGTTATAAATATTTTTAGTTTTTAAAGAGAAAAGATAGGCCCTCGACCGGGATTTGAACCTGGAACCTTTGTCTCACCGTGACATCGCTCAGCCAATTGAGCTATCCAAGGCCCATGCCGGTCGAGGACAAACCTTTTCTCTTTTAGATCCTAAATCCCCAGTGTGCTCCCGCCATTTTTGCGATGAATACACTAGAACGAAGTTCTTTGAACATTAATTTTAATTTAGGATCTTATTGACTTACGTCATTTTATTATTTATAATTTTTTATAATTATTGGTCATTTTTTATGAGTTATAAATATTTTTATTTTTTAAAGAGAAAAGATAGGCCCTCGACCGGGATTTGTACCCGGAACCTTTGTCTCACCGTGACAAATAATCATATAAAATTCTTGTTAAAAAGGTTAAAGAGATACATCCCCTTTCAAACAAATCGGTAATAACGAGGAAAATCAACAGTTTAAGTGGTGAGCGGTATGGGTGTGGATGACGTTTAACAACCGAAATTATAGAACTACGACCAATGGGGGGCTTGGAGCTTCCATGAGCTAGCACTTTGCACTGACACACCGAACTGGGTGTGTGGATGCCACTGTAGCGTTCAGTTAGAAGTGGCAGTCAGAAATAAACTCACCAAACTGGCACATCAAACTGACCGTGTGTAGCGGCCTTTAAACTGACTTAAACTGACTGAGGTTTCACTCTCGTCTTCATGTACATTTTACTTCACCTTAAATATCACTTCAAATTTTTAAGTTTGTAAGTGTATTCATAAACAGCGGTCTTATTTCAGAGTTATTATTATTTATTTACCGGCAATGGCCCCGAGACTTGTTATAATAATGCTATTTGGAGTACTGGCACTGGCCAGATTCTCCACTCACGACCTGTGTCTGTGTGTGTGTGAAGCGCCCTTAACCAGCTTCCATTGGAGTTTATTCCAGTGACGCGGCTGGAAAAAGGGGGCAAGGGCCTTCTGAACTCCTGCTTTGCCCTCATTCCTGGGGAAGAAGCTTAGTTCGGGGACCCAGGCAAATTGTAAATAGGGTTTGAATGTGTACATTATTTTATTTATTTTTATTTTTATCTAGACTTATTTTATTTTGTTTATACCACTTTTTTTGTTTTGTTATGGAATGGTTGTAGCTTCATAGCACCATTACTTATTGCCCACAAGTGGCAGATTGTAATGTCTAAATAAAGTGTTTAAAAAAAAAAAAAAAAATTACGATACTATATGGAAAAATAATATAATCTCAGTGTGTGTTTGTTACTATCACGATAGAAGGACAATATCCTTGAAGACTTATATCAAAATGGCGTTACATAGCCGAAATGATAAAAATCAAGAAATTAAGGTAGTGAAGGGTTTAATATTAATGCAATTGAAGGACTTATTGTTATTTTTATTAATTATTAGTTTTTTATTTCATGGATTTTTCAGCGTGTTAGGAGTTAGTAGAATGTTTTTCTAAACTTACATATTGTAGTAGTAAATCCTTTGAATTTTATCGAAGGTAATAGAGATTCAGCTTACTGCAATCACCTTAATGCTGAATTTTAAAATATTTTTCTAATATAGCTTACGTGATACAAACGGGAAGTTGTAAATTTGCTTTTAAAAAATGGAAATGAAATAGGTTGCTGGCTATCCATTCCATGCTCCAACGAAGTTAATATCGGCGACCCTCCTAACGAAGTGGTTCCGACTCAACGCTATCCTGATTCAACTCTGCGCTATCTCTGCCTTTTAGTTCTTACGCTTTAAAAACAATTTACGTTTAAATTATTCACTACCCAGCTACAGGATAATGCTACCAATAAGAGATTCATGCAATCAGATCAACCGAAATATTATAAGTGTTGCTTATTTTTACCTTTGGTTCTTAAGTTCCGGTTACCAATGTTACATTTAAAGTATAATTAGTCCATTTGCAAATGTTTGAGATTTTTACCCGTAAAATGCCCGCTTTGATGTTATTAGGAAGTTCGACATAAATCTAAACAGGAAACCTTCAATCGCTCCTCCGATGGGATCAAAAATCTTTATACAAAATTACACACTAAACAACTTATACTGGAATTTCGTACTCATTTTTTGTTTATATCATACTGTCTAAATATACAATGGCTCTACAAACCCTGCATCGACTTTACAGTTCTCGTCCAGCTGCAGCATTTTTCCTCTCCCATATCGACCTTCACTTCTTCAAACCATTAATAGACGAGGTCTTTCTTGCATTTTCCATCATTCTCTTTTCCATCACGTGGCTATTCCATAATTTTCTTGCTACCTTGTTGTACCCCGCAATATCATTCAGCATACATTTTCATTGCCGTCAGTAGATAACCATGTCTGAGGAGATTAGATACATATTTTTTTTAGAGAAGTGATCCTGAATCATCCATCACGTGACCATGATCTTCACAGATACCAGCCATATAAATCGTTAACAATAGGCATTGTTAGCTATCGTTATTATTCGATTATAAGACTCTTTGTTTGGGTTTTTTATAGTTTTCAATCTATTTTTTACCCTTAAAAGGTACATACTGTAAGTACTGAGGGGATCTTCCCATATTTTCAATTATATCGTGATTTCAGGAATATGAGTTGTTCCTCTGCAAAAAATGCTAAGGTATAAGCTGCATTAAACGTTATTCAAACAGTTTTGGTATTTTTTATCTTCCGCTAACAAACCCAGGACACATGTGTTAGAAAATACAACTAAAGGAAGTTTTTATTTCTTGATTTTTTTCCTTGAAACAATCCCTGCTGTAGAAAAAAGCATATAGAAAAAACACAGGTTTGAAATTATAAAAATAATTTAGTTTCATTATAGAATTTAGTGCAATAACTCTTCATAGGGAGAAGTGTTTACATTTGAAAGAAAGTTAGTCAATATAGAATTTGGAAAGAACGGAATTTTTTTTTCAAGAGCCTAGGGGATGGGGCGACTTTTAGAGGGAAAGCTCTCTAGAGACCCGATCATTATGCTCTAGATGAAATGCCATCATGAATATACGCTTAAGCCTAAATGTCGCAGTTGAACAGGACCTCGCTCCACAATCTTATGGCACACATAACTCCCCCCCCCCTTCTTTGCCAAACTTTGGCAAGTTATATTAATCTCGATTCAGTCCGTTCAACTCTCAGCCTCATAAGACATCCATAATCTTTATGAATGGATTCCACAAAGTTTTTTTCAATCGAACTTTTATCATTAAACTTTTAAATAAACGTAGTTACGTTCAGAATCTATTTTTCCTTTTACTTTACCACTTATGAAATGCATAGTAAAGGGAAACTATTACTACAGCAGAGAAACAAAATGATCTCTTGAGTTCGAATAACCAAGTCTGTTATAATATCCCTGTTTATAATAGTCTGTCAAAATGTCCCTGTGTATTTGTGAATTTACACAACCCAAATCTAAAAACGAAATTCCGCATTTAATTTAAGTATATGCCAAGGATGATACAGGAACTACCTGGTAGAGATAATCAAGATCCTCATCAAAGAAATAAGGAGCAAATTTTAAGAACGGTGATGTCCATGGTTTCTTTAATTAAATTTATTTGAAGTAATTGATCTCTCAATGTCAGTGGTGTACAAATCGACTAACATAAAGAGTGAAAGAATTTGATAATGGTCTAATGGATAAATGGAAAAACAATTTCCCATGTTGAAAACGAATTTCCTGAACCAGCAATAGTAATGCATTTATTAGTATCTTAGGATCGCTCTCAGGATTCTTCCTCCGGTTCCATCTGTCATCTTTTCCTGCCACAGAAAAACAAATTCCTGCCACAGAAAAAACATAAATGAAAACTTTAACCAGCTTCGGGTTCTCACGCTCTCGTTATCCCGGGTTTTGGCACAAGTATGTCGATTACAGAGATATGGGAAAGAAATCCTAAGTAAAATTTTTAGACCTATCAGAACGGACAAGTGGAGAATCAGGCCCAACGAAAAATTATGAAACCTACACCATGAGTCTGATACATTGAGAGTCATCCAGCTCAAGAGACTACGATGCTAAGGGCATGTGGGGAGGATGAACCCCATAAGGAACCCACGAAGGAATGTATTTGAATATGATAGATAAAAAATGTATTTGTCTTTGGGGGCTTCCCTATACAAATAGAGCCCTGCTTGGCTATAAATTACAATATTATGATTTATAACAATTTAAGTACTTATATCATTTCAAAAATAAATATAAAAATGAAATAAAATTTACTATCACATTCTGGTTTTCAAAACAAAAATAACAGATTAAAGAATAAACTATTACTGGTGCTATGATAGAAACAATAAAAATAAATAAACAAAACATCACTTTAAAAATAACTAAAAACAAAAACTTAATAAAAAATGGTCGATGATAAACAATTTAGCACTTTTTGAACACCCATCGTGTAATTGACAATAAATTACACTTAATGTAACTTATCTACACTGTCGATATTGAGTATAGTTTGTATACTTTGGTTATCAGAAAATTCTAGGATAAGTCACCATTGATAAACATGTAAGTGTTCGAATAATTGAGTAATATTTCCGTATCAGTGTTACATAGTTCTTCCAGTGTTGTATCCATATCACATACAGGGGGAAGTAAATATTTCCAACCGTTTATAGTTTGTCATTCACCTTAATATTGACAAAAAGCCAGTAGCGGCCGGTATACAGAATACTGGTTCCTGAAATAATGGAACTATGAATTAGGGATTGCAAACCACCGCTGCCGCGCCCTGTTGTGTTTTCTTTTACAGCTTGACCGCTAAAATGTGTGCGATCATGTAACAATGAAGGTAAAGAGAAATTATCGTCAATCACCCAAGTATCTACGAAACATAATATGGGATATTGCCTTAAAGTATCACATTCTTTTACTGTGAATTTGAATACATTTTTCTGTCTATCTACCGAATGATAGTATAAAATTGAGAGAGAGGACCCGTCTCAATAGGCTCAATGATGTGGAGGGTGATCTGAAGGTGATGGGTATAGACCCCTGGAGGCGCCAATTGCGGAAGAAGTTGCCATAGGCCATGGTTTTTCAATGAATGAATGTTGATTACAGAAAAAAATATAGTAGACCTTACCAACTACAAATTCACTAAATAAAGTTGTATATTGTTTTAATTGATTAAGGCGTATCACCCTGAATATATCTTCCTCATTATAGGAAGGTTTTTTATCAATTTTGTTGTTATTATTATTAATATTATTATATTCATTATTATATAACTGAAATGATTTATTGACAGCCGAAAAAGGAGTGAAGATGTTTCAGTTATGAACAATTATAGGACCTGAGGAGAAGTGGGTACACCATTCCTGCCATTTAGCTGTTTATTGCAGATATAACATGAAGCATCTCACCTCCCTGCCTCTGATGGCGTTTCGAGGGTGCTTCACCCCCCCCCCCCTTCTGTCCTCTCACCAACCTCCCTCTTTTCTCTAGCACCTACAGAACTCTTACCGGTTACTTATGTATGTGTGTATGTATGTGTATGTATGTATATATATATATATATATATATATATATATATATATATATATATATATATATATATATATATATATTGGTTTCTACTTATCTTGACTGTTATGGAAATTATATTGTGTTTTAGTTCTCGAGTTTCAGTCTTTCTTGAACTTCTTAGGCGACGTTTCGAGACTAGATTAGTCTCATACTCATGCACTGACAGTGAACAAATGAGCTTTTAGTAAAAACATTAAATAGCACACTAAAATAAATATAAAATGACCTTTGTAAGTTGTAATAGATAGGGTGTACTTACAAGTTCCAAAGAATGAATCAGTTGTTCATTAATCAGTAACCTCGCAAAACAGCATAAAATGTTTGTATTGCAATATCTATGATCAATGAGTAAGTAATCCATTTTTAGGAACAGCAGTTTTATTTAATTGTTGATTCATATTAGATTACTATTATATATATATATATATATATATATATATATATATATATATATATATATATATATATATATATATATATATAAGAAATGATAACCATAGAGAAGTATAAAAATCGCGCTGTAAACAAAAAATCGGATGTTCAAGGTCTAAGCTCGTGTTATGCAAATTTAATTAATTCATAATATATATAAAATAATAGTTATCTAATATGATTCAACAATCAAATAAAACTGCTGTTCCTAAAAATGGATTACTTACTCATTGATTATAGCTATTGCAATAGAAACATTTTATGCTGTTTTGCGAGGTAACTGATTAATGAAGAACTTGAAAGTACACCCTATCTATTACAACTTACACAGGTCATTTTATATTTATTTTAGTGTGCTATTTAATGTTTTTACTAAAAGCTAATTCGGTCACTGTCAGGGCATGAGTATGAGACTAATCTAGTCTCGAAACGTCGCCTAAGAAGTTAAAAAAAAACTGAAACTCGAGAACTAAAACACAATATAGGTGTATATATATATATATACGTTATATGGGTTCTAATACTTTCCGTATGCAATACCATAACAATGTTATTAAAAAGCAAAATGCGTTACCAACTATAAATTATAAATAAAATATATGGTCATACCACATGTAAATGCTTCGTTAAATAGAGTTCATTCCTACCTTAGCAGGAACCAAAGGCCTTAGACCAGCAACCAAATATTAATCAGAGAACGTATTGCTATAATTAGTTTAGAAGGACATACTTGGAGAAGGAATCTAGTTAGCTGGCCTGCTTACCATTAAAAGGTTTCCTAACTGGGTTTGTTTGTCGAAAATCAGAACCTGGTTATCAAAGGAGGCCTCTAATATGAACTGGGCGCTGTCCTATGTAATCGAATATTGAGGGAAACGTTGGGGTAATGGCGAGGGAGGGAAGTGGATGTATGACTCTAATTTCGTCTGCTTTCAAATCAAACAAGTTGAAGATATTATTATTTGATAAAAGCCTATCTTCAAATTGTTTCCATAAAAATAAAATAGTACTTGTATTGGCGTTAAATACGCATTGCATAGAAACAATGTCATGGGAGAAATATGAGAAGAATTTTTATAAACATGATGTTCTTCGAATTAGATATTTTGTGGCATGGCTCGCAACCTAACACAATCGTGGGCACTTCCTGGAGAAAGTAGTCGTAGTGAGTTTGCTGTAGTTGATCTATTACGATCTAGATTTCATAAGAAACCTATAAAAAGAGCAGAACAGTTAGGTAAGTTCTTTACAATGAGTGTGCCCGACTAACATGCAATCCATCCATGCATATATTTAAACTTTTACAGAAATGCACCTAGCAGACCATCTTTTGAAATAATTATTCGATAATTTTTTGTCCTTAAATAAAAAAGTTGAATTCCTAAAAAATCAAAGCATTTTCGAGAAATCTTAACATGGTCATATTACATCGATTTTTCGGGCATCCAATTTGGCTCAAATGAGCTGCAGCAATTGACAGTAGTCGTGGAGATTGATGTCGGCAGAGTAAGAGGCGATCAACCACAAGAGGATCCTCTTCGGAGCTATGTAACAATGGATGTGGGCTAGTCGTGAAAGGGCCCAGCTCGCCAATGCTATTAGCGGCTAATTACAACACAGCTAGAGCTGGTGCATTAATGTTCACCACCACCCCAACACAATGCACTCCCATTTCTCTTTTAATTTCAATTCTAGTCATTAATTCTAGTTCTTCAGCTGTTTAGAAATGAGCATTACTGCAGAAGTGACTCGTTGCAGCAATATATTAATAGAAATCGATATTGATAAAATTCGAATATTCCAAAACCTTAAGAGCCGATACAATCGATTATTCCAGCTAAGGCTTATGATATTTTATTTTTTTAATTGATTGTAGAAAGTGGTACTTCCGATTGGAGAAAATGTTTCGTCCAATCCAAGGCGTACCTGTCGTAATATATGATTTGAGTTTCATACTATTGTTCGGTTTTGAGCTATAAGACTTACTACGGGCACTATTTTGTGAGAATATGATATTTGAACGCGTTTTACAACGAACCTTTGTTCGTATTATATAATAGTATGTGAATAGTAAAAAAGTTTACTAGGAAGCCAATGTTTCGAACCCTTGCTGTTTAGGCTTACCCCTGCAGGTCTCTTAAGCAATTGAAAATCCTTGCTATGTGGGTCGAAACGTCGGCTTTTCAATAAACAGTTCTCCCTATTTATGATATTTTTTTACCCCCACACCGACCACATTCTTCCTCGTATGTAAGGTGAACTAATATTATTCAAGATTTATCAGAGACAGTTCAGTTACACAAATTAAGGCAGTTTGTTAAACACACTTTTATTGATTTTTAACTTGTTGGGGCGGTATTATGATATAATGATTATTGTTATGATATTTTTAATAATTGTTCAACTTGAATAAATAATTCTTTATTGCAATAGCATTGAATCAACGTATTGATAAAATATAAATATATATGTTTCTGGCTTCATCTTTAAGTATTGTTTAATACATGTATGACTTTTTCTTTGCTGACTCTCCCACGTGCTATTGGGATAGTCACACTTAACTGTCATAATTAAATAATTAGTATAATTGGTATCAAGCTGGTCCGATTAAATTGAATATGTTTGTTGCAGTGATGACGGAGCGAGTGGAAGGGGTGGAGGGTAAGAGCGTGGAATTGGCGTGCAACATCACACCCCCGGGCCACGACAAGGTCTACATGGTCTTCTGGTTCAAGGACGAGGCTGGCATCCCCCTCTACAGGTAATCAACCGCCAACAATCTTGTAATCTTAAATCTAAAACATCTCTCAACTCTTATCACAATAACTGCACTTTCATTGCTATACCACCAACCGTCGTTAAGCGATTAAACTCACTTTTCAGAAGATTTCTCTTAATTGTAAAAATACTTTACTAAAAAAGGATGAAACTAGGCGACATTATATAATAATATTATACATTATATAATAACATTATCGCCCTGAAGATGACCTACACTATAGGTCGAAACGTCGGCACATAATATAAGTTTATTACTTATTCTGTGTTCTTATTGACTGCACCCCCCAACTATCTCCTTTACATTAGATCATCCAGTCAACTATTTTCATCTCATACATGCAATTACTAATATAGTTCGCCGGAATCATCTGGAGGTAGAATAACATTGTTGAAATTAGCAATTTAGTGTACTTCCACTCTATACACCAAAAAAGCCAAGTAAATTACTCTTTCATCAAACCTTTTTTTCTTTATATTTGTATCCACACTTCTCAATTAGAAATAATTGACCGCAATAACAATATATATAAATAATAAATTATCGATTAATGAAGCAAACTATATGTAAATTACTTGATGTAATGACAATAACCCTATAGATTGAAACATTAAACTTATGGCAGTTTTGAATAGCAACTAAATATTAAATCAATTATTAAGAATACTTTAAATAAACCTTATTTCGGAATCTTCCGATTCGAATAAAGAGACATGGAATTCTTAAGCATTATTTAATATGCTCATCAACATAACACCCACAAAATTCCCACCACTATTTTCAACAAAGCATGCATGATATCGGAATTTCGACCAAAATAGGATTTGAAAATTAAAAAAAAAAAAAAGAAGAAGGTTTTAAGTATTAACAATAATTGTTTTCATAGGATACGATATTTTAAAAATTCAATTTGAAGAATTTTTAACTTATAACCTTTTCCTTGAGTAACCTTTAATTTTTGAATTATTCGAACTCAAACTTCTCATAATAGGTTGAAACACACACACACACACACACACATATATATGGCTACGAACGTTCATCTTTACTTTTGAATTAATCGTTTATTAATAAAAAAATGGTTAACTAAAAATAACAAGGGAAGTTACCCCCTTGACCAGAAGGGAAGGGACGGATGGGGTGGTAGCCCTAGTTCCCTAACGGGAAGTGGGGATGGCCGAGGATGTGGTGAGCCCTGGCAGGGCACTAATGAGGAGTGATGACTCACCCATCTCCAATCTCCATCCATTTCCATATCATCCAAACTATTTGTTGTAATTTCTACTCTTCCATCTTTCTTCTTGCTCCTCAACCAAGGAGCATTAGATGTCCAAGCTTATCATTAGTATAATATTTAGGTCCCCCTTCTATCACACAATCTATCACACCCTCTCCTGGTATATGTAGTGAAATAACCACAATAGGTCAAAATAGTGCAACCGAAAAGAGGATCCTGCCTCCGTTCTAATTCCTAAAAGGAGGTTTTAATCGAAAAAGTTGAATAAGATATGCGTCGAATTAAGGCCGTAACATAATAATTCGATAACGCAATATAATCGAAAACTGTGTTCATAAAACTGCGATCTAAAGAGTGTATGAAGGTTAAATAGCGAAACTGAAAATTTGATATGTTCGCATACCCTTTGTTTAGGAAATATTCACACATAAAGAGTTTCATTGTTATGAATTATATTGACATAGTATATAAAGTAAAGTTAATTTATTTGTTCCGAATAATTTGTGTATTAATTGTAAACATTAACATTTATATTAAATGTTGTTCAAAATGATTTCCTTGAGCATTAATGCTCGGTGTCTTTCTTCTGATATCTGTTGATGCCTATTTTAAAGAATGGTATTTCTCCGGCAGGTTTTGAACGTATCATGGACATATTTGGAAATCAACCAGAGTAGTCTGGTAAAGTCCCATACGTATCTGAGCAAATGTCCGGAAAACAAAACCAAAATGAGATTTGGTTGCGCTTTGATAGCTATTTTTCAGTGCAGTTCAATGAAGAATACACAACTAATCCAGAATTCAAGAGTAACTATAAAGAAATTTAAAAACTTTTTATGATGAGAAAATGTGAAAAAGTGAGAGTAGTATTATTTTCAACTGCATAATGTCGAACAATGCGGTTGTGCAAGAAGTTGAATTCACTGATATCTTGCTATCTATTGACTGGGACCCCCAGGTTTCCCCCCAATTAAGGGTATCAACTTTAGAGCTTGGGAGGTCCCTGAGATGGTCTCTAAATTTCACAGCTGTTAATAGACCAGTCTCTAACTTCTGACCTGACGTACTTACTCCTCGGCAGTACAGGCCTGAGTTGCTCTTGGCTCCTGAATTTTCCTTTTCCATACTTCTCTATTCGTTTCTTCTCTTTCCCAATAGCTGACATCTAGTATCACGGCATCCTTCAGGCACTTCATCCTCCCTCCTCTTTCCTTCTACTTCCAGGCATTTTTGTTTCCAGCAGCCTCTTTGGCAGTGTATCCTTTTCATTTTAACAAAGTGGTCGGCCCTCCTCGTTTGTTTTTATTTTCCAAAGTTCTTCTGCTTGCTTTACGCCACATATTCTTCTTCCAAATACTTTTAATCTGCGGCTGTCATGTTGGGACAAGCATCGAGTTTCGGGTCTTGTTAGTGACTTATTAGTACACCTCTAATTTGGTCGCTCTAGACAACAATTAAAATTAACAATTTGAATAAACTATAGTCGGCAAATTTGGCTCTATTAGATTTCGCTGCTGATTTTTTCAATGTTTACTGTGGAGCCACGGTAAACGGAGTTGATTACACTTTCAAATTTGAAGTTGAGGATTTCAATGACAGGTACAATTCTTCTATTTGCTGCTTTTAAATGTTGTTTTTTTCTCATTGATTAGGCTAATTTTATAACCATTTTTATATATTATATCAAAGGCTTCTTTAAGCGCAGGCACAAATTTGACGTGATTTCTCTGCAGTACGCGTCGCCGACCTTATTCCCAATTATCAAATTCCAGTCCTTGAGCTCAGTAATTCAAAATTCTACGTACTGAGCCAAGATACGTACACCTGCGATTTATAAAACAAAAGAACTGCAATCAAAATTAATTTCTGTTGAGGTAAAATGAAGATGAAGTTAGTTTTTGAAAATGTAAATTAATCGTAATTTTCAGAAAATAAAGTAATTAAAGGGATAGGGGATGGGTAAAGAATTGTAAAGAAAACTGATTTCAGCTGTTTGAAGAGCAAGTTGAGGAAGCGAAAATGGAATATCTATTAATCGGCGGAATTAGCAATTTGTGGAAAGCCAATACTGACACATCATCAGGTGAAACATTTAGCCGCTGCCATAGTCAATTTGAGGCAATTAGTTCCACAGCTAATGAGCTATCCACAATTTAGTGACTGCATCGGCGGCGGTGGTGGGGTGAGGGGGTGGGGGGAGGGGGACTCTGTTTAGTCTTTGTCCAAATATAACTGCTTCATGGCCACCAAGGACCAAAAAAATTATTCAAATTATATATTTTGATTGAAAAATAAATCTGTAAAATCTCTGACATTTAAGATTTGTTTATTTGTTTGTATAGAAGCTTTCTAAAAGCTAAATTAGTTATTATCCTTTCTAAAATTTTGTTAATTAGTTATTATCCTGAACATCATTCGGTATGAAATATTATTTAATGGCATTATCAATTAATTGTGAAATGGCTAAACGTAACAACTAACCAAGATTTCTTTTCTAATTTTGTGAAAGCTGTTACCGTTTTTTATGATCAAATACGTATTTATTTCTAATTTGTATTTATATCATATGTGCTTGGTTTCATGGAGAGTTTGGCAGCATTCTCATGTTTACAATATGTGAACCACAATAATTTAAATAGCTATCGTCATAAAAATAAATAATGAAATCAGTGAATACAATTTTAAACAACTACTTTATACATATCCTCCATTGTTAAATACTTTATAATCATTAATGGAACAAAACATCCAAAGTACAGTAGATTACACAAACACTAATAATAATGCACTATTATTACACGTTATGAATAATAAATAAAATATATTGGAAGATGAATTAAAAGAGAAAATTCCTGAGGAGCAAGCAGGATTCAGATCGGACCGGTCCTGTATAGATGATATTTTCACTATTTTCCAGTTAGTGGAAAACAGTTAGCATACAACCAATAGGTACATTTAGCCTTCATTGACTTGCAGAAAGCTTATGACGCAGTACCCCTAATTAAACTTTGGGAAGCATTAAATAGGGCAGGTATCAGTGAGGGGCTGACAAAGGCGATTAAGAGGCTTTATGTGGGCGCAAAAGCGAGAGTAAAAATAGGAAATAATGTATCCCCGTCGTTCCCCATCACTAATGGCTTGAAACAAGGTTGCTGCCTATCACCAACGCTCATTAACCTATTCATTGAACAAGCACTCAAGAGGGAGAAGGAAAAATGCAGGTACATGTGAGTGAAAATTAGGGATGACTATTTATTCACGTTGCAATTCGCAGATGACCAGGTGGTCATAGCATCAGAAGAATGGGACCTGCAATATATGCTCAGGAAGCTCCTAGAGGGACTCTAAATGGGGACTGGTCATAAGTCAGGGGGAAACAGAGTACATGTACTTTAATTCTCAGTGCACGTCATTGTCGATTGAAGATTGGACTCTAGCTCGCAGCAAGGAATTCAAGTACTTAGGTGTCTATATCAATGAGACACTCGACAAGGATATGGAAATGAACATATCCAGAGGAAGAAAAATCATTAGGATCCTCAACTCAGTCCTTTGAAATAAAGAGGTCTCGTTAGAAATGAAAAAGAAAATATATCATTCTTTTCTTCTGGGGACAACCCCATATAGGGCCAAAACATGGACAGTAAAAATACAAGATGCTCATAAATTCTAACACATAGCTGTGGCATCTCAAAGCTCCAACACATACCCAATAGTGTTATAAGAGAAACTAAAGGGCAGGAGAAGAATATATTATATGAAATAGAGACCAGGAGGCTTCAATGGTTTGGCCACCTGACGAGAATGAGCGACAATAGATGGCCAAAGAAACTCTTCCTACATAATCCAAATTACAGAAAAATGAGAGGAAGACCGAGGAAGACAAGCATAGAGGATGTAAGAGAAGGAATGGCAGCAAGAGGGCTGGGAGAGGAAGACGAAGAATGTGCCAATAGGAAGGATTGGCAGGAAAAGATTTTGGGTATCGGGATACATTAACTGTAAAAAAACTGAATAATTAAATAAAAATATTAATAATAAATATTCGTTATTTACATTACATGTTGTTAATTCCTGGTTCTTGTTATGCAAAACCATAATATTTATATGTAATTTAAAAATTAATATATAGATTTATAATTTAAAAATTAAATAAGCATACAGATCTAGATTGTGGTAAAACTAGTTAATTATATTCGATAACTCCACCATTAATAAAAATAATATCTTGATCTAATAATGTAGTGTCATTTACCTTGGGGAAAAAATGCAGTTTCAGCATCGTCTACATGAGTCGACAAACAACACCCTTCAATCGTTTTACTGAATCAAGTCTATCTCTTCCATTCTTCTGGATAACAAATCTTAATTTGTATTACTTTGCTTTCATTTGGATACCAAAATTTATTATGGTGGAAAAATATATGTAATAATATAAGATATATATATATATATATATATATATATATATATATATATATATATATATATATATATATTATATATATAATATAATTATATGTAAAGTATTTTTTATGGATTTATTGACTATTTTATAGGAATGAATTGAAGAACTATTGCCATTGTGTGTTAGTTTGCCCAATATAGTCGAAATATTGGAGATCGTATCTCATTTAGGTAAAACTCTCTCAACGTCCAATGATTCAATAGCTAATTTGAAACAGTTATTCTTCAACAATCGTATATGACGATTTAAATGAATTATTTAATTATTTTAAGAGAGTTTTTAAAAGTAAGAGAAAATAAATAATTGCAATATTAATAAAACTGGAATGGGTATTGTTGATTTCTCATCGAGTTCTCTTGTTAGTGTAGAGCAAAGAACTTCAAAGTTTCAATAAATTTGAGAAACTCCTCATCAACAAAAGAATAGACAAAATTTATTGGATATTTAATGAGCATTTGTACTATTCCAAACCTTCCAATACTTCGGTTTTTAGATATCCTGTACTCAACAAGCACCACGATTCAACAAAGAATTTTGTTCTTAACACCTTAATCAAAATATTGATATTATTTGCAAGAAAATATTGAGTAATTATTTTCCCCGGGCTTTTTATACAGTTGTAACGCAAGGCAAAAAGGCAACACTAACTAGTAATATTCCTTTCAGCTGGTGTATTCTTATATATACATATATATATATATATATATATATATATATATATATATATATATATATATATATATATATATATATATATATATATAAGAACTCACACACATGGCTGGATTTTGCTCGAGAACACAGCCATTGGAATATGGACGAATGGAGTGCTATACTTTTTACAGATGAATCAAGATTTGCCCTTCGATTTCCAGACGGGCGTGAAAGGGTGTAGAGAAGAATAAATAAAATATATGGAGACTGTAATTTTACGCTAAGCCGTTAAAAAGGTTGGCTCAATAGCCATCAGTGCAGCTCAGTGATTTCTGGTCAGTATAACTCTGGTCATGTTAGTGGGCGAAAAACCATTAATCCATGCTCATTTAATCTTCTCCAAGCAGTACATGCAGAAATTTGCACACCTCGAACTCCTTCGAGCTGATGAATCGCTTGAACAACGGTTTCGTATAATTCTTAAAGTCAAAAACCGGTCATCCCCTGGTTCTGTTACACTTCTATGGTAAAACATAGTTTCTAAAGAACGCCTGATGGCGTTTCGTAAAGTTTCATAGGGAGTAATGGCATTAGCTGCAAATCTAATGAAATGTTCATCATCAATAAGTGCCACACCACGCGCAACATCCTCAGCACGAAGAGGCATTTGTAAACTTAAAATTGAATAAATTAAAAGCCGGAAACTAAGAAATTTGCTGCAAGAAACGGCACTGAACAAATGACACTGAATAAACATTTCAATTCCGTAGAAAGTGAACATTGGACATTACAGTCCTTACTTCTTAAGATTTAAGAGTTATTATTCTCTATATTGACATTCCTAACTAAAAACCAATAAAAAAAGTGCATATTTATTCATCTAAAAAAATAGACCAATCCAAAGCAGAAATATTTTTAGATGAAGACGTGAAAAAATCAAATGGGGAAAATTGTTTGCCTGTCAGTGTGTGTTTATTAGATTGATTATATGCTTATAATGGGTTTAAAACAAGTGGGGACTATTCGGATGAGAGCAGACATTCCACAAAATCCTATTGTTCTAACAACAGTAGAACCATAGGCTATCTATTGCTTGTTTTTAAGCAGATTCAATTGGACTTATTGAATTGAATGTGGACGATGTTAACAAGCGATTGATCCGTTCAATTCTATAGGCAATAGTAAAGAGCTATGTAATGCTTAACATTCTGCCCTCCTCGTCAAAGCTCGTTTTTGTCTTTGAGTAAGGCAAAGCTTCTTACTGCTTATCGCTCGATATCGAAAGCAAGTAAGAACCTTTATTCCAGGAAAATGTGTAGATTTCTACGATACACGATAGATACGATAGACTTATAGAAACTTATGTACGATGCGCTTAAGTAAAAAGTTGTGCACAGTTCAAGCAAGGAAACATCAATAAGGTAATCATTTGAGAATTTGATTAAATGGATAACCTTTTAATTATTGTATTCTGAAGATGAATCAATACTTCAAATCGTTGAAATTTGTCAGGTAAGGAATATTGTTAAAACTGGTAAAATGGACGATAATGTATTTGTACTGAATCCAAGATTCAGCCTTAATTTGAGGGAGGAACTACCGTTTGCGCATGAAATCTCCCAAATTATTTCCATTCACAACAGCTCTATAAAACTGAACCATTACTGTTCTTACCTAGAATGCTACTCAAGACGCTTCATGGTTTCCAGTGGTACAATTTTTATATTACATTATTTTGTTCAGAATTCAGAATTAATTTATTTTATGAAATAAAAACTAATAGGAGCATCAAAGATTTTAAATATTACACCAACCTACTTATTAACTCCAAGATAAGTAAGGTCCTAGTGTTTATAATAACTTATTAACCCGAACTTAAGTAATATCTTTCCTTTTGTGGCGACTTAATAACACTAAGTTAGGTAAGTTATTTGTTTTTTAGTATTAGAGCCACTGATAAATTTTATAGTAACTATTTATCCTCTAATCAAACGCAATACATACATACATACATGTATATAACAAATACAATACATTAATAAAAAGATGGATACTGAAGATATGAAAAAGAACATTCTCATAATGATATTGCATTTACCGAATGCCTACATCATAAAGGCAAATTAACGTAGGCAATAGATTATAAACCATGGCTAACAGGAAATATTTCAAAAATAACGGATAAAATGTTGCTAGCGTTGACAGGACAAGTGTCCTATTGCGCTATCATTTATCAATGACTGTGCTTTGCGATTGGCAACCAGTAGGAATGTGATACCCTTCTACAAGAGGACGAATTAATAGAAAAAATAAGTAGGCAACTACATTATTTTATTTATTTATTTAAACATTATTAATCTTAATCATGATTTACATATCTCATTATTTGAACCTAGTAAATAAAATGAAGCTGGAATGTGTCAGCCCTTTCAACTCAATGAGCAAATTCTAGATCCAATATATTTTATTTTATGATGTTAAAACTAAAATATTTTTACCGATAGCCTTTTTCGTGAGACTTTATAAGCAAAATTTAGAGTGCAATAGTAAAGGACCTTGTAAATTTTTAGCTCAGTGCCGTAAAGGATGATCCCTTATTGACTGAGCTATTGTATATCGTCGGATTTTTTAAGTTTATATGTTCCTAAATTTCGTACCAAAAAGGAACTCGTCACCGTCTTTTTCCATCCCTCAATATAAAGGAGAAGCTTGGGAAGGTTTAGTGAACGGAGAGTACTTTCACCTATAAGGCTAATTTAATTACCATTCGTTATATTTTTGATTTTTTTTGGAGATTAAAAAAAAACGTATCTGAAAAAAAAATGAAATAAATGAGATTTATATATTTCTGTAGGTAGATATTGATATTAGTTCTGATTAAAAAGTTTCTTTTCAAATCTTCACATTTCGTTTTTATCAAGACTCCCGAATTTTCCTAAACACGCTATTTCTCGGCCTTCTGAGCCAATGATAATAAGATTTTCAGAAAAATGATTAACTAAACTTTACAGTCAGACGCAGTTAAATCGATTTCACAGATTTCTGTAAACTTGAACAATTACTGGTTAATTCACATTATCTTACATCAAAATATGTTAAAAAAATTTTATGAGAAAAAAGCTACAGCTTTAACTAATATTTAAAATAAATAACTATTCGTTAAATAGTTAAATAGTAGATGGTGTAGAAGTTGATTGTAAAAAAAAATTATTTTCTGTTATCGATTGTAAAAATGATATAAACCTAAAAAATACAATATGTTTCCATTTGAAATTACAAAAAAGCAGTTACTTTTTCCTAAGTAATATTAATAGTAGTGGAATGGAACCTAATTTTATTTAAATTTTCTAAAAGGATTGGTTTATAATAAATAACTTTATGAATAAATTCGTTCGCTAAGACAGAAAACAGAAAAATATTCGGTGTGAATTTCCCTTATGTCTTTTTAGCATTTGGCGTTACAAGCTGCAAGTTTATTTATTTCTGATTCCAGAAATCATTTGAATAATTGAATTCGCATTTCATTTGACCTGGAAAAATGTATGCAGCTATTATTATTTAAAGTTTTGTAGAGACTAATATATTAAAACAACTTGCTTCAGTTTAAAAATTTTATTTTCAAAAACCAGTTTTGGGCGATACGCAGACAATTTACTTTTCCACATTACCAATTTGCGTGATTCTCCTATGATCATATGGATTATTGACAAAGCATGGCTCCTTTTCATATTCGTTTTAAAAATTCACCGTAGCATATCATGAAACACATAAATAAAAAGAGGTTAAACTTATTAATTCGAAATAACAGTCCATACATTTTTCGAATTTGAGACAAATTAATAATGATGATATTGAATGATCAATTTCGTAATCATGATAGAGGGCCAGTTCAATGGAATTTATGCTAATACTATGCATTAGTAGATTAATCATTTGAGCATAGTTAGCGTGGAAATATTTAATTGAAAAGCCCTATCTAAATTGTTTATCATGTAATAGTTCGCAAGTACGTTTAAAACCTGAAATAAATTCAGTTGATGCACTTGATATTTTATCTTGGCGTTTTTTATAAGAACTTGGAACGTACTTGACTTTTAGTTCTTAAAATGTTGATGTCCTCTAAACTATAACCGAATTAGATAAAATGGTTTAAAGTTAGGGTGGATCTATAAGTTCGTTCGGAAGTTTCTGAAGAGTGAAATTAAAACAAGGTTTTTTCATACAAATAATTAGTTGTATTCAATTATGTATTCGCCATTATAAATGACCGTTTTTCCTCTTTCTAATAATTTCATTATTTTGCTCTCCTAAAAACATCTGGGGCGAAGAAGCGAAAAATTGACCGAGATACATTGTCACATCTTCCCGTCGAGGGAATCGTTGTTCTGGATGGTGCAAGCCCTTAGAATACGCTAGCTCTAATATAGCATCCCAACCATTTGGCACTAACATTTGCTGTATGATTATTGTGGGATTTGGCAAGGACCAAGGCCAGAGCCTTGATATGGTGGAATACAACACACCTTTGCTATTGACTAGTTCGGCGCATTTCTGTCGCAATACTTATTTCAGTTTGTGTGGTGCCTAAACATCGAGTCTGGACACGTAGCCAAGCTGTTTTAAATAGCTTTGAACGGTTTCAAAACCTATTTCTAGTATCTTCGGAATATCTCGTATCTGTAGCAACCACGTTGGGCAGACCGGCCGATTGGCAAACCCTATTTGAGCAGTTTTTAATAATATAATATGATTAAATCAAATTGTCATTTTTCTTATAAATTGCCGTGGCAATCAACGTGTTAATGATTCTATTATAATGCAATTGGGAAAAACCACAATGCAAAGCCTTGTGTTTCAAAAATACACCCACCTACCAGTCGACGCTTCGCCTATCCAGGCATTACCAAGACACCAAAAACAAAAAAAGGGTTATGTGAATCACATCCCGAAGAAAAAGGTGCAATACATCCTACGATCAACAGCCCAAACAGGCTCCAAACAACTGTATGTTGAACGTCTTGGTGGTGGGGTGCTGTCTCATGTTTGGAGCCTGTTTGGGCTGTTGATCGTTGGGATGTATTGCACCTTTTTCTTCGGGATGTGATTCACATAACCCCTTTTTTGTTTTTGTGTCTTGGTAATGCCTGGATAGGCGAAGCGTCGACTGGTAGGTGGGTGTATTTTTGAAACAAAAGGCTTTGCATTGTGGTTTTTCCCAATTGCATTATAATAAATAGTAGTGTTTCTTTTTGAGTTTTTGGCTCTATTTTAGTGTTAATGATTAATTGATTTTATACGTTGTGGGTAGTACGTGTGTTTTTTTGCAAAAGAAATGGATATAGACATAGATATTCACCTATGAACAAAAAATTAATGAGGAGATAATAAAAATGGGTCGTTTGAAGGGAATGGTGGTTTGTGGGGCGAGGGTAGTGTTGTGGTTGGGCCCGGCTGGCTATTACTCCTCAACATGACCAGCGGCTCCGAGCTTAAACCTACACCTTAACGCAACTATAATAACATCAACTTTGTTACCTAACTTTTTTTTCTATGATCATATCCCATTTATTTATCACTTTATTTTTATTTTTATTCATAATCGCAAATTCGTATACGATCATTATAATCATTATAGGAAAAGCTGAAATTAATTTGATGATTTAGGCCATAAAAATAAGCCGATTTTTTATGTTTTATATAACGTATGATAGCATGGAATATCGTGTACTACCAAATTATGAAACAATATAAAACCGAGCGGAGCGGCTCAGTTGTAGAGCAGCCGAAGGTGTTTCAACGGCTGTAAATGGATCCTATCGGATCTTGGGCCCTCCTGTGGCTCACCCAGCCTCTTTAAAATAGGGACCCAAAATAAGGGGGAAAATCTGGCGGTTAAGAGTGATTTAGGACTAATAAATTATTTATTTTTTTTATTATTTAATTTTTATTAATTAATTATTTAATTAATTTTTATTTATTTAATTAGCGACCATTATTTAATTGTTTAATATATTTCTATATATTATTAGAATTATTACTAGCCAAAAAAAATATTAGGAGTACTTGAAGCTCATATCCCATTGGTCTGTTAGCTAAGGCGACCCTAATGATCCTATCCACCTTCTCAAAACTCTTCATGACATTCCCCGTTCCCCAATAACAAATCTATGAAATCTTTTTGAGCAGCACAAAAACCATGGGATCGCTTTTGACACTTTCCCTTCAATTACAACTAATCGTTGAAGCTCTGTTAAATATGAATACTTATAATTATGAAACATATCATTCTTCCTTAACTGTGTAACCTTGATTAATTGTTTTCTGTTTTATTTTATGTAAAACGATAAACCGTTCTTGTTATACTCGACTGAAAAGTTTTCTTAAACCCTTAATCCGTAAATAACTAAAGTTATTTGAAAAAATAAAGGGGTTGAGTCCACTAAAATATATATTACTCGTATTTCACCCTAGGCCCTGCCTCAGGTTATGGTGGCCCTGATTACTTTGGAAAGAATTATTTAGAACATTTGGCATGCTTGTCTCTTGTGAAAAGTTTTATAAAAACGGTAGAAGGGTAAAAACAGAGGAGCCATACCTCATTAAAGAGGGTGGGTATTGGGTAATTGTTAGTGGGTAGTGGGTAGCCATTACAAATTGCCTGCCCATTAGCACCGACAGATTGTGATTTATCGTGTCCATCTAATTCTAGAAATACCGAGGACGATGATGGTGTCATCCTCGCCATGATGAATGGCCAACTCAAAGCCAAATGTTTTTAACATCATTTCAAGTTATTGAAAAAGATTGCGGGTGTGATATAATCCCGTGACGCTCGTCCATCTCCTTCGCTTGTAATTATTAGCCTATTTATCAGGCTTCCTCCAATCTAGTTTTTTCCTTTCTCAAGCTGATCATCCACTTATAACTCTGTCGACACAGTATTTTTTTAGACTAGATGAAATATTAACAGACGTCTTTCATATTTCATCTATAATACAATGTGTATGTTTATGTGTGTACATGAAGCTAGTATAGACCATGGTTGTATATATATATATATATATATATATATACCATATCAACCACATCAGAATAAACAATATAGTTAAAGAGTGTTATAAGATTGTTTAATTATTTGATGACTCAAAAATGTTACATCTGCAGGAAAAAAAAAACAACGAAACATTTGAAACAAAATTTCATATGGGATACAACTATGTTTAGTAAATGACCTTAACACACATCGCCAAGTTTGTTTTTGTTTGCCGAATCCACCCTGTTTAATTTTAATATCAATACTACGATGAACAGGAAAAATGTTGGCATTATCCCCATTACATTCCCCTTTAACTGCTGTTAGGAGGCAGTGTTGAAACAACAGTATCAGACAATACTTTGGATTCAATCATAATTAAATCTAACTGATTTTATTTCTTCTATCAAAAACTACAGGTAATCTAATTTTAAAAATAAATAAGAATGGCCAATTTGCAACTCATAACAATATCTCCTTGTTTTTTAAACGTAAGGAATTTTATATTCATGTTTCTGCTAGCGAGGCTCCAGGAGGGTGAGGGGGAGTTGAATGAAATTGCCGGTAAGAACAAAGAGGTAGGGCATCAAGATGATGAAAAAACTGTGATGTAAAAGAAAGTGAATAATGCCGGCTGGTGTCGGGAATGGAGATGAAATATGCAATCGGACAGGCTGCCTGGCTGCCGTGGGTTTAATCTCAGGGAGGGCCTTTTGGGGCACTCCTTTCTGTCTTCTCTCTTCTGCCTCTATTATCTCATTTAACCATTCACACGTGCTTTTTATCGATGACTACATCCGATAAGCCCTATCTTAAAAAAAAAATACATACTAGTAGTTTTAACATATGTATGATTCAATAATGTAATGCATTATTGAATATGTACATTAAAACAATAAATAT
This sequence comes from Arma custos, assembly GCA_037127475.1. Taxonomy (NCBI): domain Eukaryota; kingdom Metazoa; phylum Arthropoda; class Insecta; order Hemiptera; family Pentatomidae; genus Arma; species Arma custos. The sequence continues at coordinate 22,817,230 of CM073761.1, read as the reverse complement.
TATAAAAATTAACCTATTGAAAGAAAGATCTTAAGGAAAATTCTTGGCCCAATTAAAGATCGAGGTGAATACAGAATACGGCATGAGCGGTTCACTCATGCTATGCGAAAAATGAGAATTACATTTGATGGCCTCTTGTTAAGAATGAAACCCATTAGACTGATGAACCGGATTTTGACATATTTAAAAGAAAATAAGACCAAACCTGCCTGGGTCGAAGAGGTAGAGAAAGATTTACAAGAGATGGAGATTACTTACGAGGATGTTACGGAAAGCAACCGTCCCAGGATGAAATTAAATGCGAACCTGGGTTTTCAAGAAAAACCAAAGCTGGTGGCGGGAAGAAATGGATGGAAGAAAGGAGGATGGAACACAGGTGACGAATGAATGAGTACCACCACCCGACATCAAGAAGAACCCGACACCCGACATCAAGAAGAACCCGACACCCGAATATCAAGAAGAAATACAAAAAAGACATGGAAACGACCTCGAACGAAATCAGTCATTGGACTGACATCTTGTTGTTTTCTCTTCTTTCAAGATTCTAAAGAGAATTTTTTTAACATTTAAGAAAACATGCTAAAAGGCGCCTTCTATAGACGAGATCTTGTAATGAGCTTCCAACATCCACAACCACAACCCGATGACAATCTAAACAATAATACATACTTCATACTTAATAATAATAATACTAAAACTAATAATAATATAATAATAATACTTCATCTCTTTGTCAGAACATGTCACGGTCTCGCCTTCTTCCTTTTCAAGTCTATAGATAATAACATTCTTAGTCCATTCCATTAATCCATTTATGACCAGTTTCGGTAAAATATAAAGATAAAAACGAGGGGTTAACAGTGGATAAACTAAGACTGAGATATATTCAGTAATTATTACAATATAATAAATCGCCTTCTAATTACACAATTATATTGCTATTGGAATGTTTGAATGTGTGTTTGTCGGAGCTGTCTTTAATCGATCCATCTATTTGTCCTATTTATGTGAGATCTATATCTTATCTGTATTAATATAAATGTACGGTGCATGTTTTGGTTATACCTGATTTGATGAGACGCTGATTTGGTTTGGAGGACTAGGAGGTTTGGGTTTTTAGTTAAAAAACCTAAAATCTAGTTAATAATAATATATGTGGATTTCAAATATGATTAGACTTTTATCTGATTTTTTCTTTCTTCCACAAAGTGCTCAAGCCTTATTTTTTCCTTAGCCTTTTTCTCTCTATTAGGAGCGGAGTGGCTCAGTAGTACAGCACTGAGTTGCCATGCCGGAAATCCTAGTTAAAGTCCCGCTGTAGGCAAGACTTTTATTTAGTCTGTTAGCAGCCGTAGATGGACCATATAGGGTCTAGGACCCTCCTGGGGCTCACCCAGTATTTAAATATCCAATCCAAATTAGTGAAATCATCTGTTGGAAATTAGCAAAGCGAATGAAGCGTAAAGAGAGGGTTGCTGTCGAAATTGGATCCGAAGAGGAGGATACATGAGCGGAGTAAGGGTTCATCAAACAGTTTATTACCAATTAGCTCCTTTATAGCACGGCTACAACATAAATTAATTGCCCTTTCTTGACGAGTGCCGCAGTCAGCTAAATCTGCTAATACAACGGCAACCACCACATCACCCAACACTTCCCGCTTATGAAATACACACTTCACAAATTCATGCAAATATCTTACAATCGTAAATAGGCAAAGAGAAGTATTGCAATCATGAAAAATTTCGAATCTGAAATTTCTATGGAAATACATGTTTTAAGGACTAGTGGGACAGAATTATGAAAGTTTATATACTTATATTGTTTTATAATATATTTCCCGATACAACCCAACGCCGATATCGAAATTTGATTAAAAATAACCGATACTTTCTTCATTAAAAAAAATAGCAATGATTCAATGAAAGCGGAGGGGTCGTCAAAGAACGAAAACATAATTATGGTATTGTGTGTTCATGTTTATATTATATTTATTGCACAGCTGTCACATCTGTACTATTTAATCATCTCTAAACTTCCAGGGAAACTAAATTTACAATTAAAATATTTACTTCAAGTAGGGATTCGAGTGAAAAAATTTCCGAGATAATTTAAAAATAAAGAAAAAATTACTCGGAGGTGGACTTCTGTGTCAAAAGGGACTTCATCCAATAAAACTTCGTTCTACGTAATTCAACTGAGTCATCGGCGACCTTGCCAATATGGCTGATGCGTTGTTTTAATTTAAATTAGCCAACAGACAGAACTGTGTAGTTTCAAAAAGAATCATGGCCTAAAGGAAGGAATAAGGTCCTTGGCTGAAGGGTGGTGGAATCCTGTGGTGGGGGGGGGGACAACCAAATCCCAACTCCAGTTGCATTCCCTCCATCGCTTCATTGCTTACCATCCCTCTTCCTTCTCTGCATTGTTAGCATTTCTCTTCTGGCTCAAGTTGACAGTTGTCTCCTCTCTCTTTTAACATACACGATATCTGTAATATTAACTAATTTCCTAATCACCGAATTGTTTTATACCAAAAAAAATTTTAATACGAATTCATTTCATTCAGTAATGTGAAAAAATATATCCATGCAACTTAAATGTTTTATAAATAAGTATGAATAACAAAAGTCCAGAAATATATATTTTATTTATGAATTTAGCCATCTATGGACCACATTCGATATTTATTAAGTAATTGTTATATATTTATATATATATATATATATATATATATATATATATATATATATATATATATATATATATATATATATATATATGTATAAGTTACAAGTGGAACTAGGACAGTATTATTGCTAATACCATGAGTGTAAATAATAACAACAATAACAATAAAAATAAATTCTTTATTGGCTTTAATGTATAACATTGAGTCTGGCCCACTTAGTGTTAATTTTTAGTAATTAGTATATCGTCACTTAATTACAGTTATTTTTATTTACAGTTATATAATATCTACAATATTTAAATATTTTACAATAATTAAATAATCAACACTCGTTTGATAAATAAATAAACAAAATTTTTAGTCAGAACAGAATAGTATCAATTATAACAAAAGAATAACAATCTTCCAAATAAATAACGCAAATAAGGCATATATCTAAGGAAATAGATAAATACAATACAATGGAATTAAAGTATTTAGGTACTAACCCGCTGATACTTTATTGTAACAGTTATCTTATTCTTTCTATACGTTACAATCAAGATATTGTAGAAGTACCCGAAACCATAAACCACAATTAAAGCCCAGATTCCGAATTTTTACATATAAACTGAAGATAGAAAAAAAAGTTTAATTTTTCCACACTGTCCATAGTGAGTACACTTTGAAGTGATAATTCATCCTCATGAATGGCCAATATATTTTTGCAGAAATTGTTTCCGTGTGTTAACAAAAAATTTACAATGCAATATTATATGCTTCAAACTATTGAATATGGTCCCATGGCACCACTGACATTTTTCATCAGTTCTGAGAACACAGGTGTTGTTCCTATAAAATATTTTCAGGCATTCAGGGCTTGAAATTCTTATTTGACTCACGGTTCTTAATTTTTCTATGTTTATCTTGAATTTTCCATGAGTGTAAATGTAAACACTGCAAAAGATATAAAAGCAGGATTATAAGACAGAATAAATCAGTATTGTTTTAAAAGTCTAACAGTGTGTTTCATTTCGTTCCTTTTAAATCTCTTTTTTTTTTTAATATTATTCGTGTCACGACACATAAGTGGTGCCGAAACCCGGGAAATTGTGAAAAGTAAATCGTGGTAAAGATATTTTTTTTCTTTCTGTTCAGCACCTTATTGTGACCATTAAAAAAAGGAATAATGCCTGAAGGAAACAATATCCTGAGACCAGCCGTGCTTATGATGGACGCGCAACCTCAACCTCAACCAGCACCTCAACCACCGCTAGAATCACAGGAATCAATCTCAGAAATAAATCCTTACTTCCCGTTGCTGCCGACAACTACATCGGCATTAGCGCGTGCGGACATAGCTGCGAGGGAAGCAAACGAGTTAGAGCGCATGAAACTTAGGAAGAACAATGCGCGAGATTTGAGGAGAGAAATAAGCGAGCTCGAGAGGTTCGATGGTGAAGTCGGTGAGCTTAATCATTTTCTGAAAGGAGGAGACCGAATTATGTATTATATTCAAATTCAGGCCGAGGCAAAGGACATTGAAGAATTGGATGCCACTAGACTAAGGGCAGCTCTGGTGTGTCGTGTCAGGAGGAGCATTCGCAATCTAATCCAGGCCGATGAAGAAACGCCGTGGCACGTAGTCAAGGAAAGGTTAAAGAAAGCATTTGGTGGGGGATGTTCAGGGAGTTTCAGAAACCTGGACAAACACAAGGGCAATACGCAGCGGTACTGCTAGCGCGGTACAACAAAATAACAGAGAAATTAGGCGAAGTGATGGAGACGGAGCAAGTAGAAGCCAGAATGGATTTTCTGTCAAGAATCCTGAAAATCCAGCTCGCTAGAGATACTGGCAGAAAAGAAGGACTACCACGGGACAAATCATTCCTAGAATGCGCCCAGGAGATGGTTGACTCAAGCGCAAGAGAAGAGGACACAGCGAAGAGGTAGAAGCAGGATGGAGTAGGGTTACGTACCGTAGACCCGAGATACATCGAAACCGGCCAAGACTAGAAGCAGGAAGAAGAAGAGAAACCAAAAGGTATAGGAAGAAAGCATTTGAGGCCTATAACTCGTCTGACACGCATAGGAAGCTACTGGCCGTATGAGGCATTTTTAGATCCTCATTTTTGCAGCACGACTTAATAACCTACTCCTTATAATTTTGACGAGGGACAAGTACGCTATGTTTGCTGCTGCCAGTCTGTTATTTATTTCAGCCTTCTCGTTCATGTTTTCAGTTATAGGTTTGATCAAAATCGTTTTCAAACGGAGGGTTTTTCAAGAAAAACGTAAAGTTTTGTAATATCGGTGATATAAAATGACATCCCTTTTTAAGGGATATGGTACATTTCCGCTCTGGTTCTTCTCTGGAGTTCTTCTTCTAGTGGCACGACAGATGCCTAAAGCGGTCCTTGGCCAGCTCAACCATTTTACCCCAGGATTGTCTATCTGCAGCTTGGGCTATATTTATTCCTCCTTGTCCAATGTCTGTCAGTATATTGTCCCTCCACCGAGATCTAGGTTTTCCCCTAGGTCTGGTCCCGACTGGATTATTTTTGTATTCCTTCGAAGGACATCTCCCATCCTCCATCCTAATAACTTGTCCGAGCCAGTTTACTCTCTGCACTTTGGCAAAAAGGCTGAGATCCTGGTATTCCCTATACAACTCCATATTTCGACGAAGTCGCCAGAATCCATTTTCTTTTATAGGCCTTATTATTCGTCTTAGGATCTTTCTTTCGAAGCGGTCCACCCTATGCGCATCGGACTTGTTGGGAGTCCACGTCTAACACGCATAGGAAGCTACTGGCCGTATGAGGCATTTTTAGATCCTCATTTTTGCAGCACGACTTAATAACCTACTCCTTATAATTTTGACGAGGGACAAGTACGCTATGTTTGCTGCTGCCAGTCTGTTATTCATTTCAGCCTTCTCGTTCATGTTTTCAGTTATAGTAGATCCCAGATATTGGAAGCTTGGGACAACCTGGAAGGTGCAGTTTCCGAGCTGTACTACTCTGGTAGAGTGGAATGTATATTATTAACTCTAACTGCTCTACAAGTAAAGAGAACAGCTACAGGTCACCATGTGCTCCATATACATCACAGCATGAATAACAACACTATGGAGTTGAACATCTCTGGAGTTAGCCATGGTAATCAGAAATCAGCAACCACCCACGTGAAAGCAACATTCTACTAAAATAGGAATTATCACCAAGTAGTAATTAATATTATATTTATTAGTCATCATTATATTCTATAAATTATTGTGTCTTTTATTTTATTTTTACAATTTTTACCAAAAACAGTCCACTAAACCCAGAGCGGAATTGTACCATATTACATGAAAACTCATTTTTCACTTTAAACACGGTTGTATTTAGAACATTAAAACAAAATACCCAAACACTACTAAATGCGGCTGGCCTTATTTCGATCCTCAGACTAATTACTGCAGAAAATTGGAAACATTCTAGTTTTTATGTAAGCCTTTGTAGAAATATCAAAATAATAATTTTGATACATTTTTCAACAAAATTTATCATCCTTGAAAGCCGAAAAATGAGTTTCTACTTCCTCATTATACATTCAACATTGTCGTTATTCTAATGAACGTCTTCTTATTGTAAATCAGAATCCATTCTGTAATTCATGTTAACACTGAACAGTTCTCCTGTCCAACTTATCCATTGGATAAGAAACGAAAAAAAAGTTAAATGCAAAAGAACGGAAAGTAACTGGTAAATAATTGAACCGTGAGAAAATAATAGGCGGGAATTCATGAGAGGAATTTCAATGGGGTGTTCGGAAATCTGTAAAAGGAACTTGTTTGTTTTAGAGACAATGGTTGTGACAGTCTTTGAATCGACCCATCATCCCCATTACCACTCCATGCCCTAATAACTCTCTCTTTGTTCAACAAACATTTGCCGGTTGTAATAGAAGGAATCTGGTTCCTTACATGTTGGACTTTTTTCAAAAATATGTTTTTGCGTGGTTTAGATTTAATTATTTCCCAGCCCATCGCGGCAACGCAACACGCGGTACATTTTTTTCCTTATACTTGTAGTCAACGAAAACATAGAATGAATGAAGTGTTTGGAATCAAATTTTCAGTTTATATATGCTAGAAGATGGAAGCCTTTTGCGAGTAAATACCACTAATTAATAAAGGTACAATGGTAACTGATACCAGTCGTGAGTAGAAAAAAAAGTTTATTATTAAAAAATACAAGTTTAACACTTTATAAACATTTACAATGATTAATGACACTAAACAGACAAAATTACAAATAACTGATGACGATTAATCGCTAAATAAACTATGACGAGTGACTATGACAATGTGTGGGATACGAGGCGGGGATATTTGGGTTAAGGAATGCTTGACAATGGAAATGAAAGAGTGCTAGGAAATCGGTGCAGATCATGTGCAACTGGTCTCTTAACTTACTTTCACTATTGTAGTATGTATGTACATAATTCAATATTGACATATATTATAGAACGTTCGACAAAACCATTGAAAAATGTAATCATTTTCATCTCCTCGCCCTTCATTTTTTTCTTATTTTGTAAAATTCTTGCCGCTGGGCCAATTTAAAATAAATTTTATTCACTTCTTTTATTAACGTTGCTCCGCTTTTTAGAATGTTCCCTGCAACCATGGGTGAGTATATATTTTCATCACGATGAAATTTTAATCGACCTAAAGATACGAGTTTTATGAAATTGTAATTTAAAACATTATTGTGTTTGCTTAAAAAATTTATATAAATTAATTATACAGTTCACGTAGAACCGCAAAACATGAACTGATTGTTTACAGATAAAAATATTGGAATGATTGGGTTCCCTTATACATTATTAGTGTACTCATATCATCATACTGTTATCTAATAGTGTACTCATATCATCATACTGTTATCTAATAGTGTACTCATATCATCATACTGTTATCTGATAGTGTACTCATATCATCATACTGTTATCTAATAGTGTACTCATATCATCATACTGTTATCTGATAGTGTACTCATATCATCATACTGTTATCTGATAGTGTACTCATATCATCATACTGTTATCTAATAGTGTACTCATATTATCATACTATTATTTTATACTGTAGACAAAAAAAAGTTCTTTTAATTCCAAAGGGAAAATAAGTTTGTGGTGATATATATTCTCAATACATCCAGAAAAAAATACAAATTCGTCATCCAGTTTTATTTAATAATAATTTATTTAGTAATTTAAAAAAAATATTACTTCCCCGGTCATGAAACAAATCTTGCAAAATTGGTTCAATATATGAGGAATACATAAGGCCTTTCCTATTAAACCAAATTGTGATCGATGCTGAGAGAAAGATTCGTTAAACTTTTGTGACTCTATGATGTTACACCTAATATAATAGAGCAAGTAAATTTAAATTTTCGAAGAGTGGGCAGGTTTCAAAACATCACTATTATTGTTGTTATTATTATAATTATTATCCAATCATTGAGAAAGACAGGAGGGAAGGAGTAAGGAGGATGAGAAGTTCCATCCCTCCAACTGAATTTCAGATTCATAACAGGCTGGCAAGTTGGGAGGCCGATTGAGAGGCGCACCGTCCTCCATATTCAATCTTACTATAAACTTTAATTACTAAGCCAATCTTACCCGCGAGTATCTACTCAATAATTCCAGCTTCTAAAAAATGTGTTTATAATATTAAACAATAATTTTCAAACTTCTAAAACTTTCCATCGTAAGGTCCAACTTTTAAAGAATAGTTTACTTAATATGCCTTTAGATTTCCCCTTTCGAGGAAGAATCTTAAGGCATGTCTTAAGGCTCTAAAATTAATTAGAATTTTCAATTTTAAAATCACAGCTGAGATACAGTTGTTAAAACTACTCAATTCATTATTGAAGAATCGATTTTCAATTTCCAAGTTTTTCAATTAGTGAGAGTTAGTTTTCCTGTCAAAGCCTGAATATTCTGAACATTTTGTGGATTTCTTCATAATTAATTTATATTTTCATAAATCATCATATAAAATAATTTATATTTTATATTATATAAATCATCGTAAATTATTTTTGCTCTTATCACGTTGATAAATATACTTATTTTCATTTGTAGAGTGTGTTGTTATATATTTCATTATTTTTATTAGAACGCTCTTAGGACAATCCAAAAAACGAAACCTAGTGCCTCTAAAATACCAGCAAATAACTAACTGATTATCAGGACATACACTTCAAACAGAATCATCGATCAGACAGGACAAGATCCATCCACCGCTAGGCCTCGAGGTTGCTGATAGGATTCGATATGAGATGTGCCGCATTTTATCTTCATCAATGTGTGTCCTGTTGAGGCCTGAATTGGTGAAGTGTTGACTGGTCAGTTATTTTTCAGTAAATAGATTAGAGATTCTGTTTCTTTTATTTTATCAATGGCATTCTAATAAGCATTGTCTGTCTGTTTTTAAATATATTCTATGCTCACTCCCCTAAAATGAATATCCATGTACGTGGCAACTTGCGTAATTTATCTTGTTTCAATAAACAAAACATGTATTTCTTGAAAAGATTAGGGAACGGAACTACCTTTCCCATTCGAGCATTATTTTGTGTGTTTTTGTTTTTTCTCCTTTGCAAGTTGCAATATCCAGCCTTAACCAGATTCAAATTAGGTTCCTTAGAGCACTTGATGGTATTATTCCAGAGAATTTTCCTCCTCTAGATGAGTTGCGGTGGCCCCTGGGGTCTCCCCGCGGAAATAGAACAGAGATAAGTGCTGTCCTTCATTCCCATTCCAAGCATATTAAACGAGACTCCTGGCCTGTCTTTCCTCTAGGAGAACTTAAAAAACTAACTAGATAATTTCTTAAAAATATTCAGTCTTTAAAACAAATACAAAAGCTGGATACCATAAATATATGGTCTATGTAAATTGTGTAAGACATGTAAAACAAACCCGTAATCTTAAAATAAAGGGAATTTTACAGTGTCTTATATCACATTGATTAACTCTAATTAGAAGAATAAATAAAATTTTGGTAACTATATTAGACAAGAGATAACTAGCATGAAACTGTTGAAAAATGGCACTCTCCTGCAAACCTAAGGCAATATTTGAAATCAGCAGGGCCAAAGCCTACCCAATCTAGTAAATATGTACAGTTTTAATACAGAAACATAGCACATGTCATCCTTACAAGGGCTTAGCCTCTTCACATATCAATAAAACGAGAATGGGAGCAAGAGTAACTAACTACATTTAAAAATTATAACATTAATGCAATGTATATAAAGTCCAATAAAAGGGATATCTAATTTATGGGTTGCCAACGGCCATACCACGTTGAACACACCGGTTCCCGTCAGATCACCGAAGTTAAGCAACGTCGGGCGTGGTTAGCACTTGGATGGGTGACCGCCTGGGAAAAACAGTCGGTAACCATCCGGGAAAAACCGCGAGCTGTTGGCATCTAACTTAACAGTTAACAAACAAAGTACTCACATATGGCAAAATAGGACTTTGATAATAAAGTCTTAAAGCCAAATAAAAAAATTTATGGGTTCGGATTTTGGGTGTACTGGAATCATCCCTAATATGAATAAACTAAAGAGCTCAACCAGTTTAAGATTTCTTCAACCTTGATTAAAATAAAAATTATAATCAAAACTTTTTTCTGAGTTGATTTTGGCAAACTGTTTCACAAGTACCTATTCGCCACCCTTGTTAAACTTCAGCTAAACTATCAATACTTTCTCAACATGTAATAAAAATAAAACAAATTATGCTTAAGTTAAAGAGTGAGAGAAAAGGAAAGAAAAAAAAAAGTAGAATAATTCATTCGAATGGAATCGACTCGGGTGCAATAGTGGATGACAATTGAGTTAGGAACAAAATGGCAAAGCTATGTAGGAGGGGCCAATTTGAGAGGGGGTCATATATTTGTGGATGGTAGGGAATGGTATCCCCCCCAACAGAATATTTGATAACATATTTCTTGGCCTGGCTATCTATCGGCTGCCCTATTAGCATGCTCCTTTCAACCCCCTCCCATATTTCAGATATATTAACTCGAAATAAATTGCATTTTGACTTGGGTCTTTTTAACTACCGGAAGCTATTTCGGTTATGAAATAACTATTTCTTGTCACTTGTGCTTTCGATTACTCTGACTCTATTATTATATTCTATAAATTAAAATTCAATTAAGCCGCCAAACGCCTTGCTCCATTACTGCCAACAACAGAGGCGCTCCAATTTTTTCGGAATCAGCTGATCTTATTTTAGGAACAAAATGGCAAAGCAATGTAGGAGGGGGCAATTTGAGAGTTGTTATTCAATGCTACACTCTCTATACATGTGACTATATTTCATTCGACTACTAAGTATTACGTTTTAATTAGTATTCATAATTACGTGAATTCTAAATATTCTTCGTTATTATTATGCGTCTTGATTACATGGACAGGCTAATTTCTCTGTTCTAATATACTTTAAGATTTTCTAACGCTAGCTTCGTGTGTATTCGCGCCAACTTAAAACAATGTTTGTTTGCGAGAGTTAGTGTTTCGGTTCTCGATAGGACCCGCTTGCTAAGTAAGAGTTGAGCTGTGAGATAAGGCGATGACAAAAAATACTGCGGGTGATATTGTGCCTTTATATTGTGTTTACTATTTCCACGACTTCCACATTTCCACAGTCTCGAGAACTAAATTTATTTTTGTAATTTTACCTTCGAATTGTTGTTCCGTCATTTTGCTAAATTTTCCCACCAATCTTAATTGGACATTGGAGAGCCCAATCTGCTTTACAATCGTAATTATAATAATGATAATAACTATGAATGAATGAATGAATTAAGCCTTTATTATAAAGAGAAATATAAACAGAATAAAATGGTTTACAAAAAACTACCATTATTTACAAAAATATATACATATTTGCTCTTTACCAAATAGGCCTTCCCTTATGGGAGTAAGGTCTAACTTGCAGGAGTGACCAGCTCAATTGGGAGGTGAAGTTCGACATTAATTCCTGCAACTTAACTTTATTTAACATACATATTAATTAAATTAAATTTAACATATATATTTCTAAATTATCAATAATTATTTTTAGGATAAATTAAACTTACATATAAATTTCTAAATTATCAATAACTAGTTTTAGATATTGATATATTTAACATTCATATGTATAAATTATCAATAAATAACATTCTGAAATCCCTATTGATTATATTTACGGCATTTTCTGATTCCGTTCCGTCGTTCCGTCTTCACTTGATAAAGTCCTCCCTTTGATTGTCCCTATAAAGAGCTATCTCTTCTATCCGTTGCGCTATGGTTTCCGCCCACTATTTAAAATATCTCTACTGCTGTCCTTTGAAGAGTTGTATTAATTTTGGGGTAGTATCTATCCCGCTGTTGCCTCTTTGTTTCTTTGGTTTATTCTTCTGTGGCAGGATTTTACTAGCTTTTCAGTAATGTTGTCGGGACCGTAATCATTGGTGCGGGATTTCAGGATGGTGCTTAATAGTTCGTCATATGATATATGAGAGAAAAAGAAGGTTTCAGAGTTAAAGTTTATATGACCAATGACGGCAATGGATAAGAATGTAGGAGGAGTATTGGACACGAAGTGGTTGTTGAGATCATCTGGCGTGACTGGAAATGAACTGAGATTACCAGATATTGTTGGTGATAATTGACGGAGTATTTTCCATTTAGATATGCAATCGGTTGCATTGGAGAGGATTGATGGGATTTCGCATGAGCTACTGCAGATTGGGTTTCATTCCGAAGTAATTTGAAACACACATAGTAGAGACTATGTGTCTAGAGACATAAACACGTCTATAATCTCTCTAAAGACTAGAGAGATTATAGACGTGTGCGACGAAATTGTCTCCTTGATGCTTCTCTTTTCTTCATCATATCTTTGATTTCGGTAGTAGCCAAGGTGCAGTTGGACGGCATAAGGTTCTGGTTTTTAAAGGAGCGTGGATATCTAATATTGATTGAAGGTTAGAGGTCAAGGTGGAAACCATGTGATCGATGGAACTATAGGAGTAGAAGACGTCCCCGTTAATGGAACTTAAGTCGGATTGAAGAGATTCGTAGGAAAGGTGGTCCAAGCTGCGATAGGACACAGTTTTGGGAATAAAGTATTTGGCAGGTAGGTCATATGAAACTTGGATGAGATCGTGTGATGAAAGAAACGGAACAGGGTGTTGGGACGAGAAGAGGGTTTTAAGAGGTGAATCAGAGATAAAAAGGTACTACCAGGTATCCGAAAATTGGGTGTGATGGGTAGGAGAGTAGGGAACGAGGTAAAGATTGAGAGAGAATACTAGGTTTGAGAAAAAGGATTGATTGCTGGAATTCGAAAGCATATTAATGTTGAAGTCACCACATATAATTATATTGGTGTAGGTAGAGACTAGTTGAAGAAGAGAGGATTCGAAGTGGTTGTCGACTGGAACATGAGGAGGTCGGTGTACAACGGCATATAGAAGAGGAGAGGAAAAAGTTGAGATTTCAACAAATATGTACATATTCTAGGGGAGGAAAGCTAGAACCGGGAGATTTTAGGATTTTAGCTTTAAGGCTTTCACGGATAATTATACCAACTCCACCTCCCCTGCGGTCAGATCTGTCATTACATCTATTATCTACTACCTATTTTATAACTTAGTGATTAATTTAGATTATTTTTTCTAATTATTTAGCTTTCCGAAGTTCTACATATGTATTAGTAATTTTCCAAAGTTCGTTTTCAATCTTGAAAATCCATCTCCTTTATTAATAATCAAATATCTTCATATTTTATATTTATCCATTTATATTTTGTATGTAGATTATATCTTGAAAAATGTGAGGAATAAAATATGAAGAATACATATATATATTTTTTTTAATTTCACCTTTTTTTCTCATCCTTAAAACAGAAGATCCCGGTGATGTATTCTGCCATTCTTTCGTTGTCAGAAAAATGAGTAATGAAACTTTTGTCATATTGAAAACAATAGCGTGTTGCTATAAGATCCCAGTGAGTAGAGCTGGAGAATTTCCATTCTACTCATGGAACCTGCCGATGAACCCTTTGAAAATAAACGCCTTATAAAAGTTTAAAAAATAAATAATTGATGATTTCGAAGAATTCTAGGAACGAATTCCGCAGTGGCCCGAAAGCTGCAGAGTCAATAAAAACATTTTTTTAAAAATATTATATTTAACACTTTTTTTTATTTTTACCGCCATTTTTGTGCATGTATGATTTTTATTGTATTTTTATTAGTTACAATAATTTGTGTTTCAATGATTCCGTTTTATCACTGCAATAATATTAGTCCTCAGTTGAAGTTTGAAAAGACTCTCATCGTCGGAAATTCTAACGATCGATTTTCCATTAGATTTTCTTTCGACTCTCGTATTTTGCTTGGTCGTGAGAGTTTTAAAGACCATTTGGTAATTTTTTTTGTCTGACAAATAATCATGTAAATTACATTACTCACCGTATTAAATTATTACAATCAAATTTTCATATTTTTGGAGATAAGTTTGTCCCACAAGAGTTTCACTTCTTTCTGCACTTTAGCGAACTCACGTTCGAGCATTAATATATTGAAAAGATTATTAATGAAGGACAATAGCCGTCTATCCAAACTACTTAGATTGTACGCAAGTACGCAATCCTAGAGCTATTAAGTTGGGCTTAGAAATATGTATTTGCAATGCTGACTGATCAACTTTTGCTAATTAAAGATTATACAGGCCCAGATGGTGATGGCAATTCGTAACCTTCGTATGTATGTAACACTCGTTAAAATTTAGTTTGCTCAAAGAATGCAATGCGGAGCACCTTAACATTGAATTAGCACTTAGAAAAATTGGTCTAAGACCATTTGGGCCTTTTACAACATCCTGTTTTTGAAGTATACTAGTTTTTACATATTATATAATACAGTATATATAAATATCTCATGAATAAGTAGCCATAACTTTACGGTTTTAACCTAATATATATATATATATATATATATATATATATATATATATATATATATATATATATATATATATATATATTAGGTTAAAACCGTAAAGTTATGGCTACTTATTCATGAGATATTTATATCACCAAAAATAATCACTAATAGTCACAAATATTTCCTCCCTACAATTACGAAGTCAGTAATTAAATGTCAACAAATGTGTCATATTTCGCGGTTTTTAATTGTTTTCTTAAAGTTATTGAGCAACTTCAATTGTTCGAAACTCATTAATTTCGTCTTCTTAAAAGCCTTTATCTTTTGATTACTACACAGAGAGGGTCAATTGGGACTTTGTTTATAAAAATTCGCTTTAACAACTGCCATATGGGATGTGGGATACTGCAGGCGAGCCTTTATTACTTGTGACCCATTTAAAAAGGAAAGTATAAAATCGGTAAAAGCTAAATTAGCCTCCTAAGGCATAGAAGGCTACAAGTTTGCTGCAGAAGAGAGAAAAAAATTGAATTAAAAAAAATATCAACTTAACTACCGAAGAGGCCATAAAAAGTCTTAACAAAGGAAATGGCTTGAATCAAGCATTACTCCGGAGAGTTAAGGGGCAGTCAATAAACCGAAAGGTTCCTTCCTTAGTAAATAGACCTCCGGAAAATAAACTGGAGAAGTCTTCCAATACAAGGAGATACCATTAGTTTGAATCTTCTTCTTTTTTTTTTATAATGATTTGAGATCTTATACTTCTTATCTTATGAATTGTAAGATTATTGATAACTTTTATTTTTAAAAGTTAATCAGTCTTATAGCAATATTTTTAAAAATTCGGTGAGCGGATCACGAAACTTCACATAACTTGGATAACATGGATATGTCCTATATCACGCCCAACCGCAAGATTCCCCCCTGACATTTTGTGTTCCTACTTTATAGAGGCTGGGTGAGCCCGAGGAGGATATTGGATCCCATAGGATCCATCTCTGGCCGCTAATAGAGCGAAGGGGATTTGAAGCCAGGACCTTCATCATGGCAACTCAGACCTTTATCACTGAGCCACTCCGCTCCCTCACTTGACTCCAGTTGATATAAATTAAATTTGAAATCCTATTCGATCTTATAAATACTATAACGATATAAATTATCATATACTACAATTACTTATGTTTCTGCGTTGTTGATTTTTTTTTCGATCTTTTGTTATTATTAACAATGAGTCACCGATTTTTATTTGAAATTAAAAAAAAAAAAAATTTAAAGATATTTTGGGGGGAGAAATGAAGGATATTATTGGAGAAGTGATGAGAAGGATAAATATTTTAATTAAACGTTATAATAAAGTCTGTATTTGTAGAGACAATTCTAAAAATGTGAAAAATAGAATAGATCACTAATAATTTTTATACAGTTTTCTCGTTTTGACAAGTTGTTACTAATGCTTGTGATTTCCTAAATACAAAATCAAGAGGCAATTGTGATTTTATGGAAATGTTACAGCCCTAGCAATTCCCTTTATTATGTATAAATACTTTCATTCAAAGAAGCTCTGAGAGAAGCCGATAATTCATAATTCAGAATGATGATAACTTGAAATAACAAGAAGAAGGGAGGAATGATGAAGCTGGGGATGGAGATAAGGGTTGAATCATTTATTGTAATCCCCGAGAGGAGCGGGCAAATCATCACCCTCACTTGCCCGATTCTACTTCCAACGGCTTTCCCACTTGTCAAACATAATCCCCATTTAACACACTTACAAATATTAAATCACATTTTTAAACTAGACTAAAATTTCATAATTTATTGACTAAAATAAATATAGTTTCGAAGGAAGAGGGAAGACTTCATTCTTAATAAAGAATATTTACCAAAAAAGAACCTATCTTTCGAGATGATCCAGATGATGATTATTGAGATCGTAAAAAAGAGCTCAGATTTTCGTAATACCGTATATTGATTCGTCCGGCCATGTCTGGATATATCCATTTTTAATAACTCTTATGCGAGTCTTTAATTAGAACTAAAAAAGAATTTTGGAGTGTAAATGAACTCGAAAAAACAACATTTCTGTCGAAAAAAAATGTTTAAGCGAATAATACTTTCACTTACTGTATATAAAAGAGGTAAATGAAAGAAAAAAATACTCAATCGCTAATAAGGAGGGGTTAATAAAAACGTTTCAGAGAATAAAAAAGCTTAGTAACCGAATTTATCAGCTGCTAAGGAGTAGTAAAAAGTAAAGCTCTTAAATGTATATTGCTAATTTGTAAATTGAAGGATAAGAAGGTACAAAAGTCCATCAATCTCCAAGGGCTCACATATATCCTCCCTCCCTCCCTCCCTTCATCCCCTCAGCCCGTTTTGCTAGTCTCTGCTCTAGAAAAACTAAATGTAACCTTCCATTTATTAGAACTTCATAGCTAATGCTATTCAGATCGGGTTATAAATAATAATATTAATTATTATTTAGAATATATACTTCTTTTAGCAATGACTAAAACACAATAGAGAAATATTTTAAAATCACTCTCCCTGGTTCTTTAATAACTATCTTAGCTTGGCTAATTTTCGTCGGAGATTACGCAATAATTGCTTCAGAAGGAATTTTAATTCAAAACCGAGAACGTTTTTTTTTTAGAAATAGATGGGACCAAGAAGAGATATAAAAAACTCAATTTATAAAATATAATAAATGGAAATATGAACGATCAAACAGCTAGAACATTTCATTCCTAAATACTCGTAGTTCTGATACCTTTGTACGGAACATGGATATTCTGTCAAAGTGGAACGGCAGGCTATTTTATATCTTTAATTCATCATTTAGCAAATCAAATAATAATCCCCAATCTGAAGTGACACAACTCTTCTGAAAAAACTCGAAGGGCTGTGCAATTGCACGTTTAGTATTTGTAGAACTTCACATATTTCTATGATTACTATATGGGAATAAAAGCTTTTGTTTTTCAACTTATCTCAGACAGCGTTTTTTTTTTGTTTTTTTTAATATTTATTATACATCATCGGAACTTTATCGAATAATACGTATTAGCCAATCGAGAATAACTGATATTTTAGGTAAGCTATAAGATCATTCTGTAATTCGAAAATTTTGAGAGGAAGTAGGGGTATGAATATTTGATTGAGCGGGGCACCTCAGCTCCGACTGTAGCCTCCAAAATCCTTCTCAGCCATAATTGATTTAATTATAATATTAGACCTTAATCGGCTTGTGCTCCACCTTCATCAACTTACCCCACTTCAGCCTTCTTAGCAGAAATATCTGCGGAGTAGCCATCACCTGGCGTCATGGACATCATACTCACCAAATCTCAAAGAGAAATATCAAGTTTCACTCATAACTCCTAACGCGTTATTGTGTATTCAATTAATTATATTCGGGGGCATCTATGCATTATCACAAAAAATTAATAATGATATCAATTTCTAGATTAATACAAATATGAAGCTTAGTTTAGATATTAATAACATTGTATCTTCTTATAATTTTTAAAATTAGACAATTTTATGGTACGGTGAAGATGTGAGAATCATCAAACACCAGGCACGACGTTTATCTTAGCATCTCAATGTTACAGCATCCTAAGGATGTTACTTCTTAATATCGTTTGCTGTTAGGGATTCATTGTAGCTACAAATTCAAAATATCGGGGCATTTAACATATCGTCCCTGCCATTTCCAACTATCGAATGTGAAAATCGGTACTTTTGAGGAGAATTAAAAAATAGCAGTTTCAAGGTTCAATAAAAATTAGTGTCATTAGTCAAACCAATGGCATTCGTTTTACATTGTTTTTGTGACTGATGGATGTCTGTATATGATTTTTATATCCATTATCAATCCTAAAGCAGCTGCTATAACTCGAATACTCGAAAACCAATACTGTTTTTTTTTTCACATTCGATATTTTGCGATGGCAGGGGCGATATATACAAGCCTCTGATAAATGTAAAAAAGTAAGCCATTTAAGGTTATGGGCAAAGTTTTGAGTAAATTGGTAAGGGTAGAGGATGATTTTCCTTGATTATGAAATGAAAGGAAATTCTTCCTTAGTTTAGTGTTAAAGTTCTTTTGGCGAGTGTCATAAAATCAGGTCATGGTCACACATTTACCACCATGATAATGACAATGAATACTAATAGAGAGGACGAAATAAGTATCCTCTCTTATATTTCCAATTTTCAGCGTGGATCATCTTTATAATACAATAATTTGGAATAAAATACTTTTTTTTTAATACACTAAATTAAACTCATATTTTCTCAATATACTATTGGCGCCCAAAAAGTACAAACAAAAATTCATCATAACATGCAAAAAATAACATTGCGCTACCTTAGTATTACAAGGTTGTGTGTTACAAAACTGAAAAATCAGAGATTTCGATATCAAGTGGTTCTATGGGTCGAAAACATAGATCTTCATCCTCCGAAATCGCGACACAGCATCATCCAAAGAAAAAAAAACAAAGGCGTATGTCATAAAGATTTTAAATCGGATCTCATAGTCCTGTGTTCACATAGGACCTTGCTATTCTCAAAAATGTTCGACTTCGGAAGCGGTTCATCTTATAGCATGCACATATGCAATCCGTTAAATTTCCGAATGTTTATCCTCAGTACAAACAAAATGAGTAATCCTTTAAGAAGAGGGAAAGGGAAAACAAAGAGAAATTTAAAAGAACAAATAGTTTTAATGCTTTTTCCGTTTGGTTAATAATCGAGTTCAGGTAAGCGAATTATTCTACACTGGATCAGTAGAAATACGCCTGAAATCCATTCAAAAGCATGCATCACAAAACGAATACTTTTTGAAATAGTACGCAAGGAAAACCTGAAAAGAAGTATAATACGGATAAAGCAGCAAATTTCTGCAGGATATCAATTTGATTACCGAAGTTGAGGGCCATCCTTGTCGGCTAAGAAGGAGATCGAAGGTGATCTAGCCATTCAAAAAAGTTTAATCTATTTCTACTATTCGTGGAACAGGTTTAGTCCTATCAAATCACATGTTTATCGCAAAATATTTTGCAATGAGTATAAGTTTTATATCATTTTACCAAGTGATGTACTGAACGCCCTCTGAATCTTACTAAAATTTTTGATCTTCGGCATCGAAATCTGAAAAAAGTAACAATAGAAAGGGAAGGAATAGCTCTGATTAATAAATTTTATGATATTGGGTGACCTTGGGCTCACCTTGGCCTGACCTTCACCAAAATGAGATAGATACTCTCAAGTTCATATATAACTGTATCCCAGGATTGGATCAACAATTTTATGAAATTAGTTTCGCCAAAATGTGTAAAGATTTGAAGAGAAAGTAAACTTATGCAAATGATTGTCATAATTATTGTTCTCATTATGGAGTGACAAA
Organism: Arma custos; assembly: GCA_037127475.1. Taxonomy (NCBI): domain Eukaryota; kingdom Metazoa; phylum Arthropoda; class Insecta; order Hemiptera; family Pentatomidae; genus Arma; species Arma custos. The sequence continues at coordinate 22,797,130 of CM073761.1, read as the reverse complement.
GTTCTATGTTATTTTATTTCTTCAATAAATATTATCACACTTTAATTTTTCATTTATAGTATACAAGACTGAAAAGACAAGAAACTGCTCGACGTTTTTGCCTACTGTAACATTTACTGGACAAACATTCAAAGCTCCCAATTAATTACAAACGACTCATTTACATGACAGTTATCAGACATATTTGGACATACGGAGCTTTAGGGCTCTACTAAACCATCCAATTTATCTCGTATCCAATCCTTACAATCCAAAATCCTTCGTAAAATCCTCAATGCTCCTTATTATGTCACAAACAAACTCATCCATCATGATCTTAATACCCCATACATATGTTGCTGATTTGGCCCAAACTAGATACCTATCCTTCCATGAAAAGCTCCATACACACTTGAATCCGCTAGTCTCTCAACTTGCTTCCCATAATATTCCTGATAACCCTCCGAGGCGTCTGAAAAGAAGGTGGCCTCGAGACCTTCTACTATAGAACTTTATTGGAGTGCTATCAATGGATAGTTTCTCCACAAGTGTTTTTTTTTTTTCATTTCCTTTGTTCATATTGCAGATTTAATTGATGTAATATAATTACAGTTCTAAATATCAATAAATTATTCTATTCTATTCATTTATAGTTTTTATGGACTCTTTTTCAGCTGTTCAATGTGAATCGACTGCGTTGAAATAAAAGTAAAATATGCCATTAGCTGAAGAATCAGATGTTGAGAATCTTTGACATTGTTTTTCTCATATTAATTTATGGGTATTATAGAACTTTGTAATACTAAGGTAGCGTTTGGTGAAACCTATAAAGAAGTAAAATTCGGAAAGGAAGTCAACTTTAAAAGTATGCGAATAGATATAGGCGAACACAAGCTTCAATGAATTGAATTATTAGTATTTAGGGTCCATGGTAGTGAAATTCAAGAAAATATAATAAATCAGTACAATGCTTTGTATTTTTCGGTCTCGATTACTTAACTCCCAAAACGTATAAGACTATTATCCTTCTAACTATTATAAATGGCTGTGAGACGTAACCTTGAAGGAAGGACTAAGCTCTTTGAAAATTAGAAATTCTGCAGAATATTCGGTTAGAAAAATGACGATCCCTCTAGAGGATTGACAAGGTTGCGTTACATTTTTTGCACTCTCTTAATATAAATGAAGTGATGCCACTGCGAAGATTGAAATGGGCTTGTAAATTTGTTGCGTTGAAGAAAAAATAAGCCGTTAATTTTGAAAGCGATACAACTGCCTTGATACGGATTAGGGTTTAGACGATTGGTGGTATCTGCATCGAACTTTCCGGTTCTGAAAGCAATTTATTATCTGTATCAAATAATCCAATTTAGTAATATATCTTATTGTTGCAGTTTCGATGTGCGAGGTAAGCCTCTTTCTAATGGCAACCATTGGTCTGCACCAGAAGTGTTTGGAACAAGGGCCTATTTCCGGTCCGGCTCTGAACCTGCCAGCCTCCTTCTCAAGGAAATCCGTCGCCATGATGAGGGTGTCTATCGCTGCAGGGTAGACTTCAGGAACACACCCACTCGCAGTTTCCGCTACAATTTGACTATCACTGGTATGTCACAAAATGTATAATTAATCATGTGGATTGAAAAAGATTCGACAAATTTCTTTAGATTACTTTTTTCGAAGTTCTCACATATCATATTTCACATTTACTTGTGAAAGGGCAAAGGCAATAAAGGCAAGTTTTATATGAATTAAGAAAAGAGTTTAAAATAAAAAGATTTTAGATTGAAAAAATAAATAACTATTATCATAATAATAATAATAATAAAAATATTTATTTAAGAAATCATACAAATACCATTTGGCACATATTGTATTTTTGGGAGAAAGCTCCCATTGAAGGCACTCCTAGCGTGGTTCATCTCACTGTAGTAGATCCCTCCTCCAGAGACGTTTCAGTCTCCTTGTCGGATTATGTGGTAATGTGTCTGTCAGTAATGATTGTACCAGTAAGTTTGGATGTCCAGTAAGTGAGTCATGCAATTTTTTGTAGTTGTTCTTGATTGTGTCAGCCGCGAATGTATGTTGAGATCTTTGTGTAATGTTTTATTAGTGATGTAAAAGGGACTATGTGTAATATAAGGAATTTCGATTGAAAATTTTGAATGGTATGTGGGATTTTTTGCATGACCCCCATTGGTTTAATTAGCATGTTGTATATTATAATTTTGTTTGTTAATGATAGTTTATATTTGTGGTGAAGTAGTCGTCTTAGAAGTGAGAGTCGGTGACTCAATTTTTTCTTCAAATTAATTACATGTGATTTCCGAGTCAGTCTTCTGTCCATGGTAAGGCCCAAGTATTTTGATCGGCTGCTCCATGATACATCCCTGTTTAGCCAGACTGCCGGCCTTTTCATTTCCCAAGAGACCGCAGTGTCCTGGCACCCATTGCAGTACTATGTCTGTCCTTTCTTGTAGCTGCTGAAGTCTTTCTAATACTGCCCTGCGGTACTCCTGCATTAATTCGGCAATAGTCGGAATGATTACCATCCTGATTAACAATAAAGAACCTGCCTTCTAGATATGATTTTATGATCAGATAACATGCCTGCGGTAGAACTAATTTTAGTTTGTACAGGAGACCATCGTGCCAAACTTTATAGAAAGCTTGTGAAACGTCCAAGAACGCTGCTATGCAATATTCCTTCTTTTCTAGTGCAACGGCAATGCTATCAACCACTCTATGACATTGTTGTGTTGTAGAATGTGCAGGCTAGATGTCATTTTTGTATTGCTGTACTCGTTTTCTTAATTTATTAGACAGTTGGTTTGGTTGTTGTTTGTCACTAGGATATCGAGATCTTTTCCATTGGTTCATTGCACGTCACTTTTCAATAATAAGGGACCTTATGTCGGGTGGTAAGTATTGTTTATGTCTGAATGTATCATGCCTGTGAGATGATTGCCAAGCGGCAGTTTGTACAGTCTTTGTAAGCGTCTCAACAGCGTTGTCAATGTCATCTGCAGTCTTCAAGCTTGTATTAAGGTTAATTTTGTCATTGGTTATACGATGAAATTCACAAATCACTATAGGTCCAGGAGTTAGGTATAAGACGTAAGTAAAATTTTATATTCAGAAAAAAATGGGTTTCGGTAAGTAGTGCTATGTCAATGTCATGTTCACGTAAGTACATTTCGAGTTCGTTTCTTCGATGTAGGGCTCCATTTGAATTCCAAAGAAGGAGTTTTAAAGATGGGTTTAAACTGGAATTACGGACTAGCATTAGGAATGAATTTAGTAACAAGCGTGGTAAGTAATGTGATAAGAGGGTTTATCATCGATTTAAAATCATTTAAAAATTAATTGAGGTATATTGATATGTCTGGAGTACAAGATTGTGGATGTGGTATTGGGTATTTAGCAACTGCGTTAGAATGTGGAGGGTAATGATACTGTGGGTAACGTGGTATTGAAGGATGAGGTGTTATACTCATAGCTTGAAGAGTTGTCTTTTGTTGAGTTCTATATTGAGGCGTTGTGTACTGAGGTGTTGTGTATTGGGGCATTGTGTATTGAGATGTTGTGTGTTTTGTACTCAAATATTGTGTTAGTAAATGAAGCATCTGGTTGTTGCGGGATAGTAGTTGGGTTAGTAAGTAGGTCACGGTCCGTCTCTAGGGGCAGGGAATCTGTTAAATCACGACGTGAAGTTACCTGTCTTCGGACATGCAAGTTCGAGATGAACTGTGCTTCCTCTATAATTCGCTGGATGTTCTTCACCGCACAGCGCACAGGTTGGCGGCTCTTCACGCGGTTTCTGGCATCTGTCACTAGGATGATCTTGGCCACACTTCACGCATCTTGGTTGGTGTTGGCAGAATGCTCTGGTATGTCCATATTCCTGGCACCTCATACATTGAACAATGTCCCTTCTTTTATGAGGTTCCTCAATTTTTACTTTAGTGTAAGCTAAATGGCTTATATTGAAGACTTCAGCATTGTTTGGAGCTGGCTCAATATCAACGAAGAAGAGTGGGAGGGGTTCTTTCGACTGTATTACATTATTGCTAGGGCGAACAGTAAATCCTTTTCTCTCAAGATGATATTTAATGATATCATGAGGTGAGGAATAATGAAGATTTCTGATGACGAACCGGAAGGCTTTTTCTTCTTTAGGTTGAAATGTGTGAAAAGAAAATATTTAGATTCTAAATATTTTATGCAGGCTCACTGGTTTTAGTTTTTAATGTGATCACTTCTTGATTAGAAAAACATTCAAAATTATTGTCCCCTAAAAGAGCTAATAATTCTGTGCATAAGTTTTGAAAGTTGTTGATTCCTTTATTTTTATTGGCGGTGGTAAATGGACTACTGGAGGTGCGACGCGTTCTTCTTCCATTTCGATAGATAGTGGAGCAAACAGGTTACTAACAGGAGCATTAGGGACATTGCTTAGTGAAGGAATATTCACAGAATTATGAGTAGTGGTTTGGTGAGTAGTGGTTTGAGTCATTGGTTGTTGTGTAGATTGAGATACTAGATTGTCACCTGTTATTTCAATATTTTCTGAATGAATATTATTATTTGAATTACCACGTGGTTTGGGTAGGTTAGGTTTTTTTAATAATGTTTTAACTTTAGAATCTTTAGTATTCATCCTTTTTTTGCCAATTTGACCTTCATTTAAAGAAACACTGGAGTTACTCCTTACCTTTCTTTTCAAAAGAGTAGAAATAACGGTTTCATCGTCTTTCCTACTTGTTCCGACAATTTTATTGTCTTTCATCAGAAAAGTGTCCTTTTTCACTAAATTATATAAGTCACTCCAAAAAACCATTATTCACTATAACACACATCAAAAATACATGAATTCAATAAATCCAAAAACTTAAAGATAACTCAAGCAAGTTCACAGTTCGAGGCCTAACAGCTGATTTTTAACTATTATCATATTCTAAATATATATAACTTCAATAGTGGAATATTAAAAAAATAAAATTGCTAGAAATGGTAGTTAATATTATGGTTTATTATAGTGCCACCAGAGTACCCAGCTCTGTTCGACAAGTGGGGCCGCCAGCTCAATGGGACCGTGGGACCTCTTGACGAAGGTGACGAGGTACAGCTCACCTGCCGAGTCATTGGTGGTGAGTACATAACTTGTATATGTTTGCAATATGAAATAATATTTTCCTGCAACCATTGAGTAATGCTATTCATTACTCAACTAAAACTGGTGTGGAAAGTCCCACTTTCCCTCATTAGTGAGGAAAAGTAACAGCCACCTAGATCGAATTTGACAATCAGCACTCTGTTACTTTAAATGTTAAATGGCGGTATTATAATATTATTCATTTTATATTCCTAAAATGTTAAAATAAATAATTTTTATTTTATTTTTGTTTGTGTTATCAGAATATTATTTTCTAGATGATAATAAATAAATGTTTTAATGAGGAAACCGTCTCAGAGTTATAATTTGCATGGTTAGTAATAGAAAATTGTAAGAGATAGCGCTAGTGTAGTTTTAACAAATCTAAAGTTTCAGCTTCAATTTCTTAATTTTTAATTGGTTGCAGGAAAATGTAATATTTAACACAACTCTCTCTCATAAGTGATTGCATAGCCGCCGACAACTGTTCCCCAACATACTAGTAGATACTATCCTTGGCATCCTTCTTCTTTTACGATGGTTATAAAGCAATCGTCGATACCGATACAAGATTGCTCCGTTTCTTTTTTGATTTAAATAGACGTTCCCACGTTTCCAATGACTCGTCACTTCTATTCGTAGACACTATTTCCCGTCCTCTTAAGTTATATTTTCTGAACTCTTATTTCCAATTCACTATCCGTAGCCTCCCTCAATTCTCATGGTCTCTTACATCGTGTACTCCATCCTGCACCAATCGATTGTTCTCTTTCTGCATTTGATTCCCATCTTAGAAATCCCCTCCGTCCTTTATCCTGATATGCCTATACACAACAACAGATCAAAGCCACCACAAGAACTAATTGTTTTTTTTCCTCACTATTTTTTTTATTTTCGAGTTATTTTTCATTATTAATAGGTTATTATTTTTTGTCTCAATAGTGATAACTTATCGTTTTATTTCTTTCATTAGGTAAGATTTTATTGATTATTATTAGAAAGTTCCATTACCGTTTTTAATCATGATTTTTACACTCAATTTTGAATCGACCGGCCATAAAATAGACCGATGTTGGTTATTTCATTTTTATAAAACAATTATTTTTATTGAACTAAAGACAGTTGATTATTTTTGTTATATATACTTAATTGAATTTCCATAGACTTACATCCTACCCTAAGATTGTTCTCTATCACAAGCTCACAGAAGTAATATCTTTTTCTTACTAATTAGCATTTATTACGACTTATTTTCCTGGATGTTAGGTAAGCCGGAACCTGAGGTGCGGTGGTTGGTCAACGGAGTTGTTGTCGACGACGAGTACGAGCACAATTCTGGAGATGTGATCGAGAACAGGCTCAACTGGCGGAAAGTCTCCAGGAAGGACCTCAACTCCATCTTCAGCTGCGAGGCCAACAACACCTTACTCAGTGAGCCGAGGGAGTCTTCTGTCGTCCTACAGCTCTATCGTAAGAATATTTTATAAGTAGAGTTTAGGGGAGATATAAATTTTATATTTTACTATTGAATTGTTGAATAAGATAAGGTTCTGTCATCTGTGGACCACAGCCACAGATGTGACTTGTTTGAGATACAAGTATCTGAAATACAGATACAAGATACAAAATACGTATTTTCATCTTGTATCTAAATACTTTTTTAAAATTCATTTTGTCTCTTGTATTAAAATACCTTTTGTTTGGTATGTTAGCATTTTGCAAATACCGTTTGCTAAAGTACTTTTACTAGTAGTTATCTATGCATTTATTCACAAAATGTGACAAGATTCTACGGTGACATTAATTTTAAATGTCACCATAGATAAAATTGAACAAGCCTCCAAAAGTTATGTGCCGTCATATTGCTAAAAATAAAATTTGTAATGAGTACAATGAATTTAAGAAAAAAATTAAGATTGAGTAAACACAAAATTTATGTGCAGTAGGTACAGCTGATATTTAGTCTTCAGGTTGATTGAAAGTAAGACTATTGAGAGGAAAAATGTTGCCATTGCTTGCTGAAGATTCAAAGGGGTTCACACATATGATGAAGTTGCAGAAATGATAGCTGAAATACATTCGAGCCTGGTCTGAAAATGTCAAAAATTGTTAAAACAGTTACAGATAACGGTTCAAAGTTGGTTAAGGCTTTTGAATTATTTGGGAAGTCTGATTCAAAGACAGTCGAAAATGAACATGTTTCACATGCGTATGAAGAAGATCTTGGAGAAACATCACTCGATGAAGGTAATGAAGATGAAGATGATGATCCACTGCTTGTATTACAAGTTTTTCCAGATGCTTCATCAGACTTACAAAGTGAGAGTGATTGCCTTCTGCCTGGACATGAAAGATGCGCTAGATACACTTTGCATTTGATTGGCAATACAGATTTTAAAGAGGCAAGATTGAAAAATACTTTTTATAAGAGACTGCATGATGCGGCCTTAGCAAAGCACTTTGGAACTTATGTTCTACATCACCAAAAGCATGTGAAATATAACTGGAGATGACAGGAAAGTATCCAACTTCTTCCACGCGCACCTCGTTGGAACTCCTATTATAATTCCACACAAGATCCGTTAGCCATGCAGAACCGTCTTAGTGAAACCATGAGAATATTAAAATTACCTCCGTTGAAGGAAAATGAATTCACTTTTTAAGTGAATATGTGAACTGTTCAAAGCCAATAGCAGAAGCTATCCAAAACTTGCAAGAGGAAAAAGACACTTACTACGGCTGTCCTGTACCTGAGCTAATAAGAATTCAACATATCATCAATCTCTTAGGATGGAAAATCTAAAACACTGCAGCTCTCTGCTAGATGTTATTGAAGAAAATCTAAATAGGCGTTTTAAAAAGTTTTTGCAGTTAGAACCTGCAGCAAATGATGCAATATTAGCTTCAGTGTCACATCCGTTCTTTAAAATGAAAGGTACCAAAAGAGCGGAAATAATATGTACAAGAACTTATCCTGACTGGAACACGAAAAAGTAATCAATCTAAAAAACAAAAATCGAAGGCTTTAGACAATATTGAAGGTGATATAAAAAAAATTCAAAAGATGAATCTTATTATATGTTTTTAGAGGATTCTGATTCCTCTATTGCAAGTGGCAAAAAGACAGGGTCTACTGGGACCACCGCTGGCTTAGGAACGCTGCAACACATAAATAATAACGATACCAGCTTAAATGCTTATGCTACAATACAAAAAATATTTTTCAAATATAACACCTCTTCGCCAAGTTCTGCCCCTGGAGTGGAGCCACTCTTCACTTAGGGAGAATGATTACGAGGCCTCATCGAAGAAAAATGAGTAATAAAATGTTTGAAGAAGATGACTTATGTCTCAATCAAAATCTTAAAATATAATAATTTGTCTTGTCACATTCGCACGATCAACGCAAACTATTCATAAATAGTTCAAGTTAAAAAAATAAACTTAAATTCAATAAAATGATGTTTACTTATAAAAGTATATTATCTTTAAAAAGTATTTAATAGATACGTATTTTGTATCTGGTATCTGAAATACTTAATTTAAAAGTATCTTGCATTTTGTATTCCAGATACTTTTTATAGGGTATCTTGTACATCTCTGGCCACACCACGCAACTACAGTAATTCCTTCTGGAGACAAGTTGAGAACAGAAATCATCCCTGTCCACTTCTGTTTCTGACTTGTATATTTTGCCTGTAGTTGTAAGTATAACTGGACACATTATGTATACAAAAAGGAGGTTAAAACTCTATTCTGGAGGCTGCTACTACTTTCTACAGGTTGACTGATTGATACTGTTTGCTTGGTACATGACGTTTAAAGTTATATTTATTTTGTTATCGCTTTTATTTTATTTTTTCACTCGACTTTTTTAATTTTGTTCAATTCTGTAAACTTATAAAATGATATTTATAACCTTGGTACTTGCTGCGACCAGTTAAAATGGAACATAAGATTAGAATAGTTGTTTATCAATGTATTTTTTGTGTTCCTCCCTTCACAATGTCTGCCTTTCTTTCAAATTCCTACCTTATAAATCGGATTAATGAAAGCACAAAACTGTTAATTTTTTCATTATTAATTATTTCATCGCGTCTGAAGCTTTTGAACTACTTAGCATATTTTTCGATCTCTTTGTCAAATGTCTACTGTTCTCGATCAATTCTCTACCTTTATTGTATACATATATCTTTCTTATTGTGCCTCTCATTCCAAAATTAATTTCTTGATTGAAGGAAAAAGTTCCTTAGTCACAATTGAAGAAAAATAGAAATAGCCAAGTTATGTAGTTTCCTAATCAGTCTGTGTGATACATTTATTTAATTTTATTTATTTATTTATATAAGCAAATTTTAGCACCAATTGGTCATGTTGCAAACAATTATATTATTACAATTACAATTTTATTCATTATAACAAAGTATACTCTGTTGCAGTACGGCCTCTTGTGGTCAATATCGTGAGCAAGCCTGAGAGACTTGTCGCAGGGAACCGCTACGAGATCAGCTGCGAATCGGCCGGGTCGAGGCCACCCGCCGTCATCACCTGGTACAAAGGAAAGAGGCTACTCAGGAAAGTCAGGGTACTCACTTCACTATATTAATATACAATACAACTTCCGAGTTCCGAAATATAAAATATAAATATGCTATCTGTAAAAGGTACAAACCAATCATAATAAAAAATATGCACAAAATGTATTTATTAGTTGTGAATTAAAATGAAACTCATCATCACTCCAATATCTATCAATTTTTGCAATATATGGTATAATTTGCCACGCAGCTACTAACTCTGTTATTTTTTTAAGGGTTTTTTATTACGATTGAAAAATTCTTTAATTTTTTAAATTATCTATTATAAATTCTAAGGAGGAAATGGGTGAAGAAGCAAATATCACAACAAGCCGGCTAACTTTCATTCCGACTACAGATGACGATGGGAAACCCATCACCTGCAGAGCCGAAAATCCTAACGTTACTGGGCTCTACCTAGACACAAACTGGAACCTCCATGTTGTATGTGAGTATAATATTTCTTTCAGTAATATAATTTGATTTAGGTGTAAATAACTGTATTTATTTGTTTTTACATTTCATTTAAATCCAATAAGTGTACTCATAGAAAATATTTCACCAGATCCTCCAATAGTGTCCCTGAGGCTCGGGAGTACACTCAACGCCTCTGATATCAAGGAAGGCGATGATGTGTATTTTGAGTGCCATATCCGATCCAATCCTCCATGGAGGAAGCTTAGCTGGTTTCACAACGTAAGCTTTAACATTCAATTTATTCATGTAAAATTATTTGCATATACTATTAAAACCATAACCTTTAAATATCCTTCTATTCGTTAAATCACGTAAAAACAAAGAAACTAAATTATTATATTCTATTATATTAGTTATATTCTATTTATTCAAGGATCTTCCTCATTAACGATAGCATTGTTTTTTGTTATTTTTCAAACGCCACGTTTCCCCTTAATGCAAAATAAGTGTGTTCTTCAGTAAATAATGGTATATTTTCAGTCAGATTTTCTATTTTCTATTATTAAGGGTTTCCTCAGATTAAGATTTCCTTCAACCAAGCCTCTTAGTCGACCGATAATTTCTTTTTCCATTTCCTTCTCTCTTTTACATCTTCTTCTCTCAGACCATGACCGTACATGCTTTCTTCAACTCCTATCCAACTTTTCCGTTGTCTTTTTCGCCGTATTCTCCCTTCAGCATTCCAATTTGAAATAAAAATGAGCAATTTTTCACCTTTCATTCTTTCGAGATCAACGCACCAATCCCATTTCTCCGTGCCCATCTGTGTGGCAAGTAGCTTCTTCCTAAAGCAGCACTTATCGTCCTTTGCATGTCTCTGCTGCATGTAGCAAAACCCTTTGGATGATGTACTAGTAAATGAACTTCTTGGTACCTTGTTCATCGGTTAACAGCAGATTATGACGATGCTATTATTTATTCTTCCTCCCATTTGCCTGCATTTTTTATTCCATTCTTTTAAAGCAGTTACAATGTAGGATTTTCTTCTTGTTTCATTTTATTTTTTCCAAAAAAATAGTGCAATTATAACTTTTAAAAAAATACAATGATTACATAAATAAAATAAGTAATTTAACCTTCACGTAAGGAGGTGAAGAAACTTCCATCCTCTGGGAGGCGGGGTACTGAGTACCTCAGCCATTATAATTAAACATAAATACTCAAGCTTTTATTTCAAGTAATTTAAATTCAAGTAATTTATTACAATTATTTAAACCTTCTTTTAGATATGCAGATAGTTGGATCATTAAAAAACAAATCTTGAGGAAAAAAATATGTATTTTTATAAACATTTCGGTTAAATGGTTACAATTCATTATAAAGGTTAAAAATACTTATAGAAAAAATCGAATAATTGTAAAACTGATAATAATTTAAAAAAAGGGGTGTATAATTAATACAAATATGTTTTAAAAATTGTAAAAAAATGAATAATAGAAAATGCTGCAACAGTTTGTTTTCCTACTTCTTCGCACAGTTTTTGAATATGCACTTGGGAACACTCGTTGCATGTTGGTTGTTGACAAGAGTTGCACACCTGTTTAGTTTTATTATCACTTTTTCGAGAACACGTGGTGCACCTAGAGGATTTTCTGGGCTGTTCGCCAATTCCTTATTGAAATTAAAAGCCTAGATGCACGAAAAACCACGCATAGCCCGCCGGTACTAGCAGAGGAGAAAAGTTTTTAGGGAGGTGGGGTACTCTGTGCCCCAACCAGCGACTTTCTCATGGTTTTAATTGTTCAATAAATTTTATTATCTAATAAATTTAATCATTCATTGATTTTAGGAAAATTTAAAAAAATTACAATTTTAAGAAAAAAAATTTATGTTTTGAGAAACGTTTCAAAGTCTGTTGGGGAACTGTATACCCCACATCCTTACTTAATAGTCAATTATTAATAATTGAAATAATAAAAATGTAAAAAATTAGTCTAGTATTTTCGATGTTACAGTTAATCTTCAAATTCAGATTTGAACCCTAAGGCCTCATTCTCATGGCTTCAAATTTTTTTTATATAACATATTTAAAAAAATACATATATAAAAGGATTAAGTACTTTATTTTTATTCGAGATTTTAGAACACATATATTACATTATAAAATAGATTTTTTATACAAATGACTTCGCAGTGTGTATGTATGTGTGTGTAAAATTCCACACGGTTCGCGCACAATTTAAATAACAATATCGATCAATGAAACTATCGAATAGGACTTGGACTTCATATTCATATTGGGCTTTCTCTCTTATATTTTTTTATCAGATGATCGATTTGGGCGTTAGAAGTGTTTAATCCGATGATTGTTGAAAACCATGAATATTTCAAATGTAGGTAAGGAAAGAAAAATAAAAAAATGTACACATGATAAAGATAAATGAATAAAACAAATTAAAGAAAACTTTATGTGATCTTTATCAATCCGTTTTGAACTGTTGTTTGTAAAAGAGTATAAAACTAATTGGTTAGAAATTAAAAATAGATTAATTGCATTAGGCAATTGTAGGAAGTGGACCGGTTGTTTGTGATGATGGATGGAGCTGGAGCCTCGGGATTACGAATCATCAATGATTCACTTCACCCGATCTTCCTTTTCCTGATTACTTGTAATTATAAAAGGGACAGATTGTTCCGCTAACCACTCAGCCCTACTTTCCGCCCTTACTCCATTCACCATCAATCATACTTTAATATTGGTTGATTCACTCTTAGAACCGATCCTCTTTATCAATTTTTACCTTGCTATTTATCGCTGTGAAGTTTCATGAACCTCGATACATTTTTTGTCTATTCACTAACTTCTCAGTTACGTTAAACGTGGAGTAGCCTCACTCAGAATAATGGTCTCTTCAGAATGACTAAGAAACAATGATAAATAATAATTCTGTACAAAATATCAAATATTATTGGCCACCTCCCGCACATCACAACTAACAATAATGTTGGTAATTGGAAGCATGTCTTAAATAAAACCACTGATAAAGATTTTACCATACTTCAGTGAAATCTAACAGAAGCTTTTTAAAATATGTTTTATAGTAACAGTAAGATAATCGTGCCTGTTTCAAATGTCAATCGATCATTTCACTCCTCAGATCTTTAGAAAATTCCCAAATTGAGTTTTCTGTTTCTCTCATACGCCTATAATTGATTCTTAAGTACAATCTTCTTTGTTCTCATGTAGAGGCATCGCAAACCTAGCAACTTGTGACATCTTCTGATTTGCCTTTCAACTTTATTCACCAATCCTGCCCACTTTTTAATCTCAAATCCTACTAACCTACTTATATTTTTTTTAAGTTTTTCTAATATCTATCATGCGCTCTAAACAATATAGCCTACGGTAAATCATCGTAAATTGTATGATTCTCCAGAACAACTTCTGAATTTAAAGCCTAATTATCACATACCTTCATTAAAGATGATTCATTCTTTTCCCACACCAATCATTTCTTCTGATCAGAAATGAACAGTTATCAAAGAGAATCCAGTGTTCCTTAAAGCAAGATCTTAAGCTTGACCATATTCATGTTATACTAATTCCCTTGAGAGTATTTTGATATATTTTCCAGGCTACTTTCTCAACCATGGCGGTTTCTACTTCTTGTCTTCATTACGTTTTTAAGCGAGCCGAAATTCTGCTGGTTCCAGTATTCCCAATGGTCCATAATGTTCTTCTAGAAGTATTTTCTTTAAATTCAAGATTCCATGTACTGTATACTCTTCTGACTTCCCATGCTCCTTATACTCTCCTAATTGAATATATTCATAACTAGCAAAATATGATCACTTCTGATTTTGAAGTACCTGATTATATTTGTTTCAGTAAAAATTTGTCTTGGAGCCTTAAATTATGTAGCTTGTAAATTTTCACTCTAAAATATTTCGTAAGCTATAAATTATGTATGTACATCTCATTTGTATTATTTTGTAACCTGGTTTTGATTTGTGATCTTACAAAAAGGTCTGTATGCTTGAAGAATCAATCAAAAATAAAAAGCTTATTGAATACTGTGCATTTAGGAATAAAAGATCATTTTTATTTTTTAATATTTTTTTGATATTTCAGGGAGGATTACTCAACCATAACATGTCTGCTAGGCTGATCCTAATAAATAAAAGTCTGGTATTGCAAAAAGTGACTAGGCAAAACAGCGGCCTCTACTCTTGCCTTGCAGCAAACAGTGAAGGGGAAACACGAAGTTCTTTATTTCATTTAAGAGTGAAATGTAATTTTACTTAATATTATTAATTAAAGTGAAATTATAATCGAATTAGGAATCTAGTGCATTGTACACAACCCTAATTATTTCTAATTTATTGTTCTTTAGATGATGAGTATTTTTATTTCTAAGAGGAAAGATTTGTCTTGGCCGGAATTTGAATCCGGGTCGTCCGCATCTCTAGCGCGGCGCTCTAACCATCTGAGCTACCAGGCTGTAACGAAGCCAGACAAATCCATTCTCTTCACCGATCTTATATATATCCGATTTGTCTGGCTTCGTTACGAGCCTTCGTAACTCAGATGGGTAGAGCACCGCGCTACAGATGCGGACGACCCGGGTTCGAATCCCGGCCAGGACAAATCTTTTCTTTTCAAAATAAAAATATTTAAGCTAATTATTTCTATATTAATTATATTTTATATTAGATAAAATTAATGACAGCATTAGTTCAAATTCTAGTTTGTAAAGAGAGATTCACCTGAGCACTGGTTAGAATTTTTTTATTAGATAGTAAAAAGTTTAGTCAATTAGTTCTAATTATTTAAATTGGTAATCGTACTCACAACTAGCTCATTAGTCAATTAAAAGAATAAAAAGAGGTTTCAATCGTTATAATGATTCAAAGAGATGGAAGGGTATGGTGTACCTCCTCTATGATTCCATTCCTCTGGATATTCTCCTGGTTGGAAATTGTCCTGGTCCTGGCGGTCTTTTCCTAAAGGACCGAGCTTCTTTCCTTGGTCCTTTTTCATCATTCATGAAGCACACGTGGTCAAACTATTTAAGTTGTCGGGATTCCTATGTTCTTAATTTTATTAACTACTCTATGCAAATCCAAATTGAATACTTTCTTATCCATGACAGCAACGACCTCTATTGGGATATACACTTGCTCCAGACCAACCTTCTCGTTCGAAATTTGAAAGCCCGCAACTATTATTCCGAAAATATAGGCTCCAAGTCTTCAAGCTTGTTGAACATGGGGTCGTAGCTATTCTGACTCCTTTTTTGGCGAAATTTCATTTTGTGACGCCAGCCTAGCTTAGGCTACGATCACCTGGGATGTTGGCAAGCTTTATTTTACCGCTTACTTTCTTCGCTAATTCCCCGAATGTCTACTTTATAGGTTTTCGTTCCATTGACAAGCTCAATCTCTTTCCATTTAGAGTTTTAGAGCGCCAGGTCGTTTCCTAAAGGGCTGTCCATTTCCTAGGCCAATGTGTTGACTTTGAATCAGTTTCACTCTAGTCAGTAAAACTGAGCCTGTCCGGCTATCACCTCCTCCAGCACTGGGTACCTGTTGGTTCATGGGGCTTAATTCAGTATATTGAGACCACCCCTTCTAAGAGACCATCCACTAACCGCCACCAAGAGGACACGCTCCACCGAGTAGCTAGAGGAACATGGTCCAAAAATATATTACTTTTCTGGATCAAGATGCCGTTTTTTTTTATTTAATAATTAAAAAATCCCCATATCTATTTTCCTATTCACTTCATTTTAAATGGGGTATTTAAATGAATGGGCACATTGTATAATTATGATGATAAGAATGCATTTTTAAAATTATTTTATTGAAGCCATCAGTTTGGTCTCTGTAGTGAATCTATAAGAATGGTGTTTGTTTTTTCATGTATTAATGTTACACAGCTAAATACGATATGTTCATACCAATATTAGAAAATCATTTATATGTTTCATGTCAACAGAATTTTGTTATTTTAATATGGAGCAAATAAGTACCTTCCTGTTGTTAAGGCTTATTTTTGTAACTTATGATTACAGACTCACCAAGCTGCAAGTTCGACCGTGTAATGGTAGTAGGCGCATCTAGAGCTGAGAGCCTAGATATACCTTGTCAAGTGGATGCAGACCCTCCTGCAACCAGTTTTAGGTGGAAGTTTAATAATTCTGGGGAAACATTGGAAGTGGGACCAGAACGTTTTTCAGTCAATGGAACAACTAGTGTTTTACGGTACACCCCAATAGCCGATTTGGATTATGGAACATTATCCTGCTGGGCAGAAAATAGTATTGCTCTTCAATCAATACCTTGTTTATTTCAAGTAGTAGCTGCTGGTAAGTTCCCCATTTTGCTGTTGTAAATATGTGTTCCACTATTATTGTATTCTATTTCATTTTTCATATTGGCTCCTTATATATATATATATATATATATATATATATATATATATATATATACACAGGGTGTCCCGAATTTAAATGGCAAAACTTCAGGAACCTAAAGGGTACCGAAAAATTAAGACAAAAAGTCCTTTAGAGATTTGCTCGTTTTTTCTTAGTTTTAGAGAAAATCGCAAAAAAAGAAACAAAACAAGTTTTCATTTTTATACTTATTTATTTACATTTATATTTATGTTATGTTCTTTTTAATGTAAATATTGCTCAAAATGTTGTCCTCTTGCACCAATGCAAGCATTACATCTAGCACTCACTTGATAAATTGCAGCTAAACATTGGTATATTTGGTGCACTGCATCTATGATTCGGTCTCTTAATTGCTCTCTTGAGGTGATTGACACCAAATAAACTGTCTGCTTCAAGGTTCGCCATAAGAAGAAATCCATGGGTGTCATATCAGGTGACCTGGGTGGCCAAGGTACAACTCCTCCACGTCCAATCCATCGTTGTGGATAATTTATATCCAGCCAAGCACGAGCAACTTTGCTATAATGAGCTGGACATCCATCGAGTTGGAACCACATTTCAATCCGCTATTGTAAGGGAATGTCATCTAAATTATTAGAAAAGTCGTTCTCCAAAAAATGTGTAAATGTGATACCATTCAATCTTCCAGGTAAAAAATATGGTCCCACCAGTAATCCATTCCAAATTCCAAGCCAAACGTTAATAGCAAATTCATGCTGAAACCTATTCTCTCTAATAGCTCTGGAATTTTCAAGAGCCCATACATGATAATTTCTTTGATTAACAATTCCTCCTCTTGTAAAGGTAGCTTCATCGGTCCATATAATTTTTAATGGAAATTAATTATCATCGCGATTTTTTTCAAGGAACCAGTTACTAAAATTCAATCTCTTGACATAATCTTGAGGTAATAAATTCTGAACTTTTTGAAGATGGTATGGGTAGCGATTATCATCTTTCAAAGCTCGCCATATTGCTTGCCGCGATATTGCTAATGCAGCAGATGCTCTTCGGATGCTAGTCTCAGGATTGTTATCGAAGTGGCGTTGGACACAATTTCTTCTCCGATAATCTGCTCTTACTGTTGCCTGGAATCGGTCACCTTCATTACGTATTAAGAATGACCCAGTCTCTCGTAGTCTATTAAAAGTTAACGAAAAGACTCGTCGATTAGGCACTCTTCTATTTGGAAATCGGCGCGCATACTCCCGCACCGCTTCTAAAGCATTACCGTTACAGAAACCATACACAAAAATCATATCAGCGTAAACAACATTAGAACATGTATGCGGCATTGTGGCTGATGCTATTCACACAAAAATATCTGAGTAACTGACTGAAGACTGATTTAGGAATTATAATCCTAGAAGGAACCCAAAATGTAAACAAATAAAAGAATGTAAAGGATAACATTAAGTGTTTACATATCTCACTGCCTAGCCTGACGAACTTTGAAAGGTGATAATCGCTACCTGTAACATTTTTGTTTTGTTTCTTTTTTTGCGATTTTCTCTAAAACTAAACCAAAACGAGCAAATCTCTAAAGGACTTTTAGTCTTTTAGTTTTTCGGTCCCCTATAAGTTCCTGAAGTTTTGCCATTTAAATTCGGGAGACCCTGTATATATATATATATAAACACGAAATGATAAAAAAAAGGAAAGGTTTAAATAAGAATCCAGCCATAGAAAAAAAATATACGGGCTTTATTCTAAGATCCAATATCGCCCAGATCCGATCCTTAATTTATATATATGTATACACACACACATATATATATATATTACGTACTTCTACCGCTCAAAACACTAAAAAAGGAGTTAATTGGGGATGAATAAGCACTCTCAAAAGCTTAACACTGACTTTATTCGGATGTTAATGCTCCATTTATAGTCTTGCGCACTATGTTTACATAGTAGCGATGGAATTATATCTCGTACACTATTTTTACATATTAACATATATACACACACACACAAATATATATAAGTATAACTTAATAACATAAGGTATTATAATAGGTATAATTATGATTATAGATAAGGGAATACAAAAATGTCTTATTTTTTTGGTTGAAACCTGATTTTTCAAGCAGCATGTTGACAGAGCACCGTGATTTCATTGGGACATTTCTCGAAGAAATTCTAAAACTGTCTATATTGCCACATTTGGTTATTCACAATAACAAAATTGAATTATTTTTGTTAAATATTATTATAAAACATGACATCTCAATCTGGCCAGAGCGGCAACTAGTTGACATCTAGACACTTATCTCTCTTCTATAGTTATTTCATCTATTACTTTTTTTCTCTCTGTTTATTCAATAAGTTTAACTAAATAGTTCTAACTAAATTTTCCCTATCACTCTACTTGAAAATATTTGAATTCATTTTTAAGTGAGTATTGTGAACAGAGAAGAAGCATACAAGGCAATGTTGGAATGAAAGATCCCTCCTAAGCTGATTCGTATAGTGAAAATGACGATGGAGGATAATATACGCTTTGTGAGGAAATCTGGAAAACTGTCAAGAGGTTTTAGAACAAAGTCGGGAGTTAGACAAGGAGATGCCCTTGCCTGCCTAGTGTTCAACTTTTCTCTTGAAAAGGTAATTAGAGATTCGGGGATCCAGACCGAAGGAACTCTAATTAACAAATCAACACAAGTACTGGGATTTGCAGATGACCTGGATATAGCAGGAAGATCCCTCAACGCAGTGAAGGAGGCTTTTGAAGCACTAGAAAAATCAGCGGTATGTTTGGGCCTAAGGATAAATTTTGATAAAACGAAATACATGAGTACCTAATCAAAGCAAGGTGGAGAAAGATGTATAAAGATAGGTTCACACAGTATCGAACGAGTTCAGTCATTTATCTACTTAGGATCCCAAGTTAACAACAGAAATGACATAAAAGAAGAAATAGAGCGGCGCATTCTTTCCGCAAACCGCACATACTTTGAACTTCGGAAGCATATAAGGAGCAGCGTATTGTCCAAAGTCTCTAAAACTAGAATATACAAGACGCTTATCAGACCTGTGCTTAGGTATGGTGCGGAATGCTGGAGGATGACGAAAGCCCAGGAAGAAGCCCTTTTGAGATTCGAAAGGAAAGTAGTCCGCAGGATATCTGGAGGTGTCTGTGAGGTAGGGTGTCTGGAGAAGGCGAACAATTGCCGAAATAAGCATGATATATTAAGATGTCAATGTTGTCACCTTCACCAAATTCGCCCGACTCCGCTGGGCTGGTCATGTCATGAGAATGAACCAGGGCGATATCCCATTAAAAATTATGTCCGACCAGGTGTATGGTAAAAGGCGAGTAGGACGTCCCAAGCTTCGTTGGGAGGATTCCCAAGCTGCGGACTCCAGAATGCTACTTGGACTGGGAAATTGGAAGGCAGTTGCGCGCAATAGAGAGAACTGGCAATTCTTGATGGAGCAGGCTTTGACTCATCA
Source organism: Arma custos (assembly GCA_037127475.1). Lineage (NCBI taxonomy): Eukaryota > Metazoa > Arthropoda > Insecta > Hemiptera > Pentatomidae > Arma > Arma custos. The sequence goes on along the minus strand of CM073761.1, from coordinate 22,777,091 downwards.
TGTGGGTCGTGATACCAGATAAGAAGAAGAAGAAGGTTCGGAATATGCCTCAGGATCTACATTTATTTTACCCTAGGGAATCGCCTCCCGATCAAACCTTCAGTCGGCTATTTGATATCCTGAAAAATCCACAATTTGATGTCCAATACAAGTGCACGGCAAAAGGTCATCACTCCTACTCCTGTGTATGCACGTGATTATGTGCACCTGAGGCTGGCTCGTATATAGTTAATCATAAATAGGTAAGAAACGTCGGAAGATGAACATAGGTTTTTGGAATGATATAATATATAGTATCTCGTTTTAGACTCAGAGTACTTCATTTGATTTTACAGCAAGTTGACAGATTAAATGCGTTTTAGGAAAGAACTACACAGTCTATTATAGCGGCGGCGACAATCACCACATATTCGGCGTCGGTTTCATGGTAAGAAGACAACTCAGAAGGCTTGCGATTGGTTTTAAAGCCATCAGCTCCAAAATCTGCCTCGTTATAATTCGGAATCATAGTAAATTTCGGAACCTCAGCATATTTAGCATCCATGTGACCACTGAGAATGTCGAGGAGGAGAGCAACCAGGCCTTGTATGGAATACTTGAAATAGCTTACGATTCATGCTCAAAATCATGATCATAAACTATCAGCTCAATTGTTGAACGCTGAAAAAAGAAAGAATGCCCGTTGTCAGACTACCATTAGGAATCCACAGCTTGGCATAAAGGGATTAATGAAATTGGCCTAAAGTTAATGAGCTATGCTGCTTCAAAGAACTTAGTTGTGGCTTCCACTTGGTTTGTGTTTAATATTGTTTTATCCTATTTATTTATTTTATATAAATTTTTGTTGTACAAAAACTGATACTTTTAATTAAGTATAAAATAAACTTATAATTCTCAACTGAATCTAAAATGATTTAATACTTTTTATGAAAGTTTTGTTGAAGTTTTGTGATTACCAATTCAGCTAACTTTAATTATCTTTAATTGTATGTAGGACCAGAAAAAAACCCTACTTGTATCGAAATATAGACCATTTAGAATATGCAGATAATATAAATTATTTTTTAATCATTATAGGAAAGCCATATCCAGTCCGCAACTGCACCATTGGCAATGAAACTTCTAATTCATTAGCTGTTACCTGTCAAGCAGGATCGGATGGTGGTCTTCCACAATATTTTTTCCTTGAAGTCTATGCTGGCGAATTTAGGAAAATCAATATTACAGCTTCTGAATTCCCTTATTTTCAGGTAAATTAAAAACAGCATGATCTTTTTTCTGTAATTTCTGAATAAAAAATTTATCATTTAATTATTACAGAATGAAGAAATGAATTACAGCTTTTATTCTTGAGTAGATATAATGGATTGCCAGTATATTCTTCTGGATATACCAACAAATATATTTTATCACAAATTAATTAGATATATGTAATTGTTACAAGCATTAGGTATTCGTTCAATCTTTAATAAGTATTATTTACAATGATATGGTAAGATTAGGGAAAAAGAAGATTAAGAAACAAGTGCTGCTTACATATCGCTATAGAAGGACAATTATGGATAAAAATGATTATTATTTCTAAATCTAAAAAAAATTATATTGTTAAAGTTATTTCAATTTTAAATACAAAATAAGCAACCATACATCTTGAGCTGTTATTTGTTGGTTCCATCCGTGTTTCACACTGATTTACTGGAAAATAAGTATAACCTGGTACTTAATATTCATAAAAAAATTTGCTCCAACCTAAAATAAAGGAATTTGTATGAAAATTTTGGTGTAAGGCAGTAGGATGAAACATTTTTCTTTTTTAAGCTATTTATAATAATTATGTTAGTATCAATTGATATTTTTGGAGATAATAAGTTATAAGATTCTTTAAAAAATTGTATACAAATATATACATTTGATATAAATTAGATAGCTGAAATGAAAAGAGGCGGTCTTAAATTAAATATAACTTGAGTAAATAGTAAAATTATTTTATAAAATTAGAATTTCATGGTAAAAGGAAAAGAATTTTCAGGTCACTTAAGTGAAAGTTCATGTCCCTTGCAGTGTACATGTTAATCTGAACAATCTTCATTATTATTTAAATCTATTTAAAATCTTCCCCATATGTATCCAAAAATTGCGGGTACTGAGGATACAGGATCGGTGTAGAGAATGGATTTGCCTGGCCTGGTTACGACCTGATAGCTTAGTTTGTAGAGCACTGCGCTAGAGATGCGGAAGATCCGGGTTCCAATCCCGGCCAGGACAAATATTTTCTCTTCAAAATAAAAATATTTAAATAATCACAATAAAATAAAATAATATAAATATATTTTCATTTACTTTCATATTTTCAAAACTGCACTGTAAATATCTCCATAACTAGGTTTTTACTCACCTTTTTTCATCAATCATTACCAGTCATATCCTTTTGTACCCTTTATCTATTGTACCACTAGTGCAATTTCTTTGAAAATTGTAATCATAAATGAGTAAAATCCACCTACAATGGCAATAATAATAATAATAAATTAATTTGATGTTTACAAATTTCATAAAAGATCGCTTATATTTTTAAAATTAAATAAAACATTACTATTATCTTCTTTTTTTATTCTTTCAGATAACTGAGTTACAACCTGAAATACCTTATACATTTCTCATTTATTCCGTTAACTCAAAAGGAAGAAGTTCTCCGACGAGTATTGGTGATGTTGTACTCAAAGACTTTGACAAAAGAGGAGGTATATATATATAATAATATCTATAACTTTTCATAATAAATATGCTTCCATTACCTTCTTAAGCTGCCATTCCTCGTCCATGTGTCAGGCATGTTCACACCACTTCAATTCTCCTTTCAATAGATTCTCATTCCGTACACAGTCCATCTCTGTGTTACCAGCAACACTGCGAAAGTACTTCTGCAGATGCCTCGGGAAGATGTGTTTTTCAAGCGTGACTCAACTTTTCTTCATCCGGGTCCAAAGTCCAACCCGACTTGAGGAGTCGAAGATGTTCCCCGAGGGTGCTAAGGAAGCGTTCATGCCTAACATGACGAGGAGCATTTAATGTTTTGGCAATCTCCAAAATCCTACTTTCCTCTCTGATCAAGGTATTGTTCTATTCAAATCCGAAATGACTTCCTTTGGCACCCCGTAAATTGCGCACCCGTAAATTATTTGTGAACGCCCTCCCATACTGTCACAGGAGTTTTCTCCTCGATGTGATACTTCGTTGCGAGTCCCTAAAAGTATCAATGATAGTGAGCCAGGATTGACCCACATTGGAGTAAAAAGCGACCTGAATTAATCGCAGAGATTCCGAAACAGTGGTAGAAACTACCTGTTCCACCACCGCGTGTTGTTGATCGGACATTGGACGTTGACACACCGAACATCGTTCAACACACTCCCGTACCGTACTTCCCATGGACTTCCATTGGACTTCCAACAGTTTTAGAGCCCGTAATGTTTACTCGACCCCGCGTTGATTTGACTTGGCTTTGTGGTGGTCCAAAACGATCTGGCGCTTTCTCGACTGATCAGAAACCGTCTTGACTTCCCGTGAGCACCCGACTACCGGATACCCCACCCCAATCCATTGTTGTCGCCATAATTTCCGCAATTTGTCGGAAGAGCTTATTTTCTATACAAATGGCACCGTTTTTACAAACTTTACTTGATATTGTATCTAAATTCCTAAAATAGTACATTGCCCCGGTTTTCTCTTACGGATGAGAAGGAATATAAATTTACCTATATTACTACTTAGTAATAAATGATGTTTTCTCTCGATCTTCTGATTTTAAAACAATGCTCCTGAAAGCAGAATTATATCAACAACACTAAAGTTCTAGCTCTTGGACACTTCATATATAGTTGGAAATAGAGAATATTCTTATATTATCTAGTTGTTTAATTTTCGAAAATCAATACATAGTCTGGTTCTGCTACCGCCTTCTTTCCTAAATGCAAGGGTCACCGGAGATGCAAATAGTGAATCCTACTCCTCTATTAGATCGGCTTCTAGTACTTCCGTAACTTGCGTCGTAACTTCTTGTTTGTCTGTTTTAGAACATCTGTATGCTCGAGAACTAACCCATTCTTCTCGTATTAACTTTATTTCAGCTTCTCTTGATCTCACTCCACCAACATCAAATTTATATTTAGCAAATGCATCTTTATATGCTTCTATTAATTATGAAATTTATAATTTTCTATCTTTATGTTTTATATGATCTTAATTTGTTGTACTGTCTTTTAGATTTTTAGTTTCATTATATTGAGTCAAAAACTAATATCTGATTTATAACTTATATTATCAATTTTTTTACATTTCTAACTGTCATTCTACGAGATACCTATTCATTTCTTTCCACATATTCTACGTATTATTATGTTTCATACATTTTACTTATGTAACCTCTAGAAGTCTATTATCATACAATTTATAGCTATAATTAAACTAGTTTTTTCTAAATCCTTCAAATTTCACCGCTTTTTTTATACATATCCTCTCGTTTTGTATCTATCTGTTTACCTCCACATTTTTCTTTCCCTTTATATTATGTTAACATTTTTATCCTTTCTGTACATTTATTTTCTGTATTTTATATTCGTTATCTTCAATTATTATATCTGTCACTATTTTAATTTCAGTTCATCATCTTTAATTTTATTATATCTGTCACTACTTTAATTTTATTATATTCTGTAACTATTTTAATATTCCTTATCTTTAATTATCATATCTGTCACTATTTTAATTTTCTACATTGCATGTCACTATATTCTTGTTACTGCAACGTTTTTTTATATATTTTTTGTTCTGTTTGTTTCTCTCTCATAGCCCTGAAGATGGCCTACATTGTAGATCGAAACGTCGGGACTAATTAAATATAAGTCTGGTACTTATTTGGTGTTTTTTTTACTGCACCCCCAACTATCTCCGTTCTCCGATTTATAACTTCTTTTATTTTCTTCATTCTTCTTTAAAAGAATGATGTATCATCCATTCTCCTCAGTTTATTAATAAAAGGGTTTTCAATAGCAGTTATTTCTTCTCTTTCAAATTTATCTTGTACTGCCTATGGCAGTCCCACAAAAATCATATCGGTTCTTGAAAGAACTGTACATTGGCATTGTACTTTCGAAAATAACCTTTTTGCTAATGCGGAATCAACCAATGAATCTTCTAAATATTTAGAACTAAACGCTTTCCTAACATATGACCAACCTTTATCCATGGAATCTGTTTAGAAATGATTTTTTCCATTCACGCTGATTTAGTTTAATAAATTTGTCTCAAACCAATCTTTGACTAGGCCGTTTACAAAAAAACGAAGGATTTCAATAACCTGCGTAATACTAGTCAGGTTGTGTCTCATACATTCAGATTCATAGCATTCTTACAAATCTGAAGCATTTTGCTTTTTATCGAACTTTTCTATCTATATTTTTTTTTATCTCCTGAAGTTTATTATAATTTGAGTTTAATTTAACTTCTAATGCTTTAATTTTACGAATAAAAAAAAAGTTCTCTGATTAGTTAAGGCCAGTGGTAGAAAATAACATTGAATTGGATTTATGCAATGGAAACTTGTTAAAACAAAGGTTATCATCTTCATCAAAGTACAATTTCTTTAAATCTTCATCTATTTAATGCCTACTTTTCGATATCCATTGACTGGTCTTATTGCGGATATAGCGTTTTTAATAGTTGATTTAGTTAATAATGCACCTGATGATGTTGAATATTGCGGGAGTCAGTTGGCGAACTGAGCCATAATTGTTTATCTTCAGTAATTTCTACTAGTTCCTAATTACATTCGTCAGTTTTGATGATATGAACAAATAATTTGGAATCCCTTGTTTCCTGATCCATTCCTTAATCCATAACTCGTAATTTAATTTGTAATTTGGTATTTATTAACTGATTTTATTAACCCTTTAGCTGGGCGGAGCGTGCGGATTACTGTTGCCCAGTGCCCCAATTTCGAGCTACGCAAGCTGAATATACCTTACCTTTACGCATTTTAACCACTTTTTTGCAATTTTGACTTCTATTTTGGGTTCCTTATGTATCGAAGGTACTTTAGTTTATTTATTTTTAAAGATTTAATATTCAATGAAAATAGTTGCCAAGTAAATTACATATATTTTTTTATTACGCTTCAGCATTATATTTAAATCTTAGATTTTAGTTTCTATCCTCAACTGTTTATAGTACTACATAGCTCCCAAAATGAGGCATAATATAATTATTATTTTTTAAAAATGGTTACGAGGAAGCAGGTAAAAATTCACTCGGTAGCGAGCGCTGGCTGAGTTCAGCTCATGACCTCTAGAAGCTCCAAAGGAAGCGAGAAGTACTCTTTGTATTCAATATTGAGCGACCGAAAGAGTTAAGCGCATTTGTTCAAGAATGAGCCCGAACTACTCAAGTGGTTTCCTGTACCTGGGGCACTATAACCTCCGAAACAGTTCCTAATTGTTTCGCGCACTGAAGGTATGGCAGCACCCCCCCAATAAAAGAATTAATTTGAAAAGATTTTCGATGCCATTAGAAATAAAATACATCCATCAATTTAACTATATAAAATTACCAAAACACACTTACCTGAAAAGATTAATTAAATTACGCGTTATTAACAACTTTTAAGTGTTTAGTCACATGATAACTCAATATAAAATAAAGCCTTCAAACAATAATACAACTAACTAAATCATGAGATAGAGTTTACAAGAATTACTTGAAATGCAAACTTTATTTTTGTATCGTAAGAATAAAATAATATTTCTTATATAAACTTCTGAACCTCCCTCTGCATTCACCGCGGGGCAAAGGAAATAAAAAGTATCACCATTCTAATTTAGGAATTGTTCGTAAGATTCAGTAAAATCGATTCGAAGCCATTATAAGCTATTGTCGATTGGGTAGCATCTATTCTCGGTTCAGTAAAATCTATCTCGGTGCATTGGAATCAGATATCGATTCATTAGAAACGATTTTGGATTTACATGCCCGCCATTGTGGTCTAAGTACAAATTGAAAATTTTGTCATCATGTCTGGGTCACCAATTATGATAATTGTCATCGTTTTTGAATAGAGTAATTAATGTACTGGTTTGTAACTAATTATATGTATACACTGTTTTTCAGGTGTATTTCTGTAACATACACTACTCATGAATATAGGCAATGATCAATTAAACATTTGATACAAAAACAATTATTTTTAGAAAGAATACACATTAACACATTGATCAAATATAGGTTCATAAAAGCCCTTCTTTTATTTGGTGAAGTGCTATTTATGAATAAGATATTATAAGATGATTTATTTATAGTTATTCCCCAGGTTGTCACTTTGAGTTGAGCTACAACTGTTTAAACTGTTTATTCGTTAAAATTTTAAGATTTTCCAAAAATACAAGTTATCATGAGCTTTAGTATGGAAAAAAGAATGTTATTATGGGTAATAAGTAGGTTTCGGTAATAATTTCATCAAGAAATAAACGTTTCAACTAACATTTCAATGTATAGATGATTTATGTTTGTTGAAACATTGATTTCTAGGTGAAATGATTTCCGAAATATACACATTTTCCATAATTGCATTGTCTTTTTCGTACTAAACCTCTTGATAACTTGTATTTTTGGAAAATATTAAAAGGGAAACAAGTAAACACTTAAAACTTGTGATTAAACTTGCAGAATAATTACCAATTAATCATTTTATAATATCTTATTCATAGATATAGCACTTCACCAAATAAAAATAGGCTATTTATGGACCTTTATTTGATAAATGTGTTAATGTATATTCTTTCTAAAAGTTAAAAAGAATGACGATCAATCATAACTTGAAAATTGAATATAGTAGAGGAGATGTAAACATCATTGTCTTATGTAATATTTTATTAATGTTTAAGCGGTTGGAAGTAAAAGATTCAAAATTACCTCTATTTTTTTACTCATTACATAGTAATATCAAAAAATTAATTGTTTTTGTATCAAATGTTTCATTGTACTTAGCATATATTTATGAGTAATATATGTTTCAGAAATTAAAACTTATAACTCAACTCGAAGCGACAACTTGTGGAATAATCACCCATTTATTGTCTGTAAATTGTTCTTCATCTCTACACCGTGAGGTAGAAGATATGTCTGATTAAGAAAGAAAGAAATTGTTCTGCTTTACAAGTTAATTCTATAATGAACATTAATTAAATAATGAAATATTGTGAAGTCCTTTCATAAAAATTCTTTGATTCAATAGTATGCATATATTTTACAGCAGTTAAATAAAATGGATATCAGCTCCACAGGTTGTCGCTTCAAGTTGAGTTACAAGTGTTAACTATTTATTCCTTTCCTTTTTAAAACTCTCCAAAAATGGAAATTATCATGAGCTTTTGCATGGAAAATATAATGAAATTATGGGAAAAATGTAGATTTCGGTTATCATTTCATCAAGAAATAAACATTTCCGACAATAGATGCTATACGATTGTTGAAACGTTCATTTTTTGATCAAATGATTGCCAAAATATACATATTTTCCATAATTACATTATCTTTTCCATACTAAAACTCAGTAATTTTTTATTTTTTGAAAATATTAAAAGAGAAACAAGTAAACACTTAAAACTTGTTGTTATTCAACTCGAAGTGACAACCTGCGGAACTGATGCCTTTTTATACTTCACATTATGAATAAATTTGGTGGATTGCGGAGAATATCTTAACATATTTTATTTCATAAGAAAGTTCTAATTCTATATATCAGATAATATTGGCATTTTAAATTATTTTATTTTATTCTGGAATATTTCTGTTTAAATTATGATTCCTTAATGTCTCTACCTGATAAATGTAACATAGTTCATTATATATAAAAAAACCATGAGTATAAATTAGATATTATTAAAATTTTGTTTCTTCGATAAATATTTCAAACTGCAGTATTTGATAACTATCCTTCTTCTTCTTCTTCTCTTCTTTATCTTCCTCCTTAGTGCCGCTCAGCGTGGAGGTGCCCCAATCCAGGACAGCCAAGCCCCATGATCTCCAGCCAGTGCTTTCATCTCATCCATATTCCTTCCCTTCCTTTCCTTCATCCATATTCCTCCATAATCCTTGAGATGTTATCCATCCATTGCAGTCTAGATCTTCCTCGAGGACGATGTCCGATAAGCCTGGCTTCAAAAAACTTCTTTGGGTCCCGGTCCTCATTCATTCTGCACAGATGACCAAACCATACCAACTGTCTCCTCTCCACAGTTTCCCTCAGTGCAGACACTCCCAGGTCTCCTCTTATCCTCTCATTCCTACCTCTGTCCCTCCTTGTTTTGCCTGCCATTCTCCGGAGGTATTTCATTTTAGCAGAAGTAACCTACTCCAGTGTTTGTCCATCGGGACCCAGCTCTCGCTTCCATAGATAAGGGTAGGTAGGTATATGGTCTTAAATATGTACAATTTTACACTATTTTCCAATTCCCTTTTCCCCACCACTGAGTTACATAGCTGTTAGTATATGCTATTAGCTTTCTTAATTCTGTTTGAGAGCTCTTGGTCCATTTTCCCATTTCTACTGAGCACTACTCCTAGGTAGGTATATTCCTGCGCTGTCTCGAAGTTATCTCCTCTGCAGTGAATCAAAACCTCCTCTTCTTTACACCCAATAAAATTTTGTTTCGACAATATATATTTCAAACCGCAGTATTTGATAACTATTCAATTTATAATATTTCTAAGTTTATAGCTAAAAACATTTTATAATTCAATTGTTCTATACTATAGGTGAAGAAGTTGATGTAAACATTCCTCCAGCTGTTATCATTGCATCAGGTGTAGGTGTTACCATCATAATTTTAGCAATCTGTGTTTCACGAAAAGTTATTCATGCAAGGGAAGGACAAAATACAATGCAAGAGAAGCCAGCAACAATATATATTTCTCAAGTCAAACAACAGGGTAATGAATCTGAAGAAAAAGATCCAGATATAATCCCAATTAAATATGGTAGGTATTTAAAAAAGTTAACTATGGTTAATTGTGGGTTTGTATAATTTTTTTTTTATAAATGAAATGTTAACTTTCCATTTAATATTTATTGTTTATTCAAAAAGTTTTACCTTCTTAGGCTCTCTACCTCATATTAAGGATCCTCTTACTCTCTTTAGTATTTAATTACAATTTTTTATAGGTGAATATATTAACTCTCTTAACCTGCATTCAATTTATTTATAAAAATGTATTATATTTATAACATTTATACCTAAAAATTTTTCATAATGATGATCATCTAGAGTAAGATAATGTAGCTATTGGTAAATAGTGGCCGATCTTCTACGTATCAAGCGCCATTATTTTCTCAGAAGAGTTCATATCCACCATATAACTCGACTACTTTTCATGAATTCTTATGATCATGGTTATGAATTGAAAAATACATATATAAATGATAGAACATCTGTGCTTCTAAGGAAGGAAGCTAAATTAAAAATGACTCAATTAAATTTTTTTATTTTTTTATTTTTCAAAGCACTAATAAACATTGCCTTTTTGAACAGCTGTATTAACTGGTTTCAGTCGTTCCTCTCTGAGAGGATTCAAGCAGCTTCCATACCTAATCGACCCCTTTCTACTTTCCTCACTCGGTCCTAACCACCCCTCCTATTCTTTTCGACTGCTACATCAACGATCTTCCTAAATCAGTCAACCACTGCTCCTACCATCTGTATGCTGATAACTTCTAAATTTAATAGCCTTTTCTTCCTTCTGAGCTATTAATTACATTCGCCAATACTCAGGAATATACCTAGATAGGATCAGAGCCTGGGAAGGCTGAACAAACTGGGATTGAAAAACAATAAAAACTCAGGCCATTGTTCTAGGTTCCAATGCCCTCCTTACATCCATCCACACCCTCCCAACATTAATCCTAAATGATCACCCCATCATTTTCAGCTCCTCTGTCAAAAACTTAGACATTACTATTGACCAAACCCTTTCCTGGAAACCCCACATTGCCCAAATATCCTGACATGTTCCCTGAAGTTATTCCATCGTTCTCAGCATCTCCTAACACAACCTACATGTAAGCTCCCCATTTTTTCTCTTATCTTCCACTTCTTTGACTACTTAGGTATGGTATATGGGGGGAGGGGACTCTCAAAGGTGCTTGAGGACAGATTAAAACAAATAATGGAACTGCTCTCTAAGATTTGTCCTTGGTACCCTCATGCGGTCTTGAATGTCCCATCTTTATGATGAGCTAAAGTGGCTCTTCTCTCCCAATCAAAGACAATAATTCCTCGGTTCATTCTTGCATAAAACTAAAACATTTGAGCGTTCCTTTCTCTCCCATTCTGCTTCAGTGTGGAACTCTATCCCTCCCATCATCCGTCATCCTTCTTCACTATCCTTGCTTATTCAATTTCTCCTGGCTTCCCAAACAGACGCTCTCTAAGCAGGTTATCATTTGCTTAAATGAATCAGTTATGAACAATGGATTGTGTTGTTTAGTCTTTTTTTTTTGTAAAAAAGATAAACATTATGTAAAAAAATATATAACATCCTAGCTCATATTTATTGGTTATTATTAATTTATTTATTCTTTTTAGTTGCTTAATACTTTCTCACGATTCATACTTTTTATTTATTTACTTTTTTTTTGGCAATTTATAAATTCTTTGTGATTTGTATTATGTACCCTTCTGGTCAGATACATATTGTTTCTTTTTCTGTTCATGTTTGTTATTCTTAAGGGACTTAGACCCAGAATATAGTTACGTTACTATTCTAAGCAATAGGCAATAGCTATATTTTGTAAGAGAGGAAAATCGTCTCATGATGATGCTCTAGCTGCAGAAGTAGATCATTTTGAAGAAGAAAACCCAGGACCTAGCTAGTGGCATTAAGTCATCAACTTGGACTTTGGATTTATCTTGTTAGCGGTCATAGTAATAGCATGTGATTAATAATCTTTTTAATAAAGTGTACTCTGGTAGCAGATTTCACACTAAAGGGCATGTGGGTGTTAAAGAAACAATGAACCACTTGTAGTAATCAACTGTGTCACCTTTGTTAAGCACCACAGTTTAGCCACCTTTACTTTAGGCTTTCCTAACTGTACAAAACATTTAGATATAAAGTATAGTAATTATATTTCTTCATTTTCAAATAGACTATTAGATATTATATTGCCCAATCCAAAACTGCACTTCATATAGTAGGAACACTATGAATATTCATAGCAATTGACAAGTGAGTTGAAACTTATGATATGCATGAATTAATTAATAATTAAGTTAATTGATGGGTTATCGATGATTAGCGTAAAACTATACAAAATTTTATTATATCAACTTGAAGATGTGCAGATTACTAGGCAACATTGTTAGAATGATGTAAAATAAAAATAAAGAAAACAAATTTAAATAAATTGATTTCCTGTTATGTCCTGACCCAGTGCTGCTGGGCCTTCTGTTCAACTGTGGAGAAGTGATTTCTACTTGACAATGCAAGGTCTGTTATGTTGTATCCAAATGGTCTTTTTTGTAGTTACCACAGCATTCAATTATGACTCTATCACATAGTCCTTTTACCTTCAGTGAATACAGCCTTCATACTGCATTAAGCATCTCTTGCTTCATATCCACCCGTGCATTTCTAACATTGTGTTCCATGTTGATTGTTATTGGTAAAACGCCAGAAGATTTTAAATTCGCAATCGTTTTCTGGAACATGTAGTCTTGCTGCATCAATCAATCACTTTGTTTTGGGCCGTTCTTTTCAAAGACAAAGGAAAAGAGTGTTTCGCATCACAACAAAATATTCTGAACCAATTTCACCTCCTCTAATTACACTATTGTCATTTATTTCTTAAGCTGAAAAATTTACTTTGTAGCATTGTTTTGTGTTAATATATAAACCGATAAAAATTTTTGTTTGAATAATATAAGTAATATATAGTAAGAAAGTAGAACAAAATTTTGAATAAACAATAATTATTAAAGGAAGATTCATTCACGTATTATTTATGAATTTAAATTTCAAATTCTTCTCTAATAATAAAATTATTACCAAAAATAGTGTTGTTTTTTTCAGTAAAATGCAATCCTAATTTTTGCTGACAGAATTTATGGTTCTAGTTTTGTTTTTAAATAATTCTTAAAAACATATGAAAACAATATTATTAAACCAGTAATAAAAGTTATAATAATATCTTATTATATCCACAATAATTCTAAATGTATTTAATCCTGAGGAAGTCATGTAGGATGTAAGTGTCCTGCCATTTACAATGCACTATATTTTTTTTTTGTTGCGTCTTCTGTATTTCTTCTTTAGTACTGAAGTACTCTACATGCTTAACGATGTTCCAATTTATTGTTTTTTTTTATATCTGACTGTTGAGAATCTGTGATCATTGTCTTTCTTTGCAGATTTGTACACTGATTATTTTTTATGAATACTTTCGAAATAATTGTGGAGTGGAATGGTTCAGTGGTAGAGCACTGAGTCGCCATACCGAAAATCCTGGTTCAAATCCCGCTGCTGGCAAGACTTGTATTTAGTCTGTTAGCGGCTGGAGATGGATCATATGGGATCTAGGATCTGGGGCTCACACAGCCTCTATCAGTGGGTACCCAAAATAAGGGGGAAAATCTGGCAGTTGAGCGTGATCTAGGACAAATCACGTCCCTGCGCAAACGTTGTCCTTGAAACAATGTACTGAACCACAGACCCGTTGACGGGCTGTAGTGGTGCAGGTTTTTTTTTTATTTTTAAGTACTTATTATTTTTTTTTCAAAAAACTATCTTTGTTTAACTGATTTTAAATACATTATTCATTTAATTTTATATTATTGAATAATTTTTGCATAAATACACAAATAGCTTTTTAACTCAAACAACTATTTAATAATTATGTTTACATTATTTTTTTTTACTGTTGTAAATTTAATATGTATTTTCTGTTAGTTCAAGCTACATTTTATTGTCATGCATATTATTTATTTTGCTCTTTGTCTTTATCAATGTCAAACACAATATTTGCAGTATTCATGGCAATTTATAAAGGTCTGTTTTTTTTTTATTTTAAGAACTGAAAGTATAAAACATTGATCAACCTTTAAAAAAATTTAAAAGATTTATTTCCAAGTTTGTCTCTTTTACTTACCCCTTTATAAATACAATGATGTGTTTAAGACACTCTTTAGTAAAAAAAAAAAAACAACTTCAGAAATAAAAACTGAGATCTTGAAAATAATTTCTTGTGGTTCATTTCTTCAAATATTTTAGTGATATTATCAAATCTAATTTGATTCTGAGAGAAGAAATTATAATTGTATTCATACATGTATCTGCCCTTTTTAACCCATATATCTAATTACATAATATTCAGTTAATTAAAATTAAAATTCAATTTTTTCCAGAACCTAATTCAAGATCTAACATTGGGTCTGGAGAAGAAGGCTTGTCGAAAGGGCCTGGAGATTGGAACATTCCTGACTCCATGAAGGTATTTGAACTTTACTCATCCAGTAGATAGGTTATAATGCAATGGTATGCAATGGAAAGTTTGGAAAAAGCTATAATATCTTTGTTGATAATTCGACATTGAAAATTGAATAGGTGGACTTTTTAAAGTTTTTTACGTGTTTACATTTTTTTATTGGACTTTAACATCCTTTCTCACTCCTGTTAAGGCAAACAGGAAGGGTTATTACTACAAATTAGCAATCTTTCTAGCAAGAAGTTGCTAAAGTCTTGGCCACCCCGGTCCGAGATGAATTAGTTCAGTACTTTTAGCACTGTGTACTATGCAGATATATTTTCCTTAATTTGTTTTTAAAAAAATGTAAATATTGGGTTGTTCAAAAAATAATGCAGAATTTTATGTTTTCTTTAAAATGCCTCTAAAATAGTAAACTCTTTATGTTTGTTGGACTTTTGACTTTTATAAATGTAAACACTTATTAATCCTCTTTTAAACAAAAATGTTTATCTTTGTATCATTTCGTTACTTGGAAATAATTCAGCCTTTACCAAGCTGTCAAAGTGCGATTTTTGGAAAATTTTATTTTACAAGTTCAAATTTCGCCGGATCAAGGCAAAACGGCAAAAGACATCAACAAACTCTGGGGCGAAGGCAGTCTAAGTAACTCCTTCTTTTGTTTGAAAGAGGATTAATAAGTGTTTACATTGATAAAAGTCAAAAGTCCAACAAGCATAAACAGTTTACTGTTTGGAGGGGTACTTTAAAGAAAACATAAAATTCTGCATGCTTTACTGGACACCCCATTATTAAATCATCAACTGTTCACTTAAATTAATTACTTTATTTACATAATTATCTCTCTCACATAATTATATAAATGTTATATGTAATATCTCAACAAGGATCATAATCATAATAATTATTATTATTATAATTTGGTGCAGCAACACTTTGACGTGTCCAGGCCTCCTCAATCAGCATCCGCCAATAATCCCTGTTGTGTATAGCTGCCATTCAGTTATACTCATCATACAGAGATCATATATTTGTTTGTTTTTTCTTTGTCTCCACCTTCTATCACCAAATATCTTTCAAAGGACCCTGCCTCTGTCAGAGAGAGAAAGGCTTCTTCACCGCCTGCTTTGAATCTTCCTATGATGTCGATGTCACATACATAGGCCAGGAGCAGCTCATATTTAGTTATGATGGTTCCCTTTGTATGGACCCCAGAGTCTCTAATTGCCTTTTCTAGAGCAAGGTTAAATTAAATAACAGGCAGAAGAGTCACCCCGACATACACCTCATCATAATAGGAAACCCTCGCTGTAATCTTTTTGGACTTGGATAACACATTCAAGCTCAGTCATAGCCATTCTGATTAGACTTATGAGGCTAGCGTGTATGTTGAATTGTGATAAAGCTGTATAGAACCTTCAACACTATCCTAGGTCGCCTTTATGCCTAGGAATAGGTGATGAGTCGTTTTGCAATATTCATGCCCCCTTTCCAATATAGTCCTTAGGGACTGATCCATTATGAAGTTGCCTTTTCAATATTCGCTTTTTTTCTTTATGAAGCCGTTTTTCCAGGCTTCTCATACAACTGTATTTCTCAGCTGTCCACTAGTCCTCATCAGCATATCTCTGTTCGCTATGTTTTTTATCTTAGTTGCGTTTGAGCATTCCTTATCAAACCATGGCGACTTGGTTATTCTTTCTTTTGCTCCTAACATGTTCTCAGCAACGTGGGCCACTGTTGAGTGAATCCCTCTCCATTGATCATCAACTTCATCCACTCCATATTTAGGCGTAGTTAATTTTTGGTCCAATGTGGCTGTATTATACCCCTTCCTTTTCTCGATTCTTGGTTTTGAGAAATTAATTCGCCCTACGATACGAGCAATAAGTTGTGGTCAGAGTTCACATTGGCCCCGGTCAGCTGGTGTGCCTTTAGTTATAATAATACTTCAGTTTATCTTTACTCTTATTTGCCATACTTTCCATCTCACAACATCTTAATTATGCATTAAATAAAATTATATTGTTCAATAGACATCTCTAGAATAACTCATCCCTGTTACAAAAAAGTTATTCCTATGTATGTGTTTCTAATTAGTGAATATATAAGGTATGAGAAATAATAGTGAAGAAAATTTGATGTTCTGATAATGGAGATAATACCCATAATTAAGTAATGAACATTGGTATTATTAAGATTATGGTAAAAGATGAAATTAATATTTAAATAAAAAATATTAATGTGATAATAAAATTAAAATCTTTTTAAATTTTTTATCTGTTTATTATTTTTATCATTATTGTTATTAATATTTATCTAATTGCTTTAGCATAATTTTTTTTGTATCTTGTTTATTCCAATTATTTTATTTCTATATATTTTTTGTATATTGTTTATTAATACCCTATGAACATCTGCAGTGCCTGCTGAAATGTTGGTTTCTAATTAACAATCAATTAATTTCTAATTTGACCTCCATCCAGACCATTTTCTCGTCCTTATATTCATTCTATATATTCCATATATTTTGTCCAGTAGTTCTCAAGTGCCTGAAAACTTTAGGTATGAGATAAACCTTGTTATTTAATAATGCTATTAATTTTTGATGGATAACCCGAATATAGTGTTTAAAGAAAAATAATGTGTTTTGAAGAAGCAAGATGATGAAAAAAAAAACTCTAAACACTTTTCATATACAGAATAAAGGAGAATAGAGTGGGTAGGCAACACTTTTATTCTTTTTATTTTCACCCCTCCTCACTGCCTTTCAGTGAAGAGGGACTTAACCCTTTCATGCCTTCCATCACATACTTTGCTAGCATTTTCAGTTTGCCTTGCTAATTTCCTCTGTTTTCAGCCACAGCCCGGTGATTTTCAAACCATCTTTCCCAAAGTCGACCACTTGTCCTCATTTCTGTAGGTTTATCTCTAAATATTTGTTGGGCTATGAAGTTTCCAACTGGTAAATCTGGTGGTACCTAAACATTTTGCCTAACCCATTCGTTCTAGGTGTGATCTCATCTGCTTTAGCGAGAAATTCTTCTTTGATATTTCAATGTTTATTGTGTTTGTATATTTGTGTTATTTTCAATTATTCATTACCCTGCAACTCTGTTGTTGATCTGATAATCTACATTGTTAGTTTTATGTATCCTATTTGATATCTCTTGGCCTACTTCTAACAACTGTTCCAAGGTATATATATATATATATATATATATATATATATATATATATATATATATATATATATATATATATATTCTTCTACAGACTCTAGGGTCTTACCATTTTCTGTACACCATTAACTTCTCTCTCTGCACAATTTTACTTGTTTATTTCTATCAAGCTCCTCGGCCTGTGATTCTATGATTGCTTGTAATACTTATTCTGAGTCTGCTCTGGAAACAATATCATTTGCATGTATTCATTTGAATAAGTATTGTTCTCATATTCCATTTGTGTATAAATGCTCTTGTGGTTTCTTGCTTATCGGCTTCAAAGTTTAAATATAATAAGTTGGAGAGGGCTGAGACTGTCTCCTTGTTTGGCACCTTTGCTCATTATGAAACACTTGATCCTTACTAACTCCTTTGAATATTTATAAGTCGACTGAGTTGCTTAAATAGTTTTTACTGAGTTGTTTGGTTTTTTTACAGCACATTCTGTATTTCTTGGCACGGAATCAAATGCTGCTGTTATGTACAAGAAGGCCAAATATATTTTTATATCTTATTTCCCTATTTGTGTCTATAATTGGTAGTGGGTGAAGATACAGTCTTTTGAGTTTATCTTGGTCTAAAGTTGCATGTTCTGCTTCCACTAGATTTTATATCAAACTTCCAGTATATAAACTATATAAAACTTGAGCTAGGTAGATAGGCTTATAATTTTGCCAATCACTCTGGCTCCCTTTTTTAAATATGGGAATACCAAAATTAAATTCCCAATCTTTGGCTATCCTCTTGTGTATCCTCACAATTAGACTTTTCCCTCTTTACTTTATCATTTTAGGTGCAGTGCCAGCTTTAAATTTTTCCTCTCACACATTCTGCATAATATTCCTTGTTTTGTTCCTCCTCCTCTTCTAATTTCTTCAAACATTTGGGATACATGTTATCTCCATCTGATTGGAATATCAGCATATTTAGGTAGTATTTGTGAGAAAATCTGTTATATTTCCCCGTTGGCTTCCATTTTTTACCTTGTAGGACTTTGATCATGTCCAGAATTTCTTTGAATTTTCTGTGTCGTCTTTCTAGATATTTTCTTTTTATTCTGTTCCTATGACTAATTATGTCTCATTTCTTCTTCTGACACATGAACCAAATTACCATGTTGCATTGTATTTATTCATGTTATTACTTTTCCAAGCTTATGTCACTGCTTCCATTTGTTTTGTACTCTTTCCATGCTTGTTCCCTTCTTTGTACTGATGCCTTAACTGACCACTCAACCAATCAGTTCTTTACGAGTGATTGAATATTGTTTGATTATCTCACAACTTAAAAAGACATATTTCTTATGGTCCTTTTATTATTTTTTATAATATTATCATATTTTTCTTTCTTTTTATTGGATAGCAATAAGTATAATCTGCCACACTTATGGGCAATATGTGCTATGAACACATTCAAACTATATATATTATCTACCCACTGCCTTAGGGATCTTTAAGCCTAACTCCACCCTCCACTTTTGGAGAGTAAATCGGGACCGTAGGAGATCCCAGTGCTTCTTTCCGAGCCATATCACTGTGGAGACCAGTGGAGGCTGAATAAGTCCACTAGAGCCACAGAGGCTCAGGACATGAGTGGAGAAGCTGGCCACTGCCAGAACTCCAATGGCACATCTACAATAGCTCTCTTGGTCATTGCCGCTTCAACCTCCAGGGACGAATATAAGGATGAGAGGCGCTAGATAAAGATTGCACTAGATTGGATAAATTCATTTCGAATTTGGACAATTTTGTTGATATAAGATCAAGTATGAAAGGGATGTGAAGGTTGTGGTGTAGGGTTTTAGTGGAAACATTGCAGTGAGCATTAACTATGGTTCTAATTACTTTAGATTGAAAGGATTGAATAAGTTTGAAGTTCAAAGGTTTTGTGGTCCCATAGGAACTGTGTGTCCATAGGTTCAAATTGGTCTGAGGATAGTCTTGTAAATTAGTAGTTAGTTTGCAATTGAGATTAATATCATATTATTCACAATGTCATATTGTATATTAAAAGAACTTATATAGTATATTGTGATACCATATTAATATTTATTTATCAATAATGTTGGCTAACCAGCCTGGATTTCAAAACGAAAATGTCTGCCAAGGAAAGCAAAAAAACAGATACATTAATCATAATAAAAACAACAATAATAGGTGTCGAAGAATGAAAGGCAGGACATTATGAAGGATGAGTCATGATAGAGACCTATACAAATTTATGGAGGTTTTGCCATTTTAAGTTGGTTAACCTAGTCCTTATGTCATCTAGCCCCAGTATTTCCCACATCATTAATATTCTTATTAAAGTGACTTGTCTTCTTTGGATGTTGGGGATTATAATGGTCCATCTTATTTAACTCGACCAAACAACAAGTCTATCGATGTTAATTGTTTCTACTGTCTGAGGTTTTTCAACCAGAAATGATGCCTGTGACCTGGTCCTCGCTTTTCTTTGATCTTGCCCTGTATGTGCAGCAGTTGGTACTTTTCATTTTACATGACATGACCAAAGTATGCCATTTTATATCTTTTGATTCTGTACAATATCTCAAGGAGCTGTATGCCTTTGTTGCTGATATGGTGCACCCATAAAACTCTGAGCATGTGATAACACCACATCTCAAGTACTTGTAGATGTTTACTTGAACCATCAGTAAGTACCTATGCCTCTGATCCATATCATAACACTGAGAACACAAACATCTGAATATTCTAATTTCAGTCTGAAGGTTCAAATTTAGGTTGCATAGCATGTTTCTGAATTGGTTAAAGGCACTTCTTACCTTCTCTGTACGAGACCTAATTTCATTTGAACCGTCCCAGTTATCGGTTATGTTGCATTCCAGGTATGTAAGTAATCTATTGGTTCTTTTTATTGGGTATTATTTGTATGGGATTTGCCATCAATGTGTTGCTTTTTACTGATAATAATTATTTGGATTTTCATGTGATTTTTCTTTATTTTTTAATTATTGCATATTCTCTTTAATTATTTGTTATCCATGAGGCACTGAAGACTTTCTTCAGCACTGTCTACTAGAAGCACCCTGTCATTTGCATATCTCAGGTTATTTTTTTCCTTTGTTGTGTATGGTTATCCATGTGTATGGTTATCCATATTCAGATTCATTTAGAGCCTCCTGAAACAATCCCTTCGAGTAGGCATTAAATAATGTTGGTGACAGAATGCATCCCTATCTCACACTTACCTTCTGATTTTCTAAATTAATGCATTTTTTGAACATTCATACTGATTTTTCATATTTTTTTGTTGAGTAGCTTTTCATATCAAATCTTTCTAAAATTAACTAATTTAATGTTAGCGGAATATCTTAAAAATGGATCAAATTATATTTTTAATTTAAAAAAATGGAATTTAATTTACAGAATGGAAAAGGAATATGGAGAGAAGATCATATCCCCGAACCAGAACTTAATGGCAATGCCATTAAAGAAAGACTTATGACAAGCCAACTTCCAGAAAGCTGTGTATGATTGATTAGTCCATGATTTAATGTTTTTGTAATTTTTAAATTCCAAATAAAATTAGTTTTGAAAGCTTACCAGAAAGTTTTTATGTAAAGTATGGAGTCCTATTTCAATGTTGTTCTATTTTCTAATTGTATAGAATTTAGAAACTTAATTGGAAATGAAAGATGTCTTAGGGAAAGGAATTCCCATATTTCAAATCCTGTTGATATTTAGTTTTTTTCAATGATATTTTAGTTTGACATTGAAAGCATTAAATTTTTTATTTAATAAATACTATTGTTAAATTAAATATTTTTTTACCAAATAATGAATGATATTTATTTTAAAATGTGTCGATAAATGCACCAGCAGCTGACAAGAATATTGTAAGGATCATTCCAGCATAAAGGAAAAAAAATTCATTCATTCCATTTCAATTATTCTCTTGTAATATAAAAAGCAAAAGTAATTATACAATAAATAACCACATAATTAAATTCAAATTATTGTGTTGTTATTACTTTTTTTTGTTTTACATAAGTTTTAATAAAGCCATCCTTGAAATTTTATTTTTAAACTACATGTGAATTAGTTTTTATGAGAAGGAATCTATTACAAATTTAATTATAGAGTTAGAATTAAGTTGTGTTCCAAGGCATATACTAAAGATGAAATATTATATTTTTCTTTATGTTTACTTTGGCATATCCTGTTGATATATTCTATTTTACTGGTTAAAACCAGTCATATTTTGATTTTATATCAAAAGGATTCAGAAATGGAATATTATTGAGCAAAGTGAGTTGAGAAAAATGCTATAAAATATTATATTTAATATATATAAATGCATATTTCCTTTAAAATTCATATGCTGGCAAAGAAAGTAAATAAAGATTGTATAAATCAAGTTAATTTTTTTTTAAATGTACATTAAAACAGCAATTCACATATTCCATGAACTAAAAATAATAGTAAACAATTTTAAAACTGTATAAGAATAATGATATCCAGATAGGATTCAAAATGGTCAGTATCTGGCTTAAGTTGTTTTATAGTTTGTATCTGTTTATTAATTCGCAAGATACTTCTAATTGAAACATTAAAACTGTCAAGACCGTGGAAAAATACAAACGAAAAGCCTTTAAGTCTCCAAACTAAAACAGAAATGTGAAATGAAGTTTGGAGACTTAAGGGCTTTTCGTTGGAATTGTCCCACGGTCTTAACATTTATGTATGGTCTAATTATTTACTTTTCAATATTATTAAAACTGTCAGTTTTGGAATATATCAGCTTCTAAAATTTATGTTATTTTATTTAACATTATGTTTTTTTTTCTATTTTGGTTTGTAACTTCAAAAACTTACTTGTTGTTGGATTCTTTGGAACTAAATTTTATTATATCTATCAAGAATTGTTTTGTAGCTCTTGTAGGTTATTTTTAAAAATTTTAATTTTTACAAGTATGGTTATTTAAAGATTATGCGCAGAGGAATTGAGAAATATTTAAATGACCAATTCGTTGTTGAAGGGCCCTATGAGTTATACCTGTGGAAGGAGTTAATTGATTAAACATTTTTAAATATATGAATGTTATGAAAATATATGTCAGAAAGGAGTTATCCCTGAATAAAATGTAAAGTGGATGAGAATCTATTTTTGGGAATAAGAGAAAATAAGGATACCTGATTGTCTCAACTATCTGCATTACAAAAATTTTAATAATTTAGTATCAATAATTGATTATGTATGATTGATATATATTCCAAATCTATTCCATTAATCTCTTAAATAAATTAAAATTATTTCAATTAATTAATAATAAAAATCAAAAAGTTAATATTAAATGGCACAGTGATTGATTTTACCATTGTTTTGGAGTAAATTAATTTAAATTTGAATTAGTCATTTCAATTGTTTTAATTATTATCTTATGGGATATTATTATGAGTATAAACTAAGTGTTCCTCATTATGGAATTTTTCAATATAAATACTGATGGGATACATTTTTGAGCCATTATTTTATGATTTACGCTACTATACTACATTTACATTAAATATCTAATTTTTACAATAAAGATTACAATCATGAGAACCCGTATTCTTGTTATATAGAAAACAATTGTATCAATGTAAACAAAGTTGAGAGTAAAAAAATCAAATAAATAATAGTAAAGAAAAACAGAAATAAAAAGATAATGAACAATACAACAGGAAATATATAAGGAATTACAATAATTTTACATTCTCTCTCTCTCTCTCTCTCTCCCTCTCTGGTACACACACACACACACACACACATATTTAAATTTATATACATAAATAAATACCTACATACTTTGTGTGTATAATGTATGTGTAGACACACACATTTTTCTCATTTATTCCAAGGCATTAAATATACAAAGATAGGATGATAGTATCATACTAATTGAAATTGTTCATAAGGGATTTACTTAATGAAATTTCTATTAGTCATTTATTAATACTAAAACATGATTTAATACTTAAAATATTGTTTGTGCTATTTTGTTTCTCAATTTGCATCATTGTTAACTTTGTTTTAACGCTCAGTACAAGCATGGTTCAGCAAATATCTTGCCCAGCTTTCTAGCCAAAAACATGAAAATATGAAATATGAAAATATTTTTAAAAATAAAAATTTCTAAAAACCAACACAGTCAGGGCCAAATTTGTTTTGAAAGGTTAAACTGAGTTCAACAATGATGCAAATTTTGAAAATATTATATAAAGTCAGGAAAATGAGCAATGATCGTGGGTTGGATATTTGGAGCTGTTATTTGTGTAATTTGATGCCAAATATAATTCTCAATCTTGTTTTTTTCAATACTTTGTTAATGTAGGGAGTTGTTTCTTTATTAATTTCCTAAAAGTGTCAAAAACCTATTACAAAAGTCTAGTGTAAAAATACATAAAATTATTTTTGTTTTTAGTCTGAAAAATGATAAAGACCTCATTAGCTGATACAGGTTTATCACATTTTTTTTCAACACCAATAATTTGTTAACAAACTTCAAGGGTTATCCTTTTTGAGGGGACATTGTATAAGAAAGGAAAAACAAACATATTTATTAGAATTATAAAGAATGTCTTTATACCATAGAAACCATATTTTTTATTTAACAAAATGTATTCTTGCCATAGTATCATTATCTGTTGAAATGAGACATAATTTTTTTTTTAATACTTTCCAAAAACTTCAAATTTCCTTTAATCATATGTTTTTTCTAAAGATTTTAAACTGAGTAGCAAAAGAGAGCCCCGGCAATTTTATCCTAGGTATAAATAAATATATGGCATATTATGTTATTAGTTTTTATATGTTTAATTCGGAAGCACAATATGATAAAATAAGTTGTTGAGGTGAAAAGATCAGTAGTTATCAATTTAAAGTAAAGACATGAGATATCATTCTACATAGCTGAATGTAATGTGAAACTTAATTTTTTAAATAGTATACTTAAGAAGTTAACTGTCTTTAATTATAGCTTTTTGCTGAAATAAGTAGTATATTTACATAAACTTTTTTTAATTTTATTTTTTATAGCCTGCTTAAAAATTAAAAAAAAAATCAAAATCTAAGAAATTTGAACAGTTCATAAACTAGCAGCCAGATTTATAATATTTTTTGTTCATATGATATCCATACACCTCAAAAATTAGTTGATCTTGTGATTATTAGTGGAATATTCATTCTTATTATAAAAAATGGATAATTATTTATATTGGATACATAACCATACTGACTAAAAATTACAATTTCCTTTCCTGAAGAAGAAGAAAAGTTTTTAAAACAATGCCAGTTAGCTGTGATATTTAAGCATGGACGAAATAGTGTATGTTACCAACAATGAGCCTGTAGTCTTCTCTTGTAAATATAACTGTGAAATACATTGTGTGTGTTTTTACCTCTTGTTCCTAACTGTAAATAATGTATGAAAAGACGAGTTACTGAATGTTCTGTTAGTAATCTGATTTCATAAATATTACAGGAATTATCCAATCTCAGAGATGAAATAAAATTTTAATCATACAATTGATAATAGCTAAATTAACATTGAAAAGTTTTAAAATGATTGGAATCAGATTAATATTCATGCAATTTACTTACTAGGTGTTACTGCAATTAAATCATTTTGTTAATTTAATTACCTGATAGTGATTAAATAATGATGAATGTGGTGTAAATATATTAATGAACTGTTGATTAATTATCTCTTTTATAAAAAAAAAATATATAGCTTCAATAATAACTAATAGATTTTTAATGTAAACTATTTGTAGAGACATAAGTGCATTGTTGAATACATTTTTAGTCCTTAGTTTTAATCTTGTTTATTAAAACAATTTTTTCCTTTTAATATGTACAAAAATCACGTGTCATGGTTTAAAATGTGAAGTCAGAAGCTATTGTATTTTTAATAAAAATAAAAAGCTGTTTATATTATATGTTTACTTTTTAAAAATAAAAAAAAATTTAAAGACTTTTACTGGAGCATAATTACTATGCTAAATGTAATGGATTTTTTTTTATTTTACTAAGCATGACAAAATTTGTAAGAACTGGATTTTTTTTGGAGGATGTTCTGTTTCTTCTTTTCATTATTTGTAAACATGTTAACAGTAAATCTTCCATACTGATGTAGTTGAATAATAATTCTATTAATTAGGGAAAATCCGATCTGTTAGAAATAAAACCTGATGGAAAAAAAATCTGTTAAGCAGATTTTCAAATACCTTTCCCTAATTTTTTTCCTAAAAGAAATGTACATAACGTTAATATTGTAATGTTATAATAATATGTAAAAAATGATGTATAGAATTAAAGATAAGAAAAAAAATAATGCATTTTAAAATTATATTGTGCAACCCTTAAAAGTTATTTCTTATTAGATATAAGTGATTTTTGCAGGATAGTAGTATTATGTTATCAACATTTTGGAAGAAAAAGTAATAAGGTAACACTAATTTAAATACCGTAATTGAGAAATTTAAAGCTTAAAATTATTTCTATAAACAAACTTATTTTAAATGTAACATAATTTCATATATATAATTTTTTATATTAGAATATCTTATATTTTATGTAGAGTTTAAAAGGTCCTTATATGGGATTATCCAGAAAAAGACATTACAATCCTACAATTCATTTTTTTTTTTGAAGATTAAACTTATTGAGAAAAAAAAATCTATTAGGTAATTAAGGAAGCATATAAACAATAGCAATTATATGAACTGATTATTTTAATTTTACAATCAACAATTAATTATACATTAACGAGGGATTCAAATCTAGTTTAATAACTGTAATGGTATAATGATAAAATAATAGATATATAATTTTAAGCATATAGCTTTAATAATTGCATTGTCTTAGAAAAATATGACAGCTAGCTCACAACATTTCTTCCTCCTCCATACAAGTTTCAATGTAACTTTTTTTCAACTCTAATTCATAGCTTTTACAGAGACAGATGACCATGGCGACATTTCTTTTATGTTTCCTTTAAAAAAAATAATAAACGTGCTAAAGTGGTTACTTACATTTAGTAAGTGTTTTACAATATGAAGTGTTTATGGGTGTCTCACTAATAACTTTTCCCACAATATTTATAAGAGCATTTAGCGGATGACAATTCTTATAGCATTGGTTAAAATTACATTAGGGTTTTTCTTTGGATCTGTTTCCCTGTCAGCAGCCTGCTCTTCCATTACACATAATTCTGTAGTTTCATTAAGCACTTCTTCTTTATTGTAATCTCTATTGGAGACCTTCATCTGAGATTATACAAACTATTATTACATACTACTGGTTGATCGTAGGTCAAAGTCTTTACAGGGTCAAGATCTGACAGCTACTATATATACTAATAAACAACAGTTAAATCATGAATTAAATGAAATTATTAATTTCAAATCTTATAACTATCAATAATTGTATTTTTACTAGAATCTACATAGGTACTGAAAAATATACATTAAATGAATCAAACACTTAAATTATTTTATTAGTATGTTTTTGTAAATGTATGCACAAAGGAACAATTTATAAAGAAACTTCATTAAGTAACATGGAGCAGAAATAATGATACATCATGATCAATATAATCTCATTATTTACAAAGTCCTAAGATTCTTATTATCTAAGGTAGTAGTAGCTAAATACAATTTTTGATTTATATCTACAATGTAGTTACAATTTGCAGATTCACGGGCCCTTGAGTAAAGATTTGCACATTTTTAGGCATCATTCAAAAAAACAAACTTTAAATATATTAATTATTCATACTCCTAATAAACCATGATGTAATATCAATATTAATTTTATGACTGCAAACAGAGTGATTAATGCAACGCTTATAGCTGAAGAAAAAGCAATCATTCACAAATATTTAATTTAAATTGTGAGTTATTGATTATTAACTTAATTAGTTAGGAAAGCCTCAAGTTTTTAAAATGAATGGTCAAGATTATCTTATTGAAGCAATGATTCAATAATTTAATTTCAGTTCTCTTCAAGTACAGCATTCAGGTTATATATATATATATATATATATATATAATTCATATTTTTTTATAAAAAGGAATTTATTATAAAAATGAAGAATGTAGACACTATGTCAATGGCTTAATAATAACAAAACTAAATAGAATACAACACACTCACACACATGTATATGATATAAATACATCTATTTTTATTTTATAATTTATTGGTGATAATATGCTAACCTACATTTTAAGATTGAATAAACACATGGCTGTGATTATTAATATATTTTGATAAATGCTATATATTTTATGAGATCAATTCAATGGCTTAAGCAATGACTAGACTAATGTTATGTAAACTTCATATGGTATATTTTAGCATGTAACATAGATATATTAATCATGAATTATGATTTTAATTTATAAGAAGATCTAGCATTTAAACTCTAATTACGATACACTAATCTAAGATACACTAACAATGATTGGGTTTTTGAACAGAACATAAGATATTTTAGACTTAAAACATCATACCAACTAAATAACAAACAACAATTTGAATAAACTACATATATTTTTAATTTCTAATTCCTTTAAAATAAGTAAGGTAGCTAAAAAAAAAGTCCCATAAAGTCATCAACACTAAGACAAGGTTCATGAGAATATGATTCCTTAGTTTATTTATTTCCTTATTCCTATAAGTTTTTCTTTTTGAAAGTAGGCCTTGTGAAAATTCAATGCAAAGCAGTTAGTTCGAATGTTGCTAGATAAGCGCTGTAGTGACTTAAGCTGATGAAGCTTGTACCCAAGATTCTACATCTCTCCTCCAAGATATTTGTATCTACTTTGAAAATCTTTCAGGCAAGAGAAAAATCAAGTCCAATACTAAAACAGCTGAATAAATTAATCTTAATAATTGTGTTATATTCTTAATATTAATGAAATTATTTGTTTTAAGAGTGATGTTGATATTTGTTGAAAAAGGATTCAATAAATTTACTGATTGGTGATAAAATTAAGGCAATAGTGAGAGGAGAGGTATATTAAGTATGAAATTAAAATACAAACACAATATTTAAAAATAACTAAATAATGATTAAAGTATCTTGACAAAATGACAATTAAATAAAATAAATATTTATTTGGCGTTAATATATGAGTATGTACTACCAGAATTTAGCTATAGTTCGAAGTATTCTCGCTAACAAACATGAGCATAATCAAATGACTATTTCATTTATAGCAGATTCTATCTACATTTTTTTCACGTTTTGTAACATATCCGGATATATTCATAAATTTAAAATTGCATTTACAAAAATAAAATTGATTAATGTATGAAATGTATGAATTGATTAATATGAAAAAAAAAGTATAATAAACTCGCTTGACAAATTAATATAGATACGCACCTGTTTTCATTTGATTTCATTGAAAACTATTAACGGATGAATCCGTACTGGAAGGTAGCTAGTGAGGTAGTCTGTTGTAGGTAACAAGAAAGTGAAGTTGTTAAAGGGTTGCAAGGTTTCGTAAAGCTGAGTGCTCATTTCAAAGTCCATTCCACTTTCGGCAGTACTCGAACCTACTCGGCTATCTGATGAAGAAGTGCTTTCTTCACTTGTAATTTTCTTCATGGAAGAATTGTTATTTTTATCATCATATTTGTTAGGAATAAGTATTGGAGTAACAGATTGTGTCGTTGCTTCGAAAATACCTTCTGATTTTTCGATGATAGTAGCGTTGGTGTTCTCTTGGATACTGACAGTTTCAGAAGTTTCAGTAAAAGTATAATCGGATTTTTCCGAACTATGAGCAATAATTAAATCGCCCTCATTTGAATAAGCGTTTAAATTTGCAGAACGCTGCGTGGTGGCTTCAATGTCAAATTGATTTTCACTTGAACGGTGATATCGAATTTCTGTTGTAACTTCAGTATGCCTTCCGTTATATATTCCTGAAGTAATTGAATTTTGAAAATGTTTAGTATTTAAATTGGAAGAATTCAATTTTGGAGTAAGTGTTTGCATTTCACCTGCTTTGATATTATTTCCAATCGAAGTTGTCAAATAATTGATATTAAAAATATTTTCATTTTTTTTTCCTGGTGAAAATTTCGTCTTGTAGTCGAGAACACTTATGCCTGTGTCACTAGAAGTTATTAAACGTTTTTCTGTATCATCTTCTCCTGTAATCAGATCAATATTGTTCATAGTATATACGGTGTTTGGTTGGGGCGTAGTTATTTCATCTAAGTACGTTTCTGGTGAAACAAAAAATGGCGTAGTCGGATGAACGGTCTTAAATAAAGAAATAATGGGATGATTACTCGTATTGTTTGCTGAAATAAGTGGATTGATACTAGTTGAATTTTCAGTTTTAGGTTTTATTACATGATCAATAGACGGTTGATTAGGTTTTGTTTCGAGATGTTTAGGAGTATCTGAATGATGAAGGTCATCACTTGCAATGGTGACTACATTAGTTATATTTACACTATCAAACCACGTGCTAACTGGCTCCACCGTTGATGAATCGTTCAAACGAGGATAAAATGTTGAATTAGTATCATATTTCAATGCATCGGCAGAAGAAATATTTTCTTTTTCATTAATAGTAGTACGACCGCCATTTATTTTGTGACCTGATACTTGTGACTGAGAGCTATTTTCAGTTGTAGAATAAGTAAAACCGAAATATTTTACACTAGACGATGTAAGGGGGTTCAAAGAATTATTTTCAACACTACTTTTAGGTATCGGGGTGCTGTTATAAATGTTTGGATTGTTTTTTTCAGTTCTTGCAACTAACTCTTCAATCCAATTGTGATTATTTAGTTTACCATTTAATGAATCATCAGCAGTCGATATATGAATACTAGACGTAGTATCTGTTAGTGGAATACTGGCAAAAGTAGTAGAAAATTGAATATTGTTGGTAGCAATCGTTGGTGGAATATTGGTGGTAGATGACGCTAATTGATAACTGGAGTTAGCTATAGTTAATGAAATATTGGAATTAGATGTCATTAGTGAAACACCGGCAGCAGCCCTTGTTGATGTAATATTAAAAGTAGCAGTCGTTGGTGGATTACTGGCATTAGTACTTGGTAATGGAATACGAGTAGTAGTTGTTAATGGTCTACTGGCTGAAGCAGTCGGCGATGGAATACTCGTTGTTGGAGTCGTAAGTGAAATACCGTTATCAGTGGTCTTTGGAGTATTGATGTTAGTACTGGTTAGTGGAATACGGGTGGTAGCATTCACTGATGGAATACTTGCAGTAGCCATCATTGATGGCATACTGGAAATGACATTCGTTAGTGGACTACTGGCATTAGTACTTGGCAATGGAAAGCGAGTTGTTATTGTTAATGGAATAATTGTGGCAGCAGTGGTTGGTGGAATAGTGGTAGTAGTAGTAGTCGCTAATGGAATACTGTCATTAGCTGTTGGTATTGGAATACGAGTAGTAGTTGTTAATGGTCTACTGGCTGAAGCAGTCGGCGATGGAATACTCGTTGTTGGAGTTGTAAGTGAAATACCGTTATCAGTGGTCTTTGGAGTATTGATGTTAGTACTGGTTAGTGGAATACGGGTGGTAGCATTCACTGATGGAATACTTGCAGTAGCCATCATTGATGGCATACTGGAAATGACATTCGTTAGTGGACTACTGGCATTAGTACTTGGCAATGGAAAGCGAGTTGTTATTGTTAATGGAATAATTGTGGTAGCAGTGGTCGGCGGAATAGTGTTAGTAGTAGAAGTCGCTAATGGAATACTGTCATTATCTGTTGGTATTGGAATACGAGTAGTAGTTGTTAATGGTCTACTGGCTGAAGCAGTCGGCGATGGAATACTCGTTGTTGGAGTTGTAAGTGAAATACCGTTATCAGTGGTCTTTGGAGTATTGATGTTAGTACTGGTTAGTGGAATACGGGTGGTAGCAGTCACTGATGGAATACTTGCAGTAGCCATCATTGATGGCATACTGGAAATGACATTCGTTAGTGGACTACTGGCATTAGTACTTGGCAATGGAAAGCGAGTTGTTATTGTTAATGGAATAATTGTGGCAGCAGTGGTTGGTGGAATAGTGGTAGTAGTAGTCGCTAATGGAATACTGTCATTAGCTGTTGGTATTGGAATACGAGTAGTAGTTGTTAATGGTCTACTGGCTGAAGCAGTCGGCGATGGAATACTCGTTGTTGGAGTTGTAAGTGAAATACCGTTATCAGTGGTCTTTGGAGTAGTGATGTTAGTACTGGTTAGTGGAATACGGGTGGTAGCAGTCACTGATGGAATACTTGCAGTAGCCATCATTGATGGCATACTGGAAATGACATTCGTTAGTGGACTACTGGCATTAGTACTTGGCAATGGAAAGCGAGTTGTTATTGTTAATGGAATAATTGTGGTAGCAGTGGTTGGCGGAATAGTGGTAGTAGTAGTAGTCATCGCTAATGGAATACTGTCATTATCTGTTGGTATTGGAATACGAGTAGCAGTTGTTAATGGTCTACTGGCTGAAGCAGTCGGCGATGGAATACTCGTTGTTGGAGTTGTAAGTGAAATACCGTTATCAGTGGTCTTTGGAGTATTGATGTTAGTACTGGTTAGTGGAATACGGGTGGTAGCAGTCACTGATGGAATACTTGCAGTAGCCATCATTGATGGCATACTGGAAATGACATTCGTTAGTGGACTACTGGCATTAGTACTTGGCAATGGAAAGCGAGTTGTTATTGTTAATGGAATAATTGTGGTAGCAGTGGTCGGCGGAATAGTGTTAGTAGTAGAAGTCGCTAATGGAATACTGTCATTATCTGTTGGTATTGGAATACGAGTAGTAGTTGTTAATGGTCTACTGGCTGAAGCAGTCGGCGATGGAATACTCGTTGTTGGAGTTGTAAGTGAAATACCGTTATCAGTGGTCTTTGGAGTATTGATGTTAGTACTGGTTAGTGGAATACGGGTGGTAGCAGTCACTGATGGAATACTTGCAGTAGCCATCATTGATGGCATACTGGAAATGACATTCGTTAGTGGACTACTGGCATTAGTACTTGGCAATGGAAAGCGAGTTGTTATTGTTAATGGAATAATTGTGGTAGCAGTGGTCGGCGGAATAGTGTTAGTAGTAGAAGTCGCTAATGGAATACTGTCATTATCTGTTGGTATTGGAATACGAGTAGTAGTTGTTAATGGTCTACTGGCTGAAGCAGTCGGCGATGGAATACTCGTTGTTGGAGTCGCAAGTGAAATACCGTTATCAGTAGTCGTTGGAGTTTTGGTGTTAGT
This sequence comes from Arma custos, assembly GCA_037127475.1. NCBI lineage: Eukaryota > Metazoa > Arthropoda > Insecta > Hemiptera > Pentatomidae > Arma > Arma custos. The sequence goes on along the minus strand of CM073761.1, from coordinate 22,744,048 downwards.
ACTGGTTAGTGGAATACGGGTGGTAGCAATCGCTAATGGAATACTTGTAGTAGCCATCATTGATGGCATATTGGAAGTAGCAGTCGTTAGTGGATTACTGGCATTAGTACTTGGCAATGGAATACGATTAGTATTCTTCAATGGAATGCTGATGCCAGTAGTCTTTAATGAAATACTGTCAGCAGTACTCACTGGTATACTGGTGGTTGTAGTGGATTGTGGAATGCTAGTAATAGTCGCTAACGCAATACTGCCATTAAAATTTGGATATGGCTTATGAATAGCAGTTGTTAATGGAATATTGGTAGAAGCATTAGGATATGAAATACTGGCCGTAGCAGTCGCTAGTGAAAAATTTTTAGCCGCAGTTGTTAGAGTACTGGTGGTGGTAGTGGTTGGTGGAGTACTTGTAGTAATAGTGGCTAATGGAATACTGGTAGTAGCACTAGCTAATGGAATACTGGCAGTAGAAGCCTTTAATGCATTATTGTTACAAGCAGTCGTTGGAATAATGGAAAAATCAGTGGTCAATGGAATACTGGTGGTGGCAGTTTTTAATGGAATACGGTCAGTAGCAGTCGTCATTGGATTGCTGACCGCTGCAGTCGTTAATTGAATACGGTCTCTAGCAGTCATTGTAATACTGGAAAAAGCTGTTGTCAATGAAATACTGGTGGCAGCAGTCATTAGTGGAGTATCGTCAGTAGCAGATGTCAATGGAATACTGGTAGTAGCAGACGGTAATGGACTTCCGGCAGCTGAAGTTTTTAATGGAGTTCTGTCACTAGCAGTTGTTGAAATACTAGAAAAAAAAGTCGTCAATGGAAAACTTGTGGTTTCAATCGTTAGTGGAATATCGCCAGTAGCATTCGCCATTGGAGTACTAGCTGAAGGTGGAATACTGGCAGTAATATTCGTTAATGGATTGCGCGCAGTAGTAGTCGTGAATAGATTGCTGGCAGTTGTAGTTATTAATAGATCGCTGGGAGCTGCACTCGTTAATGGAAAATTGACAGTAGTAGTTGCTAATGAAATGTTGGCAGCCGTTAGTGGGGTATTGGCAGTAGCGGTCTGCGGAATAACAGAATTACTCGTCATTGGAATACTTGCTGTTGCAGGCTTTAATGGAATACTGGCAGTAATAGTCGTTAGTGGCATGCTTGCAGTAACATTGGTTTGTGGAACACTGAATTTTTTTACTTGAGACCCTGATATGACTTTCCCTAATGAACTTGTAATAAATATTTTTTCGTTCGGAAACTTTTCCGTTTTTTCCATGTTATTAGTATGACCATATATTAAAGGAAGAGTGGTTGCATTAGAGTGATCAAAGATTTGTATTTTTTTACCTTCGGGTCTGTCAGAGTCCACGTTTTCATACGGGTATATGGTAAGGTTATCTAGAAGCGCGACTGTTGATAATCCAATGGAATAATTTCTTTCTGTCTTATAAGTTTTATTTGAATCAGTAACTGTATTGTGGTATTGTTTTGTCGTAAAGTTAGTGTTCATCATACGATTAGAGCTGCTATAGCGATAAGATGGTTCTAATTCTGAATTGTTGAAAATGTCTTTGGAATGATTTGATATGCTCAATATTTCATGAGTAGGTGGAGTACTTTTATTAAAGAATCTATAGTTATCTAGATCCGAATTAAAAGTTTCGCGGCTGAAATTATTTAGAGAGGAATTGGTTAGACCATTATACAGTTTGTCTTCACTTATTCTTTGTGAAGACACGCTTTGCTCTGAAGTCGAATGCTCCATGGAATTGTTAACTGACGTGGTTGTTCTTGTTGAGGTCAAATATTGGGATATTCTTGTTTCATTAACTGATAATGATGATGATGTATAATAGTTTTTTGTTGTAATAGGCTCCGAATTCTGATTTTGGATTGGGTTATATTCAAATTTATTGTTTTGTGTACTTTCTTGAAAATATTTAGAAGATGAGTCGAATTCTGTATTTGATTTGTGAGGAAATGATGAAGTACTTGGAATAAAAGTTGGTTCTTCAAATTTACCTTTCTCTGGCATGGTGTTGTAATGCAAAATAGAATAATCCTTTACAATAACGGGTTTTGTAGCTCCAATATTATCAGGTGGAGTTGATAGAGTGTTATCTTTATAGGATTCATATTTGAAATCACTTATACTACTTCGTGTTATAGTTTTAGAAGAACTATTTGTTTTTTTATCTATACCAAAATGATAAAAAAAACTAGCATTAGCTATAGTAGAAAGTTTATTTGGTTGAATATAATCTATCTTTAAATATCTTTCTGTTGTAAAATTTGCTGGATTTAAATTAAACGTTGTATTAGTACTGAGATTATCTTTCTTAATGCTATTATTAAAAGTAGTAACCTCTTGTTTAGAAATACCATGAGCTAGATCAAAAATTGTTTCCGAATTGCCAGTCTTATGATAGGTGGTCAATAAGTCGAGTGTTGTTGGTGAGGTTGGAACGATTTCAGATTGGAAATGATTTTGAATAACTTCTTTGTCCATTACATTACCAAGAGATGGGCTAGATGTTATTCCATTATTAGGGATATTACTATCCTTCTCTGATTTATTATCTAAACTTGTAGAAACTGTTAAGTACGAAACTGGAGTATGATTAAGTTTATTATCTTCAGTAGTCTCAGTATGTGTGATCATGTTATCTGTATTATTTATATTTTTGGTCAGATTGCTGATTTGAACGTTAGACGTTGTAGCATTTGATAAAGATTCTCCGCAACGCTTGCAGGTAACAGAAATTGAATCCAAACGAGAACTTTTATTTCCCAACGAATATGTCTTTTCCATCTCTGTGACATATTTATAAATTTGGATACTAGAATTATTGTATTTAGAATCATTACCTGATTGATCTCTCATACTTATTTCTGGTAATTTGGTAGAAAGTGTTTTTGAATCATAAGGAATAGTGAACTTTACATATTCGTTTTCAGAACTGAAGTGAAATTTCTGAGAGATATTTTTATCAAGTTCTTGTTGTACATAACCAAAATGGGTTACGTTGAGGTTTTCATGCTGTGTTACAGATGTTTTAGTAACATCTGTAGAAGATATTTCTTCAACAGTGTCATTGAAAAGAAAGTTGCTTTTCGTCGATGACGACAAGACCTGGACAAGGTAGTTTGTACTCTTAGGTTCAGTTTTTAGGTCATTGAATGAAGTATGCGAGATATTTTGCGATTCATTTAACATTATATGGGAACTCATCAGACGAAAGAACTTTTTTTCAGCGCTAATTTCAAAGTATTTGTTAAAGCCTACTGCCAGTTGTGTCCCAGCTAAGTAAATTGGTCTACTTTTCGGAAAAAGTTTACCTTTTATTTTGTAAAACACAAAATCTCCTTTTTCTCCTTTTGAATTTTCACATTTTAAATTGGCTGCAAGACTAGTATCACCAATATGAGAATTGAAGTATAGAAAAAGGTTTTTTAAAATATTATCTATCTCCTTGTACTCCACAGATTTCCCATTTTCCAGCCTCCTCAATTCCTCATTTCTCGTTTCAGTACCATCCAATTTTAAAACGGAAAGATTACCACCTAGTAAAAATAAAATTAATAGACTATTTGTATCTCTTAAATCTAATACTATTACAGTATATAAATACCATGGTTTTTGGTTTATTGGAGTGTTAATGCTGAAATGAAGTGTTCATGTTAAGCCAACTTATTCTAATGTAATTAATTCAAATTAAGAAGGACTTGTCAGAAATCAGAAAAAAAAGAGAAAAATGAAAAATGAGTATCAAAACATAACCCGATTTAAACATTTCACTGACCAAGTTTGAAATAGGGTTGATGACATATTCAATGCATAGTTTGTACCCAGAAAGATTTCAGATTGTCAGATTATTGGAACAAGTCGATTGTCACCGTCAACTCATTGGAATGAAGAGAGAATGGTGAAAAGTAATGAGTAGTTTCGAAAACTCTATATTCAATATCTGTTGATAATAATGGGTAAGAGAGTAATAAGGCCCGGTGCCTTGATTCCACGACTACTATATCTTATTTTCATCTTTTGAACCTGTATTATCCAAATTATGACCTGATTTTTTTTTACTATATAAAAATTTCATTGAAAATAAATCATACAAAAACATAATCAGGTGTTTTTATTTACCGATCCATAAAAAAAAAAGATAACTGGCCAATACAATGAAACTGCACACTTGATTGAATAGCTGACTCATAACTACAGCATTCAGGTTACTTGAGATAGCCTTCCCACTCATCAATCCATCTATTTATTTTAGTTTTGTAATTTCAGTGTAATTTATAGGTGTAATATACAATTAAATAAAAAAAATAGTGCTGATTTGTAGAAGTTTCAGTTTAGAAAAATAAAAGTTGATTTTATATTTTTTACAAAAAATTGTGATAATTTATTTAGTTGTATACACAGTTATATATTATTAATTTAATTAACTCAAATAAAGTTCGCATATCCTAACTTATGTCACATCCTTCTGCTACTAAATAACACTACGTATTGGCCTAAATCCCTCAAAAAATGTCCAGACATCATGGATATTTGTCCCCCTCCTACATTTCCTTCATTCAAGCCAAGATCCAATGCTTGGAGGACCTTTAATCAGACCGTAGCCCAATTCTTACATTACAGTTTCGCTGCCATGCCTTACCTCTTGCATTGATTGCAGGACATGTGAACTGGGACAAATTTTGTTATGATTAGAAGAACGAACTGAACTTGAATTTTCAACTTAAGATGAGGCAAGACGTTCATACAGTCATTGAAAAACTTAGACCAATAAGAAACAGTTTACACAAAAATCCCTTAAATCATCATCATAATGGCCTGTATCCTCGCCTAGGGCCTGAGCAGCGTGAGGAGGCCCTTCGTAGGGCTTGGCCCAGTTCTTTCTCTTCTGCAACACCACATTTCTTCTATTCCACTCCAGTCCTCTTTTCCTGAAAGTCTCCTTCACTCCGCCTCCCTCTCTTCCCATCTACTCATTGTATGCACATTTTGTCCATGATTCCGAGGAGTATGTAAACATCGAAATGAAGATAGACTGGAAGACATCTTCCCTTTTTTCCCACCTCGCAACGCTTCAAGAAGCCTCACGGCGTTGAACATTTTGCTTTCTGTCCCAATACACTCTGTTATTTCAGTATCAATGTAACCTCTCTCCTTCCGATGCAATCCCAGATATTTGAAATGAGTTACCTGTTCCATTATTTCACCTTGAATCAAAAAACTAATAATTGCTAACAGACCTATTTTTCACAGAATATCTTATTAATCCTAAACTAACAAGACAAATTTAAACTAAGAAAAAAACACAACAGAAGAACACGACATTAAAAAAACGAGTGTGTCACTAGTAACAAATTGCCGAGTTTTCTGATAACAATTTCGTTTTTTTTATTAAGGTGATAATGGAAAACATGGGGAAGGGTCTACTGTAGTATGTTTCTTGATTAGATTATTTTTCTCTTCCAAACCAACAGTATATTCAACAAGTTTAGAAATTTGATTTTCCATATTCGCAATCGTCGTGTAAACGGGTGAATATAATTCCATCAACACTTTCTTCAGTTTTATGTTTTGAATCTACATTAACTTTTGGAACAAGAGAAAATATTATCATAAACTGTTGATTTGAAATTTCTACGTCAAGGGAATAAACAGGATGTTGGCGACAATATGATAGTAAAAACATACTAAAGTATATTTTAATTTTATCTATTTTTTATTTTTGACTCACTGAAGTAAGTGATAAATGTAAATAGTTGTAATACCTCAGTTCGGTTGATATAAGAAATATTAAACGAGTGTCTACATTATACCATACCAGATGAAGTCAAGCTGTGAAGACGAGATTGATAGACGTAAACACTAAATAGATCCGATGGATAGGAGCAGCTCAAGCCTACTTTAGTATTAAAAGAAAATTTTAGACGTATTTTTTCATGTAAGTGAATTAATTTAACGAATAATAATAAAAAAGGATGTTTTTATGTTGTATAGTTGAGTGTATTTTCTTTCTTCCTTCTATGTTTTATAAACCATAACATTGGTCCTCCGTAGTAAACTTAAACTTATTTTTTATACACAAACATTGGTCAATCTCCGGGCCGGATATAAGGAAAGAAAATTTACTCAAAATTTACCTTAACTAAGTCTATTAATTACTAATCAAATAAGTTGGAATATAATTTAATAGCAACCATATATATTAAATGTAACTTTGGAATCATTTAATTGAAAATAATGGTTAAACGTGTAATTCAATTAAACTTTTAGTAATATTTAAAACAAAATCAAAACATTATATAATGAGTTCGTAGCCTAATACTGTAGAACAGTCCATAAAGTATTATCTACTTTGCTTTGTCTATGTGGGTAGTTGAATTGAAAACAATAATATTGGTAAGAATGTACGGTCTACTAACAATTTAAGATAAAGATTTATTGATGAGAATTTGATTATTTAAGATAAAGATTTATTGATGAGAATTTGATTATTTAAGAATACGATTTATAATTTTATTTGGAATTTATGAGGTAATTCATTTATTATTAATATTTAATACAGTATTTTTTAGTCATAGTAACTCTGTGTTGGGATACTATACTGAGTTGGTTAGTTTAGTGAGTATATTCTTACTTGCTAGATATTTAGGTATTTAATGAAAAGGCGTATATGATTCTATCATTTTCTAGTAAAATATATGATTTATAGGTACATATAAGGTAATATTTTTTTTTACAATATTGTTTATTGTTTCATCTGTGTTATTGAAATTAGTTTATTTTCTTTTTTTTGGTAATTAGTAATCATCTTATTTTATAAGTTGAGTTACGAGTTTGTTGATTGAGGTAATTCGTTGTTTTTATTACCGCCCTTATGATTCATTTAATATTAAGTTAAACTTGAACTTGATTAGTTTATCTTGAAACAAGGTATTAATTTCCTTAGATAGAAAAAGTGACATTTATTAGTTTGTTTACGATATTTTCTTGTTACTTTCCATTTTCTATAAGTGTAATATTTTTTTTTTAAGAATCATAAATTCTATAGATTCGATTTGCTAAAAATAATATAAACTTAAAATTTGATTTTCCTATAAATATTTGTAAAGTGTCGTCACCATGGATCACCCCGAATTACAAATTAAGGCCATTCGCGCAGCTCTTAAACTTTTGCGTAAGGATATAGCACAGATTTATAATTTAGGTACAGCAAACATGGATTCTGCATTCAAGGCTATGTGTTCAACTGCGGGTACATTGAAGGCTAGTTACATGAGTAAGTTTGAGGAGGGTCAGCCATTAGCAATCACCAACGAAAAAGACACATTGTTTCCTACTGATGAGGACATCAAGGAGAGGGGTGAAATAAACGCTCTGTATTATAAAACTGTTGAGATGCAACAAGAGAAACAAGCTCAACAGAATGAAACTTCATAATTATCGAAAATTCTAACTCTTGTTCGTTCGGCCATTCAACTCACCGCAGGCTAGCTCGCATGGAGTTGCCTAAATTTACTGGAGATTTACCTACAACGCAACTTCAGCCAATATATGGATCCGATGCACAGCCATTTGCTGACCCCTTATTCTGGGACCCACGAGAGATCGACATGCTTCTTGATAGCGACTGTTTCATGCAAATTATAACGGGCAGCCCGGTCACTTTGAACAACAATTTTTGAGCCCTTCCAACCTTCTTTGGACTTGTTGTGATGGGAGGTGCTAATTTAGACTCAGTTTCGACCCTGCGCTGTCATTGCCTACTAGAATCGCCTATCAATGAAGAGCTGCTTTCTAAATTCTAGTCGGTAGAAGAAGTGGAGGTTTCGATTGATGGCAGCAAAAACGATCCTTGCGAACAACATTTTTTGAAAACCCACGATCGAGATGCGACTGGAAGATATATTGTGGCCCTACCATTCAAAGAACCGTCAGAAGAAATACCAGAAGGTGAAACTTTTGCACTTTCTCGGTTTAGAGGAATCGAAACCAGATTTAAACGAAACCATACCTTGCATAGTAAATATACAGACTTTATGAAGGAGTATGAGCAGCTAGGCCATATGACCAGAACAATTTTTCCATCAGCCTACGTAATTCCACATAATCCAGTGTTTTGTCATGATGACCCACAAGCCAAAATTCGGGTTGTATTCGATGCTTCAGCTTCAACGGCAAAAGGATCTCTAAACAGTAAGCTCTATGTTGGTCCAAAACTCCAAAGGGACATCGCCGACATCATTTTGAATTTTAGACGATACAAGATCGCTGTAACTGCTGATTTAATTAAAATGTACAGGCAGATTCTTGTAACTCCGGAGCCTCTTTCAGATGACAAATAACATTGGTCCTCCGTAGTAAACTTAAACTTATTTTGTATACACAAACACAAGAAACATAAGAAAACAAATGTTAATAAAAAGGTCCGGCACTCTTGGCAATGTGTCACCAGTGACATTCATTATAATTACCGAACTTGGGCAAAATATAAAAAAAAAATCAATTATTTTATCGTAAATAGGTTAACAGAAATTAATAAAACCGACTAAAAATTATTAAATAAACCAAAATATTACGATAATTTATATTAAAATAAAATTGTGAACTCCCTTCCTAAAAAGAAAGCCAAGAAAGCGTCGTCTGAACTTTATGGAATTTCGGAGATTTTTCAAAGATTACTTAAGATTAGATTGTACTCTTATCTTACAACATTGCTACTTGTCGTCACAGACAAACAATATTGTGCAGACATTTTTGTCACAGAATGAGAATCGGTGAATCATAGAGTCTCATTTGAATCATTGCCGAGTTTAGGGTTAAGAGAAAAACGCATAGGAAGATCAAAATAGATAAAGAGATTGATACTAAACCATATGAAGAGATCTATGCAAAATTGTCTAATCAACTAAGAGCTAAAATTAGAAACCCTTCTTGAATATATTTAATATTGAGAGTATAAAACTAATGTTTGATTGACGGGTGGTAAGCCTAGCTCATGACACCTGGTGCTGTTATGAATTTTACTAACTATTTAGTTTATATATAGTACACACACACATACAAACACACACACAAACTTACTTTACTACTACCATCGCTAGATTAATAAAACTTATTAATCGCTAGACTAATATAACATAGCACTGAAAAACAAGAAAAAGTGTGCGTGTGTGTGTGTAATTATATTATATAATAGAAACGTTGGGATGTTTCCTCCATTTTAAGATGTTTCTTATTTTTTTTAAATTTTGATTATTAACTTATCACTATTATAACACATACTCATACAAAGTTTTATCTTCGACCTTTGAACATTATTTTATACTTCAATTAGCAAATTATACAGTTATAAAATAATATTCATGAACGTACGTTAATATCCCCAAATATTTCTAAAGTCTTTTCAGCACAAACACTAATAGATTTCACATTAGTAACATCCAATTCAAATAAACCATATTATTTTGTTCATACATTTAGCAAATTATAGTGATATATTTTTTTAGTATGTCGCTTTATATGTTTATCCTGTTAATTTTGTGTTTTTAAATCCATTCCCTAAACACACCCTTCCCCACGCTTACTTATTTAAATTAATTATGATTAATGCTGATTTGGAAGGTATTTTTATCAATCAACTGACTGGAACTTGCTCAGGAGGTTTCAATTACAATAATATCAATCAGAGGATCAACTTTCCAGGCTACTTACTTTACAACTCCCATCGCTAGATTCTGAAAAACAAGAAAACGAAGAAAAATTCTCTTCCTAGTTCACTTGAAGTGAAATTATTCAAATATAATTAATTTAAAATGAGGTTTACGATTGAGAACAAAGTTTATTCTGACACTTTTTATTTTGTACTTAAAGGATTAAATATATGTTTAGCATATATTATAAATAAATTTACTAAATATTCCACGAAAATTAATGTAGTATAACCTTTAAACCATTGTGCCATTTTATTCTTTCTTAATTTATAAATTGTAAAACATGTTCCTTTTACTGGCTCTATTTTAAAACCCGAAATAAACCTAAGTTTTACGCTGAATAAATTTTTGTTCAGTGAATATCTCATATTTTTTTAATAGTATTTTCATTAAACGCATAAGGTTGAACTTAAAAATTCTTGTTATAAATTTCAATAATTTTATGGATAAATTTTTGTGAATATTCTTCATAATCATTAAAGCTGTTTAAAATGTGTTAAATGCATATTTCAAACACCAAAAAGGCATTACTAGAGATAATAAGATAATTCATATTCTATACGCTTTTAACCCTTAAAGCGACCGAACTTTAATGAAGAATTACCGTTTAACCTATGGATTATGTTATAAAAAGATATATGCTACTCACTGTTGATAGCTGGGGCTGAGGAAGCACAAGAAACAAACAAAGAGAGGCAGAGGAGCAGCTCCAAAGGGGGCATCCTGGCTAGTGCCTACTCCAGGATTATTTTGCACATCCAGCATTTCTATCCCTCCCCGCCCTTCAGCTAACTATTTCATCTTACTATTCTCAACTGTTTATAATGTGCTTTAACGACTACCTAAAACAATAGTCAGAGCTGAAATATTCCTCATCGATTGATAGATTAAAAAATGAAAATTGTTTGAATATTTTTTTGGAAAGAAAAAATAATTTACATACCATATACAGAGAAGATCATCCATACATCATAAAGAGAGAGACAGAAAATGAAACCCATCTCGCCTTCATCGTCAAGAAACAAAACAAGTCAAGTATCAAGCCCTTAAACAAAATTTTTTGAAATATGTCCTTTTATCAAAAATTTATTCAGAAAAAAAATGGGAGCTCACATAATAATGCGTATTTACCCGAATACTTGAATTTAGTTTTAGAAGTTCTCTGAATCTATAAAAAAATCTATTTGATATTCACCGCAATATATATATATCCTGTTTGGAATTTAATGATAAAAATTATCACAGTCAACAATCAATTAAGCTCATTTTATTTTTTTCACTCTCAATCAATACCAATTTAGTGTTATTATTGTCTGTTGATAGATAATGTTTTTCCTAAAATCTATCGCTCCCCAATTGAATGTTATATATCTACTAGCTTTTGCCCACTGCTTCGCTCGCTCTACCTTGACGTGGTGGGAGAGCTTAACGTACAATCTTAAGGATCACACAATATATAAGATTGCACTAACCAAGCGAGATGCTACTAAATTATTACATTTACAAGAATAACATGTTATAAAAAAAGGTTGGTGCATGTAGACGGACAGGTTTGAACCTGCACGTTTATATAGCTGGTCAAAGTCCACAAAAACCGTATGTTATCCACCTGTTGGTGAATGTAGACGGACAGGTTTGAACCTGCACGTTTATATAGCTGGTCAAAGTCCACAAAAACCGTATGTTATCCACCTGTTGGTGCATGTAGACGGACAGGTTTGAACCTGCACGTCTATGTTTTGAATCACATAAAAATATTGATATTGCGCAATCTCATTAAATATGTGGAGGGGATAGAATGGCCAATAGAAACGCCGGATTTAAAAATATAACACGAGTCCTACTTAATGTTTCATCAGTTCGACGTCAGCTAGCATCCGAGGAGGTATGCCTGGCCCAAGTGGTTAGGAGTCAAAGTCCACAAAACAGGTTTGAACATGTCTAGGTCACGCAATGTCTGGGCCAAAGTGGTTAGGAGTGGTTAGGGGTCAAAGTCCACAAAACAGGTTTGAACACTTCTAGGTCACGTGATGTCTGCCCCAAGTGGTGCTATAACTACTTATGCACACTCGAGCTATTGTTGTCCATGCCGGTTTTTGTGTTCGTTCGTTTATTTTACATCTTATTTTGTTCACTATGGTTTGGTTTAGGCGTTCATTTAGACCATTCGAAAATGGTGAGTTTACTGCTGTAAAAATTATAGGAATTTTTTTCTTTTTAAATTTTTTTAAAATTCTTTGGAGTTTATACCTGGATATTGGTCACTAAGGATTGTACCGATTTCAATTGTTTTTATCACTTCATTTACTAGTTTTATCAAGTCCGTTGCATTTTGTGTTTTTGAAGTATGTATGAAAGCATACTCTGTGTAGTGGTCGACCAACAGGTGTAAGTATTTCTTCGTCGATCTCGAGCCTCCAAAACCTCCTATCGTATCTATCGACATTATTTCGAAGGGCTTTGTTGCTGTACCTGTGTTGGACATGAGGCCGAATATTGTTTGTCCTCTAGATCTGTTTTTAATACATACCTCACAATTGCTGCAGATATTTTTGATATTTTTTGTTAGGTTTTTTGCTGTATACCATGGGCCTATTTTCTTTGCATTTGTTTTATGCCAATGTGACACATATCTTTATGTACATTATGTATGAATTTTATACTAAATTCCTCAGATAGTAAAATTTTTTCTTTATCTTTTATTTTTATGTAGTAGACGTTGTTTTTTTTTTTTTGTTAAACCTGTTTTGTTTTGTAGTTCTTGATTTTCTGACTGGTCTTGAATGATATCTGATAATTTTATTAGATTAACAATTTTTAATTGTTCTTTTTTGTTATCTTCTGATGCCAGTACTGGGTTCCTGCTCAAACAGTCTGCTTCTAGATTGTATTTACCTGGACCATATTTTATTTATTATATTTTAAGTTAGGTCTCCTAGCTCTTCGTCTGGTCTGGCTTTTATATTCATATTCTCCAATGGTTTATGGTCTGAGTATACCGTGAATGACTTCCCAATCAACCAATATTGCCAGTATCTTATGGCTTCTTTAATAGCCAGGCATTCCAGATATATCGCTTTTTTTTTCTTTTGTGCTTCGTTTAGTTTTTTTGAGAAGTATGCTACTGGTTATTGTTTTCCGTTTTCTTGTATTTGTTTTAATACTGCACCTAATCCTTCTATTGATGCATCGGTGCATATTACTATTGGTAGATTTTTTTGTCGTAGATTTCTAGTATAGGTTGTGAGCATAGTAGTTTTTTTTATTTTTTCGAACGATTCTTGACATTTTATTGACCATGGAAATTGTAGATTTTTCCTGAGTAAATTCTGTAAAGGATCTAAAATTATTGCACAGTCTGGAATATATTCGTGATAGAAATTTATCTTCCCGAGGAATTGTCGTACGTTTTTTTGAGTCTTAGGTATTGGAAAATTTTTTACTTATATTAAATTATCTTTTATTGGTCTGATCGTATTATTTTCTATTATGTGGCCCAGGTACTGTGCAGACTCTGCTGCAAATTTGCATTTTGTAAATTTTAGCCTGAATCCTTCTTTTTTTATTGCGTCTAATAGTAATTCTAAATGTTTCACATGTTCCTCAAATGATTTCGAAAATATTAGTAAATCATCTATAAAATTTACTACAAATTGAGTTAATTTATTTTTTCTTAATATATTGCTCAAGATTCTTTGAAAGATTGCTGGAGCAGTTTTCAGCCCAAAAGGTAAGCATGTCCATTGATAATTACCTTCTTGTGTAACAAAACCTGTTTTGTGTCTGTCTTCAATACGTAAAGGGATAGACCAGAATGCAGAGTTTATGTCTAATGTAGTAAAAAACTTACAGTTTCTTTTTTTTATCATTAAGTCGTCTATTAATGGAAATGGTTGTGCTTGAGGTATTACTATTTTATTTATGTCCCTGAAGTCTATGCATAATCTGCTTCTTTTATTTTAACCCTTTTTTAAACGCTAGTGTTACACGTGCTGCGAAAGGGCTGTATGATTCTTCAATGAGTTTTTTATCTAATAGTTTTGTTACTTGTTCCTCTATTTCTTTTCTGTCTTCTAGGCTGCAATTGTAAGGCCTCTTGCTACAATATTTATCTACCAATAGATCTATATGTGCTTCATATTTTTTTAATGTACCTACGTCATACTTATCTTTTACAAACACTGATTTGTAAGTATCTATTGTTTTGTTTATTTCATATTTTTTATTATCTGATAAGTGATCCATATTTGCTATAAAATTCTCTTCTTTTATGTGCTCGTTAAAATTTACTAAATTTTTTTTTCATTAGCATTTTCCTCGTTTTGTTGAAAAATCTTGAGGTTTTCATCCTGCATTAATTGAAATTCTTTTATTGTGTCTAGGAAATCTTATTTAAAATATTCGTTATCTATTATGTGGACATCCATATTTTTTTCTATGTTGAATATTTTTAATTTTAGAGTCGTCAAACCGTTTGTTTTTTGGACACCATTGATTGTTATTAAACTTGCATTATCACCTTTATTATTATTTTCTTTTTTCTTTTTTATGTTTAGGAATTTCGAGTTTATTAAAGATACATTTGATCCTGAATCGTAAATTCCCCAAAGATCTATTTTGCTTTCTATAGTTAGTTTGATTTTTATTAATGGCGTCATTACTCGTTTTTTTTTTATCTGATCCGTTCAAATCGGATTCTATTACTGAATTGTTTACGTGTCTAATATTTTTTGTACCTTTATAATTTTTTTTATTGAACCAGCAAGCGGTTTCTGCGTGGAATCTTCTCCCCTTATTTAATTTTTCGCAGGTTGCGCATGGTGTTTTATTTTTATCTTCCGCGTTTGTACCGGTTTTTTTATTAAAAGATTTTTTACTCACCATCTGTTCATATTTGTTCAACTCGTTGAATAAATCTGAAGTTTCTCTTATCATTTCTCTATCAATTCTGTTTAAAATGAATTCCGGAAGTCCTGCTGCAATGAGATCGATGAGAGTTCCCTTATCTATTGTTTGTCGCATATCTATTAAAACTTTTTCTTTTCTTATTGCATAATCTATTAAAAGTCCTTTTACCTTCTTAAAAGCGTTAGTGGCGATTAATTGTTCATGGAGGTTTGCATTTTGCAATTCTTCTGGGATTTTGAAAATTCTATCATTCTCGGTAGTTCCCTTATCTATTGAGGTTATGCCAATTACATTACTTTTTCCGTCTGTTGTTGGGATTACATACTTTGAAACAGAATTGTAGCTTTTCCATCTTATAATTTTCTTATAACCCTTGTAATTTAAACGGGAATGTCGCTTTATAATGGTTCTTAGGGACGACAGAAATCAATTGAAACAAGGTTGTGTTGCTCTGTAAAACAAAGTTTATTTTCTTTTAAATGATAATTAGTTTACGGGTTTACAAATAAAATCTAAATTCATACCTGTAAAACAAAGAAACGACATTCAATGTTTATTCTCCTGTCGATTCTTTTTGTTTTATAATAACAAATAATAAAAAAAACACTTGGAGCTTTTCACTGCTTGCCTATCACACTCATAACCTTCCTGCTGATAACGCCAGTATCATTCTCTTCAACACCTGCATTATCTCCGTTGGCGCGGCGCGCTAATTCAAATTAAAGAAATACATTTTTTTTACATTCATTTAATAAAATATTATCAAAACTAAATGTTAAGGACCTACAATGCCTTTAACCAAAACCATATAAAGAAAACGTATATTTGTATTTGGTTTTGGTTCCCACTTGTGGGAACGCTTACTATAATGGAAAACCTATCCCCCTCAGCGAGGTAACATGAAAACCAATTACATGATTATAGAGTACATTTATAACATTAGGATGAAATTATTGATTGAAAGAATTTTTCTCAACAACTAACATATTTTTCTCAACAAATACATTAAGGCTATTTATTAATCAAGGCATTGACCAGTTTTGTAGGCTCGAAAAAATATCTTATCAGCATCATCCCTTAGCCCTTCAGTTATGAAATTTATCTATTTATTAAAATGTTTTAACTTGAAATTCGAATTTTCTCTCTACTTTTACTGACAGTGAAAACAACAAATGATATTTTCTATGTGACTAATCGTTAGTAGCCACCAAATCTTCATCATTCCGATGAAATATTTTAAATCTAATTCCATTACATGTAAATATATTTTATATTTTAAAAAAATCACAAATAAACAATGTTTTTAGTTGAGAATGATACCAAGAAATAGGAAGCGATTGTTTATAATTGTCGGTCCTGGAAAAATTTAATCATTTCTTTTATATCTTTTTGCAGGGATTCTGTTGCTCCTGCGATGAATCAGTGAACAAGAAAAGACAACCGGTAAGATTTAGGAGTATCGCACCGAAAGAAGATACATCTTCAATGTTGAAATCGGGGCTAATGCCACAAGCTTTGAACATGCCTTTTCCTGTAAAAAGGGTAAAAAGATCGGTTTCAGGAAAAAGTATTTCAAGAGTTATAAAGCAATCGACAGTACATATTTCGCAAAGCAAAAATCCAGCAATTAGAAATTCCAATAAAAAATAGAAAACTCGCAATGCTTCATAATTAATTCTAGCCATTTAAACCATGAAGTCATCACCAGGAATGCGCACCTATACGAAAAGATCCAGAAAAAAACCAAGAGGATGCTTGAAGCGTTAAAGCAGAGAGAAACACGGAAGGATAGAAAAAATGTAGTGGATCGCGAGTTCCCAATACAACCCGAAAACTATTAATTTATCCGCCGTTCTCACGAGCAAAAGGATTTACCTTGAACGAAGCGAACCACTTTGTTGTTACTTTAAACCAAATTGACGTATTCTTGCAAAGACTCGTTTCAAATCCTCTATATGGCCCAACTCCGTCTTACTAAAAACCAGGAGATCATCCATATAGACCTGGCACATGTTTTCGTCTAAGCCCCTCAAGAACTCGTCCATCAGCCTCTGGAACGTTATCGGCGCATTTTTTAAACCGAATGGCATACGGGTAAACTCGTAATGGCCCCTTTCAAACGTAAACGCTGTTTTACTTTGGTCTCTGGGATGCATGCGAATTTGGTGGTATCCAGATTTCAAATCTAGTGTGCTGAACACGGTTGCTCCGTCCAGTCTGTCCTAAATGTCCTCTAATCTGGGAATAGGGTATTTCTCATCCAACATATTTTCGTTGAGTTACCAGAAATCTACCACCACCCTGTAGCGCTCCCTTGGATCCCCGTTAACAGGTTTCTTCTTGACCGCCCATAAAATTAATTTTATGGCAGAACAGTGCACATCACCCCTTAACTGATATTAAAATTATCAGCGGAAAAATCAATATTGGGGCAAAAGCAAATCAACATCCTCGGGCATTCGATATCGGCAGAGGGGGTGCGGCCTGACGGTAAGAAGGTGGAAGCCATAGAGAAAATGGCGATGCCAACCGATATCAAGGGAATCAGGAGATTGCTAGGAACCCTAAATTATTATCGTCGATTCGTCCCAAAAATGGCCGAGCATCTGAGTCCTCTGAATGCACTGTTAAGGAAGGGACGCACAATTCGGATTACTACAGAGATCGAGGGGAACATCAGGAAATGCATGTGTTGGCTACAAACGGAACCGGTCCTCGCATTCCCTAATTTTTCAAAACCATTTGCGATCACCACCGACGCTAGTGAATATGCACTGGTGGCGGTTTTGTCACAGGATTATGATAAGGGGGAACGGCCTGTGGCATACGCAAGCAGAAGGCTTACAGACGCGGAGACCCGATATAGCGCGCTCGAGAGAGAGTTATTAGGGATTGTATGGGCAGTCCAATACTTCCTGCCCTATATATTTGGAAAGCGGTTCAAAAGGCTAAGTTTGACCGCCATCCCCCGTAGGATTACAAACCAAGATGATGACGCCTACGATACCATTGACAGATCTTCAAGTAGACACCTTTACGTGGAATGGGTTTAAATGGGTAACAATAGTGGATACATTTAGCAAAACGACCATAGCCTACCCGGTGAAGGAGAAATCGGCAGCGGCGGTGAATAGCGCCCTTCAAACATGGTTCCAGTTCTATGGGGTGCCAAATACGATCTCCTCGGATGGGGGCAGGGAATTCGATAACGCGTACTTGCTACAGGATATGAAACGGCTAGGAATTACATGGCACTAGAATACGCCCGGACATCCTAAAAGTAGGGGAGGAATCGAAAGGCTCCATAATACCCTGGGAGAACATCTCCGAGTATTCCACGCAGATAAAGGGTTGGAAGCAGATGAGGCGATGCCCCGAGCCATAGCAGTGTACAACCACTCCATACACATGGCCACCGGATTTTCCCCGTTCGAGGCCCTTTTACGAGCGCGAAGAAGAGACGAGGGTGATACGGTTGTAGACGAAAACATGGCAGAACAACTAGCCATAAATAGAGTAGATCTCGAGAAACTGTGGGGGAAAGCACATGGCCGGATGGTAGCGGAAAAGAGTAGGAGAGTGGCGCGGGAAAACGAGGGCGTGAAGGACATTATGGGGAATATTAAAGTCGGTACAATCGTGTACAAAAAAATTATATCGAATCGTGCAAAGGAGGTTCTGATGTACGAGGGTCCATTCAGAGTGATTGCTATCAGAGAGCATAACCTAGTCACTATTCACAATGTGGCTGAGCCAAGAAAACATAGGACAGTTCATATCGAACAGCTCAAGATTCCAGCTGGGGAAGCCAGCCCATAACCGTGTATGTACTTTATTTCGTACTTTTGGAGCTTATTTAAGAGGTGTAGTGGAACAGGGGATTTTCATTTCTTTTATATATAGTTTTTGTAAAGTAACTTTTGTAATTTGTATATAAATATTTTTTGTTAATTATGAATGATAGTAATGTAGATTAAGCTAGTAGTAAGATATTTTATTTTTATTCTTATGTAAGTAGAATATGATTCATGTAATTGATAATTTCTTTTGTTTGTGTGCTCTTTCTCTGAAATTTTTGTTTTTTATTATTTTTTGAGGATGTTCGTAAACTAGCAGGGGGGAGTTAAGACAAGACGATGATCGCAAAGTCGCTAATCAAACTGGCATTGTAAACAGCTGTTGGAATCTATAAATAGAGGTTCAAGATGGCAATAAAGTCAGTGTTTGACCAGCCGTCAAGTGTGTTGTTTATCTCCCTACTTATTTTTTTTTTTATATTTTGTGAAGTGAAGTACTTAAGATATATATATATACACTAGATGTGCCCACGACCATACAAACAAACATTAAAATAAGCGTTGCTACTGCAAATAGCTTATTTAAGTACATTTTTGTAAACGTTTTTTGGACGTCTTGATTTGGTCCGAGAATATTCCAGATACCCATTATGAAGATAGCCCTAAGTCAAAATAACCACTTCTTTTGGTCTCTTTGAGTACAACATATTCGATAGTCTGCCAACTTATTCAGCCAATGACCGGGAATTGCTTGCTATTTACTCGGCTATGTGCCATTTCAGACCTGTTATAGAAGGAAGACAGTTTTTGATTTGGACGGATCACAAACCGTTAATTTACGCAATGTATCAGATAATTTTTTTCTCCCTGTTTTAGAATTATATATCACTCATTTAGGATAGTGTGTAATTTGGTCAAACTTCCATTATTCTGACAATGGGCCTAAATTATTGGGAATGCCCTTGAAATAGAGAAAAAAATCGTGCTGTTCCTAGATCCTGTACCTTATATAGTGTGAGAATCACAAACTAGATAATCGAAAACAGCGCTTTCGAAAATCTTTTTTTTTTCCGCTCTGGCACCACTGTGCGACGTTGTGTACCCTAAAACTTCCAAACCGAGAACATACCCTCGCGTTGGATCGAGTAAACCCGCTTTTTTGTTGGTCAACACTGGATCAGCAACAGCCTAACCTCAATGTCCTCGGATAACAAAAGATCTGCTTGGTGACAAGGAAACTGAATCAGAACCAATGAAATGACCAATTCTGAGGAGCAAGTATGGAAGAGTCATCAAGCTTAACATCAGATTTTGGACGCGGTTATTCAAGAGGGAGCCCATTAGCGATGCTAATAAGGTTAAGGAATTAAATAATCATCCTTAAATACCTGTCCATATGTTGGAGGTAAATAGTGTATAATGTTATATTATGCGTAAATGCAGGTTATTAAAAGAATTATAACTGGACATTTTAGAGAAGTAAATTTGTATTTTAAATGTGTTAACAGAAAATTGAAGTTGTAAACTTATAATAAAAGTGTATTAACTAACACAATTGGCATTATTTTGTCCATATAACCTACCAAATCAAGCTGTTAACTTGAGTACTAGAAAAGGAGAGTAAAACAAAATTGCTTAAAATAAATAGGATAATTTAGTCAACCTTTGTTTGTAGGTGTGGAATGCATTTTGTATACTGTACATTGTAAAATGATTACTGTTACTATCCCACCAACCTGGAGGATCAGTGGCTATATAAGATCTTAAGGCAAGGTGATGGAGGCTTAACTCCTAGAAGGTCCAGAATTACTAAGCTAATATACACGGTTGTTTCGCTAATATTATATGTAGGACTGTGAATTGTATGCATTTGCATATTTTTCTTGGTTAACTGAAAAATCCTGTTTTAACAAACTACATACGTTTTGAAGTAATTGGAATCAATTTAAACTATATTTATGTTGAAGAAATTGGTCCGGGTAGAGGTCACTGAATGAAATTCTCAAGTAATTTCAGATGATATTTATTGTTAGCCAACGTTTCGACCTACGTTGTAGGTCTTCTTCAGGGCTATAAGCAAAATACAGACAATTTAAGAAAGCGGTATGAATATAATAAAACATTTTAAATATAGATAAACTAAAAGAAGGTGAATACAGGCAAAAATTGATAATTATGTGTAATAATGATGATAAAAATTGATAAAGGTGTACAGTAAAGTAATTATGAAGGTTAAAATGTAGAAAATAATAATACAACATGAAGAAAATAATAATAAAACAGAAAGTGTTGACAGTTAAAAAATTAAGGTATTACAGATAAATAAAAACTGAATATACAATAGGAATGTGAAATGATATGGGTAAATTAGAAAGCGATAAGAATTACGCACTAAAATTATAGGTAATGAAAAAGAAGAAATAAAAATTGTAAAATTATAAAAATCTAGAAACGAATTATATAAAATAGAATAAAATTGAAAATAAAAATTATTTTAGAAAATACAGTATTAATATTAATAGGTAGAAAATACTTTATACTAGTGTAAAGAATATTAATTACATAAGAGAATGTAAGAAGACAGTTTATAAAAATGTAAAATATCAATTGTATAAAAGTAGGTATGTTTTAAGTAAGGTACGTGATAATATAATCAGGCTATATTGGACTAATTAACAGGCTAATAACAGGCTATATTGGAATTATGATATATATTGATGAATATTTAGGGTGGTATATAGATAACTAAAACAAATAAACGCCTTACAGTAATAGTGAGCTTGGAAGTAGTGATAATAACGGTAAATTGGGTATAGTACTGTTTTAGGTTATGAGGGAAAGAAATTAAAATGAAATGGAGGAGGGAGGGTGAGTAAATAGTGCAAAACATAAGCTACCTGTGGGGGTGGGACGGGGGGTGGGTCCTCTCTGGCTAACAACCACTGACTGATATAATTGAGAAGGAAGGATGGTCCCCTACCCTTACTAAGTGTAAAAAAATTTCTCAGAATATAAAAGCCGTTACAATGGCTATATTCTGAGAAATTTTTTTACACAATATAAAAGCCATAAATAATAATATAATACACATATAATAATATAATAATACACATAATATAATATAATACACAATATAATATAAAACAGAATATAAAAGCCGTTACAATGGCTATATTCTGAGAAATTTTTTTACACAATATAAAAGCCATAAATAATAATATAATACACATATAATAATACACATAATATAATATAATACACAATATAATATATATAAATAATAATAATAATAATACATATAATAATAATAATATAATACACAATATAATAGCCATAAATAGCTATAAATACAATATAAAAGCCGTTACAATGGCTATATTCTGAGAAATTTTTTTACACTTAGTAAGGGTAGGGGACCATCCTTCCTTCTCAATTATATCAGTCAGTGGTTGTTAGCCAGAGAGGACCCACCCCCCGTCCCACCCCCACAGGTAGCTTATGTTTTGCACTATTTACTCACCCTCCCTCCTCCATTTCATTTTAATTTCTTTCCCTCATAACCTAAAACAGTACTATACCCAATTTACCGTTATTATCACTACTTCCAAGCTCACTATTACTGTAAGGCGTTTATTTGTTTTAGTTATCTATATACCACCCTAAATATTCATCAATATATATCATAATTCCAATATAGCCTGTTATTAGCCTGTTAATTAGTCCAATATAGCCTGATTATATTATCACGTACCTTACTTAAAACATACCTACTTTTATACAATTGATATTTTACATTTTTATAAACTGTCTTCTTACATTCTCTTATGTAATTAATATTCTTTACACTAGTATAAAGTATTTTCTACCTATTAATATTAATACTGTATTTTCTAAAATAATTTTTATTTTCAATTTTATTCTATTTTATATAATTCGTTTCTAGATTTTTATAATTTTACAATTTTTATTTCTTCTTTTTCATTACCTATAATTTTAGTGCGTAATTCTTATCGCTTTCTAATTTACCCATATCATTTCACATTCCTATTGTATATTCAGTTTTTATTTATCTGTAATACCTTAATTTTTTAACTGTCAACACTTTCTGTTTTATTATTATTTTCTTCATGTTTTATTATTATTTTCTACATTTTAACCTTCATAATTACTTTACTGTACACCTTTATCAATTTTTATCATCATTATTACACATAATTATCAATTTTTGCCTGTATTCACCTTCTTTTAGTTTATCTATATTTAAAATGTTTTATTATATTCATACCGCTTTCTTAAATTGTCTGTATTTTGCTTATAGCCCTGAAGAAGACCTACAACGTAGGTCGAAACGTTGGCTAACAATAAATATCATCTGAAATTACTTGAGAATTTCATTCAGTGACCTCTACCCGGACCAATTTCTTCAACATATATTATCATAGGTCAACAATTATTATCAATATAAACTATATTTATTTTGCATATTTCTACATATTTTATCATAAATGCATATTTGGTTTTAAGTTACATATTTTTATACATATTCGGCATTTAGCACAAAAAGAAAATTAAAAATGTAAATTAAAATTCTGTGCTTTTCATCACCACTTTCTAAGATCTTTATATCGCCTTTGGTTTGTTCAGTATTAGTTTAATTAGATTGACGGAAACAATAGCTGCTTCGTCGTTTTCCAAGAACATTCAATCGGCTTTGCTTCTCTTTGAAGTAGAAAGGAATATTGTGTTAGTGCCACTATCAATGTTTTCGTCGAATAGTTAATTTAGACATAAATCTTCTTTCCTCCTCTCTAATATATATCCCAGATTCTCCTTCCTTTGACATCCGATCTTTTATGACAGTCTCTCACGGGTTTTTCACAGTGAAACATTATTTATTCTTGTTAACTGTTTACATCTCTAATGCTGAAAGTCACGGAAAAGACAAAAGTTCTTGTGCAGAAGTATATACGTGAATTTTCAAGTGAGATTTTTAAGGGGAATGGATACGTTCTATACTGTGTTTGTTGTGATAAACTTGTCTCAACTGCTTCACGTTTTTTGGTAACAAAACACATAACGAAGGCAATACATCAGGATAACAAAGTTAAGAAATCAAAATTTCAACAAACTTTTTTGACGCAAGCTTCTACAAGTGGGTCTGGAAAATCCGATTTCGATGCCGATTTATGTCGAGCTTTACTTAGAGCTGATATACCATTCCATAAAATAAGCCACCCTGAATTAAAGGGTTTTTTGGAGAAGTACGCAGGGAAAACCATACCTCACGAAATCTCATCTGGATCTTATATACAATGAAACACTCCATAAAATCAGAGACTTGATAAAAAATGGTCCGATCTGGGTCTCGATGGACGAGACAACAGATGTTGAAGGCAGATATGTTGTCAACTTAATCGTCGGAAAACTCTCTGTGGATTCACAATCACAACCTTTTTTGCTGAACTGTGAAGTACTTGAAAAATGTAATCATGCTAACATTGCCAGGTATTTTAATGAATGTATGTCTCTTCTTTGGCCGAATGGAGTCTCTTCTTTATCATTCCTTATATGATAAAAGCAGGATGTGCAATAAAAGCTTTTTATCCTAAACTAATCCATCTGACCTGCATTGCTCACGCTATCCACCATGTTGCAGAAACTGTTAGATATATGTTTCCAGATATTGATCAATTGATAGCAACTGTCAAAAAAGTATTTTTAAAGGCTCCAAGTCATGTGAAGATTTTCAAGACAAGCTACCCTCATCTCCCACTGCATCAACCAATCATCACTAGGTGGGGGATGTGGCTAAGTGCAGCTGAGTACTACTGTACAAACTTTAATGAAATTAAAGATACTTTGTCTAAATTACCTAACGATTCTGCTGCAATAGAAAAAGCCAAAACTTTGATAGATAACCCGACTTTAAAACATGATTTGACTTACTTGTATTCTAATGTCATATTTTTAGGAGATAAAATTACAGCACTAGAAACACGAAATATGCCATTAGTAGAGAGTATTGCTGTAGTTAATAGTGTTATCAAAAAACTGGATGAAGCACAAGGGGAAAATGGCAACAAAACGAAGAAGAAATTCATAGATGTTTTGGAGAAAAATCCAGGTTGGAAGCACATGGAGAATATAGCTGAAACTTTGTGCGGGAAAATGGTAGAATTTGAGGAGGACGATCCTAGAGCTATACTCAGCCCAACAGAAATTGGAGTCTTCAAATGTGCCCCACTAACATCAGTTTACGTCGAGCGGTCGTTAAGCCGTTTCAAATCCATTTTGAGGCCAAAGAGACGCTCTTTTTTGTTTGAAAACTTACAAAATGTGGTTATTTTCAATTACAACAGCTTTTTGGACCAATAGACTTGTGTTTTCTTTTATATTGTACAATGTTCTAAATTCAACAAATTAAAATTTTTGTTAGTGCTTATCTTTTTTAGTATGTTCCTCTTGTGCTTCTAATTACTATATAATCATGTGGTTTAATTTTTGTTTATACTTGTATATATTACGGTTTTCTTATATTTTCTTATGAAGTTTTCGCATATTTTTTGTTTTGAATTGCATATTTTACCAAATATATTTACATATATATGTGCATATTTGACTATTTTTACTGCATATAATTCACACCCCTAATTATATGTATATGTACAAATACTATAAACTATTAAATGTTTAAAAAGCAGAAAATTGAGGAAACCAAATAATAAATAAATAACTCTTTTAATAAAATAATAAATATCCATGGCTAATTTTCTAAACTGAGCATATCATCAACTGTATCAATAAGACATTCCAATATACTCAATAAGCGTGGATTACTTATAACTGGTGTAGTTTTCAAATGTTCATATAAATGAACCATATACGTTTTGATGAAGAATAACTCCACCTAAAATATAAAGACAAAAAATTATAATAATAAAACTGTAGCAATACAAATTAATAGTTTGAACATATTTAAAAATAAAATTACTATTTCGTATTAATATTTCATTGTAGTTTTTATTTCAGTTTAATATGAAAAAAACTAAACTACCTAACGAATAATAATCCTTAGATAATCCCAGTTTCTGAAGAAAGATCTTAATAAAAAATGTTATATTTTAACTCTAATATAACAATAATAATATATAATAGAAATAATATAACCTAACTTAGAAAATTTGTTCATTGTAGTGAGAGTTTAATTTTTTTTCTTTGTTGCTTAAGAAATTTAATTAGCATTTTCTCAATTACCATAATTTAATAAAATTAAATAGCTGTGGCTCTGAAAGAAGCATGAAATTGGAAAGCAACTGAGTTGAATGAAAACTTTTAAAATACCTATCTATCTATCTATATGGTGGTTTATTTTCAAAAACTCTTTGACAATAGTTTTGACATTCTTGAATACTTCTGAACCAATAGCAACTTCTCGATCCGAAAAGATTAAAAACAGAAATTTAAGATTTTAGCCCATATGATTCAATGGAACATACAAATTTTTAATACCATAAATCAATAATAATAATAATGTCTTTAATAATAATAAGCTCAACATTCAAACGAAAGATCATAAATTACAATTAGGAACAACAGAGGATGCAGAGGGATGTAAAGAATTGATAGTTGTTGACAGCCTTATAACTTTGCATAGCACAAGTAGGACAAGTATCTAAGGGAACAGTTCGAAAAATCAATAAAATGGCACTCAAAGACATTAGTGGTCAGGATGTATCTTACACCAAAAGTGGGAGGATGAGACCTCTCAAGTTTGCTAAAGGCATCTCGTGAAGAAGAACTTTGGAATTTATATACACTGATAGGCAAAAAATTCCACCCACATGTAAAAAAAATTTTATTTGTATATAATACATGGTATTTGTAGATAATACTGATTAATGGAATTTTATAATCCTTTTTACCTTTAATAACATTTTTAACGTTTATTAAAATAATCTTTGTTTACAAAATTAAAATCATAATGTGAATGGCTAAGAAAAGTGAAAAACGAACCATTGTTATTCTAAAAGAAATTAGTGACTTTGCTGGAGGATAGCCCATTCCTCCTTTCAAGACCCTGCAGTGTATCAGGAAGAGCAGCAGAACTGCTCTCATTCATCTTACGAGGTTATCCCATAAAACCTAGATTGGGGTTCAAATCTGGAGAACATGCTAGCCAGGCTAAATTCTCAATGTTGTTCTGACGTAGGAATGTCTGCATTAGAATAGAACGATCGCCGATTTCGTTGAGAATAGGAAACACATGAGGTTCCAAACTCTCATCTAAGTAGCGAGTGGCCGTTAAAGACCCACCACGAACAACGACTAATTCTGTGTGGGGCTCCATTGAAATCCTAGCCCACACCATTAAGGTACCACTTTGAAAAGGTTGACTCAAGAGTAAAATTACAGGCTGCATATCTTTCATCTCTTCTTCTCC
This sequence comes from Arma custos, assembly GCA_037127475.1. NCBI lineage: Eukaryota > Metazoa > Arthropoda > Insecta > Hemiptera > Pentatomidae > Arma > Arma custos. Next base: position 22,717,166 of record CM073761.1, on the reverse strand, counting down.
ACACCCTTTTTCTTCTCCCTTTCAGGCCCGTCTGGAGATCGAAGAGCAAACCTTGAATTGTCTGTAAAAAGTACAGCACTCCATTCGTCCAAAGTCCAATGGCTGTGTTCTCGAGCAAAAGCCAGCCCTGTAACTCTGTGAGTTCTGGTCAATTATGGTCCTCTTACTGGGCGAAAAACCATGAATCCATGCTCATTTAATCTTCTGCGAGCAGTATTTTCAGAAATTTGCACACCTCAAACTTCTTCGAGCTGATGAATCGCTTGAAAAAAAGGTAATGTGCCGGTTTCGTAAAATTCTTAGTCAAATAACGGTCATCCTGTGGTTCTGTTACCCTAGGCCGTCCAGGGTGTCTCATTCTATGGTGTCTCATAAAGTTTCATAGGGAACTCTGATGGCATTAGCTGCATATCTAATGGAGCGTCCATCATCAATAAGAGCTACACCACACGCAAAATCCTCAGTACGAAGAGGCATTTGTAAACTTAAAATTGAAAAAATTAAAAGCCGGAAACTAAGTAATTCGCAGCAAGAAACGACTCTGAACAAATGACACTGAATAAAAATTTTAATTCTATAGAAAGCGAACAATGGAATCTACAGTTCTTCCATTGAATTAAGGATTAAGGGTTATTATCCTCTATATTGATATTCCTAATCAAAAAAATAAATAAAAAAATACATATTTATTCATTATAAAAAATAAACCAATCCAAAGCAGAAATATTTTTAGATGAAAAAATCAAGTAATAACTGTCAGTTTATAAGCAACGAGACTTCACAAGTCATTTCAAAAATTGTGATATTAGACCTCAATTTCAACTACATTGTACTGAACCTAAAAAATAAAATTTTCCCTCATCTGTAGATCAGGAAAGCCTGCTTAATGAGTGGAAGTCTCCTTTTAAAAGTCCCTTGCGTTGTTTTCTATTAGTTTATATCTCCATTATTTATATTTTTAAGATATATAAATATATATTTTTTATGTGTTTAGGATATTAATTTAGATGTTTCATTTTTTTAAATTTGAAAGGTAAATACAATGTTGTCGCTTTTATTTTTTAACAAGTTTATACAGTCATTATCAAACAAGTATTTTTTCAGTTTATTCTCTTTCTCAGAGACTTGAATTACCTGCATCTTTAATATTATTCCTAATCTCTACATATGATTAGTCTATATATTTATGGTTCTCATGAGATATTTCTTAACCTTCAACTAAGTTTTGGCCTACATTCAATAATAATTAACTCATGAAAGAAAAAAAAAACAGTGTTAGAGACTGTATTGGTTCTTGGACAACAGTTGTGCAGGGAGGGGATTGTCCTAAGTCACGCTTAACTGCCAGATTTATGCCTATACCGGATCCATCTCTGGGTGCTAATAGATTGAACGAAAATGTGGTAAACAGTGGAATTTGAACCCAGGACCTTCGGCATGGCAAATCAGCGCTCAGCCACTGAGTCACCCTGATACCTCCTAATTCATGATCAAACCTGATTCTCCCAATAATACAATCTCACATTAGTTATACTGCTACTTGTGTTCTACCACCACATTATCAATTTGATTTTGTGTTTATGTATATGATGATGCTCACATATACTTATGAATATCATTATGTTTAAATCAAGTACTTCTGATTATTAGGTTTTTGAGATAGCTAAGTTTACAGGTCCATCCCTTTATCATCAATAAGAGTTTCTAAACCAATTTTCAGATAATAATAATAAACGTTCTTTAATAAATAATAAACCTTCTTTCCATCCCATTGACAATGAGTATTTACCTCAAAAAGGTCTATGACTATTAATTGTATTTTTTGAACTAAAAATATGTGAATAGGGTATTCAAACTTATGTCACACCCTCCAGCAAGATGGAGGTCACTTGAGAGTACTATGATGAGGCACTTGGAAAGTACTATGAGTAGTTGGTCAGTGGTTCTATCAAACTTACTACTGTGATAAAACAGTAAGGTGAAATTGTCATTTAAAACTCCCGGGCATTAGGAAGGCAGGTAAATTTTTTTTCCTAGGTTGGTAGGACTGTCTATAACATTTTCCAAGCGTCTGTTTGTCAAAAGGTTTGATTATCTCTGAGTTGCACGTATTTTTGTAAACAACCAAAAGTGAATTTTTCGATTTTTACAATGGGTGATTTTGTAGAGCAAAGAACTTGCATCAAATTTTGTATGCAGAATGAATATTCTTCTGCGGATACGTTTAAAGTGTTGCAGAAGGCCTTTGGTGATCAAACTATGGCACAAAAAAAAGTTTATGCATGGTACGAGTTCAAAGTGGGCCGAGAACACGTTGAAGACGAACCACACTCTGGACCACCATTAACGTCTATCGACGAGGGCTTCGTAAAAAAAATCAAAGATTTGGTGCTTGAAAATCGTCAATTGGCAATTAGAGAATATTATTTGAGCGTTATGCGTCGTTAGCGTGAAGCTGTTCGTCTGAAACGGCCGGAATTATGAGCGAACAACTCTTGGTTCCTTCATCACGACAATGCACCAGTTCATAGTGCTTTGGTTCTTCGCGACTTTTTTGCCAAAAACTCGATTAATATCGTTCCACAACCACCGTATTCGCCTGATTTGGCTCCATGCGACTTCTGGCATTCAGCAAACTCAAAAGGCCAATGCGGGGACGCCGTTTTGACACAATTGAGGAGATAAAAACCGAATCAAAGGTCTTGAAGGCTATACCAAAAAAAGACTATTCCGACAGTTTCGAGGACTGGAAAAAGTGCGTTTTATCAGACGGCGATTACTTGGAAGGGGATGAAATTGATTTGGAAGAATAAATAAAAAATTTATATTTTATAAACTAATTCACCTTACTTTTTTATTGCAGTAGTAGCCAGTCTGACTTCCAAGGAATTTTCAACTATCTCCATATCCACCACCATGAGGTGCTTCCTTACGAGGTAATGAAAATTGTGCAAGATAAATCTAATTTAAATAAGCCTTTTAATTTGTTAGTCAGGCTACAGTCCAAGAATACTCAAGAACTACAAGATAGATAGATACAGGTAGAAGAATCTGATTTGTAACTTAGTTATTTCAAGAAGACAATATTGTCAGTAATAAAACTTCAACTACTTGATTTAGTCTTGACTAATCAGCACAAATTTTAAGTTATGGTTTTCTTCTTGAAAAAAGGCCTTTGAATTCATATGGATAATTTTGTGCTAGCCAGGATAGTTTATAACAGATAAGCTATAACCCTCTCTATAATAGCTAATACTATAATATTAAATAACCTAAGAACCTTAGTCCAAGTATGACGAAGTAGAGCTATATTTTGAGTTTCAAAATTTTCACAGGTTATCATTTCATCCTTCAAGTTAAAGAATATCAACTTGGATAAATTGTTAGCGATTATTGTCTGTGACTCCTTAGTTTTGATAGAGGCTTCTTTGATGGTACGAGAACACAATATTCTTTCTTCATTACTCCCATAGTGATTTTCCTTCCAGAAATTTATCATTTGTGTCAAGAAATCATCACAAATTATGTCATCGTAGTTACAAACTGAAAATAAAATCAATAATTAAAAAAAAGTTGTGTACATTACAATGCTGAAATTAATCAACAGTAGCAGCAATAAAAATATATGAAGAGGGCATTCAAAGATATGCCCCACTCTACAGCAAGAATGGAGTGTTGCACACATTGTTGAACAACAGTACCTTCAGACATAGCCAGAAAGAATTTCCATCTACTATCCCCACATATGCCACCCGTTTCAACATAGGGAATTATTATCCTGCATTGGGCAAATTATTGTATTCCTTTCTGTTTTATGTTTATCCATTTTTATTGCTACTAATAATGAGACATGGTTAATTGTTTTAATTAAACAAAATCAAATGTAATTTCAGATTGAGAAAGTTTCAAATGAGATTTCAGCCTTATCACACAATTGCAATGAACATAAAACCTAATAGATATTGAAGAGCAGAGATTTCATATTGATATACCAAGTTTGACCCTAAATAAAATTCAAGAAAATTGTAGAAATGTGAGAAATTAATGATATAAAAATGACACTTCTGGTGAATCAATTTTGGTGAAAATGTTACAAGCTTATACCTATATTCAATATGAAATTTCCATCACACACGAACCATTTTGAGAGACTTGTTTGTAAATACTCAGTGGACTTTAAAAAAAAAAAATTTCTCTTGAAAACCCAAACTATAAATTTTCTTTAATTATGATAATTCTCTTACTATATATTTATTTTATAAAAGCAAAAGTAAAAAAAGCTAGAAATATGGTTTTCAAATTAAATTTCGGACATTCATCATCAATCAACAATACAATCATGTAAGATTAACCAAATCCTGACCAGTATGAAGGGTTGCCAAAATGTCTATAACTATGATTATAGTTATTATAGTACTATAACTATGATTTATAGTTATATTGTGTAAAATAAATGTATTTATAATTGTATTAAAATGTATTCCAATATGTGAATTTGATTTCCTTGTGAAAGATTTGACCTCCCCAGTAAAAACATTAAATAACATTTGTTTATTATCAAACATTATACAGCCTTCCGAACAAATTCATTCTTAGTCCAAATCATACATTTTACTATAGACTGAATACAAAATTTATTTCAATTAACTGATGAAAACCACATTGAATTGAGCAGACTTGGAATCTACAATTCAAGGTTGTGAAATGTAAAATTCTCCTTAATTTCCCATAGTAAATTGAAAATGAATTAGAACTATAAGACATTGGAATTGATCGGCGTAAGATAAAATATAACATATTTGGAGTTAAGAATGACACACAAAAATTTTAAATTTAATCTAAAAATTGTATACAAAGTATCTTGAATTTTATAATGAACAGCCTTGAAACCTAAAATTTTTCATACTATATGGCTGGACACCCTGAATAATGTTCCACATAACTTATCCCCAACATATAGGCACTGCTGCTGGGTCTTGATTTTGACAAACAACTAGCATTAAATCATTATAAGTAGCATAACATCAAATAAGTAGTAACATTCCATTTAATTTTTTTTTTATCATTTATAGTGATCTAGTTTTTTTTTTGTTTTTATTTTAAACTAACTATAATTTTGTTTTCAATATTTTGTTATAGACATGAAAGCTCATTGCCAGGATTATAAACAAGGATAATTTATTTGTTTTAGGGAAACCATTTATCGTGTATATTCATTTTCTTAATAGAACCATTTTGTTTCTTTTGGATGAATATGTAAATTGGTAATAATACAAAGGTCAACCGACAATCATTGCTAGTATGACAATTTTATGCTTACAGCCAATAATGATAACCTTAATCTTTCCACTTATTTATTAACATTTCACAAAAAAAAAACTTTGAAACATACACAAATATTTAATTTCTTACCTAGGAGAAGGGTATAATCCCAGGAAAGTATGTAAAGGTCTCTTAATAATTTTTTTTCATTAATTTCCTGTAATTGTATACTTATCAGTTTGAATTTTTCAAGTATAGAATATAAAGTGTGTGGAACTGTTTTTTCCTTATCCATTTCTCTGATTAACCTCTAAATTAAAAAATATATATTTATTACACAAAATGTATATTTTCCTTTTTTAGAGCAAAAAAAAAATTTACATGTAATTCACTGATCGATGATGATAGAGAAGCATAGCACTGAAGAGGTTCTTTATTTTTTCTATCTTTATCATCCACTTTACAACTCTTTATTTCCAAATTGGTATTTGTAATGACCAAAGCTTTAATGTTATCTGGAAAAAAAATTAAAATTAAAAATTATTTAAAGAAACAGCTTGGCTGAAGAAGAGTCAGTGAAGAGAAAACAAAAAGTAGAGGAGCAACTGTGGGCTCTAATCACTATTTTTCTATTGCTAGAGTATAGAATTCAAAACAGGATAATCTGCGGTAGATTGGGGCAACCTGTGGTCTAGTGGTTAGCGTAACAAACTATTAAGCCCAAGATCGCGGGTTCGTAGCCCTAGGATTTTGTAAAGGGAGTAAAAAATCCTTAGTTACGCCGTCCTTCGGAAGGAACGCTAAACGGGGTCCCGAGCCTGTACAATGTCAGGTACTCGTTAAAAATCCCTATCCTAATTAAACCTGGATAGGCAAAATTTAGAGCTCCCACTGTAGCATTGTCCGATTAGCCATAGCAGCATGAAGTGGACGTTAAATGAACAAACTAAACTGCTGAAGATTAAGATATTTACTGTCTGGAAATTGAAAAGAGGGGAAATCCAGGAAAATTATAGTATACAAGGGATGTTAAACCTAGTAAACTTGGACACTGAAAGGGGGATACACTAGACAGGTGGAGTCGATGTGCCAAAGCTAAACAGGGTGCTGCATAAGCTACATTGAGGATTAGAAATTGTTGGTTCAAAAATAAATTTGGAAATGTTACCTAAGAGAACAGAACGAATAAACAAATTATTTTGAAAAGGCGTACTTAAGTATTAAGGGAATATTAAGGTAAAAGAGTAAGGGAAAGGTAAAAGAGAGAATGGTAGAAAAATAATATAGCACATTTGGAGAAACAGAGAGAGGCAAGAGATGGTTAAGCATTTCTCCAAAATGTTAATAGTGCAAGAGCTCCATTTAATCCAAAAAGAAACTCCTAAAGTTCATATAGACTAGAATATAGCAAATATGGGTGAGATATTACACCAATGGGCAAGACATTTTGGCAAAATGCTGAATGACGAGACAGAAGAAGGACATTGTAGGACATTTTGGCAAAATGCTGATTGAGGAGACAAGAGAAGAATATTGTAAACTAAAACCTCAGGGAGTAAATGATAATGAGTCACCTGATGAAGAAGAGATTTGGGAAGCAATAGGCAGAATGAAAAATTGCAGAGCATTCAGCAATGATAATTTTCCCTCAGAGTTTTTTTGAAAACTTTGGAAAGGCAAATACAGTGAAAGATTTATGGAGGTTCGGAGGAATGTGGATAAATGTTGAATGGAGGTAGTGCAACAATACAGAATTACACGGACATTTGCCGAAGCTGATATAATCAAGTTTATTAAGATCAGATGAGTTGAGCATATTGTCAGGATGAGGCCTCTTAGAACAGCTCTATGGAGTGAGCAGAGTCGGCAGACTAAATTGGGGTGGTATCTGATGCGTAGTACCTCTTAAGCATAAGAAATTGAAAAATAACAGTGCAGTGTAGAGAAGACTGGTAGACAAAATCAAACGCTGCCCTCGGTTCTCAAGAGTTGCAATACTACTGAGTATATGTGATAATTAAAAACAGCAGAGGATCTCATAAAACAACTGAGTGAAATCTTTTTAAATATCTGGTGTAACAAACTGAGTAAAGTTAAGATAGGTATATTAAATGTTAAGAATAGTAAAGGATCTAATCTGTGGTCGAGATGCACTGAACAAATAATTCACAGGTACAATTCTGGAATCAAGGCCGGATATGACTCAGGGTTTTAGCACTTCTATTCCGACAATAATTGAATATTTTTTTAATGTTTAATGTTTTTTTTATTTTGCCCACCAGTAGCAGCAACTCCCAGATCCAGAGGTAAAAATGTTTATTCTAGCTCGAATGCCCGTTCGTTTTCCACCATAAGTTAGAGTTGAAGACTGGTACTAGTGAGAAGTATCGAGGCCTGATCAAGATGCCAGATGGATGCGGAAGGTATGAATTTTCCTTTAGACTGTAGTCAGACTAGATTCTGGGTGAAGCCAGATGGTAGTTCAGTTGTTGATGGAGCCACTCAATTCTAACAATTAAATATTTTATTTTTTATCATTAATTCGTCGCATTTCGATCACAAAACAGATGAGAGATCTTTTATTTAAATTGTAATTATTATTAGTGCATATAGAATTATGGTTAGAGAGGATGGAACTTGCTTTAAATGGTAATTATTATTCGGGTCTATTGGATTATTGTTATGGATGATGGATCATGTTTTAAAATGAAATTATTATTTTTTAGTGGTTTTGGGGATTATGATTATTGATGGAGAATCTGGTATATGATTTTAGTTTATATGTTATTATTTAGTATTATTATTGGTGGAGAATCTGGTATGTTATTATTTAGAATCATTATTGGTGGAGAATCTGGTATATGATTTTAGTTCGTATGTTATTATTTAGTATTATTATTGGTGGAGAATCTGGTATATGATTTTAGTTCGTATGTTATTATTTAGTATTATTATTGGTGGAGAATCTGGTATATGATTTTAGTTCGTATGTTATTATTTAGTATTATTATTGGTGGAGAATCTGGTATATGATTTTAGTTCGTATGTTATTATTTAGTATTATTATTGGTGGAGAATCTGGTATATGATTTTAGTTCGTATGTTATTATTTAGTATTATTATTGGTGGAGAATCTGGTATATGATTTTAGTTCGTATGTTATTATTTAGTATTATTATTGGTGGAGAATCTGGTATATGATTTTAGTTCGTATGTTATTATTTAGTATTATTATTGGTGGAGAATCTGGTATATGATTTTAGTTCGTATGTTATTATTTAGGATTATAATTGGTGGAGAACCTGGTATATGATTTTAGTTGGTATGTTATTATTTAGTATTATTATTGGTGGAGAATCTGGTATATGATTTTAGTTCGTATGTTATTATTTAGGATTATAATTGGTGGAGAACCTGGTATATGATTTTAGTTCGTATGTTATTATTTAGGATTATAATTGGTGGAGAATCTGGTATATGATTTTAGTTGGTATGTTATTACTTAGTATTATTATTGGTGGAGAATCTGGTATATGATTTTAGTTCGTATGTTATTATTTAGTATTATTATTGGTGGAGAATCTGGTATATGATTTTATTTCGTATGTTATTATTTAGTATTATTATTGGTGGAGAATCTAGTATATGATTTTAGATCATATGGTATTATTCTGTTCACCGGGAATTTCGGTTTAAATTTGTAATTATTATTTTATTAATGCCTTTAGGATTATTCTTATTAATAGTATTTGAGTGAATTTTTTATTTTAATATAGTAGAGATTAATTTTTATACACGGATGTTTTGGGTTCATTTCTTAACCAAGTTTCCCGATATGTCCTCGACTATACCATGTCCTCACCCAACTCTTTTTAGGTATCCACGAAGTCTAAGAGAGGATCAGCAGGTAACACTGGATTAGTGTTATGTCTAAATCTAGGAAGAATGCAGTAATATGTATAATTTATTAGAAAGGATATCGGCTTAAGAGTGATAACTATCAGAGAATTTCTTTACTCAACAATTCATACACAATCTTTTCCAATGTACTGTAAACCAGATTGCTATCATATGCTAAGAGAGAAATAGGTAAATATCAGTGTGGGTTTAAAAGAAAGAAATCTACCACAGATTATATCTTTACTCTTAGGATGATCTTAGAAAAGACAAGAGAGTACAACCTTCAGGCACACCACTTATTCATGGACTTCAAGTCAACATATAAGAGTCTCCATATAGAAGGTTTGAACAAGGCTTTAAGGTGATTAAATTGACTGTAGAAGACTCCCAATATAAAGTAGGTTTCCTAAAGAACCTTTCAGCTGAATTTGGTGCTAACATAGATTAAAAACATGGAGATGCACTATTGTACCAACTCTTTAACCTAAATCTGGTGCGAAAAGATCCAACGAACCAGCACAGTATTCCCTAAGTCCATGTAGATTATGGCCTAACCAGATGATGTAGACATTATATGAATGTCCTCTAATGAACTGACAAATGTGTTCCTTAACCTGGTCGGAGCTACTGAGAAGATGGGATAAGTAATTAATGATACCAAAACTTAACACATTCATGCAGGGAAATCAGTGCAACAAACTGGTTTTGTTGAGATAGGAGACCTTAGAAGTGAAAAAGTGAGCTCATATACCTTCTTGGATAGCACCGTTACCGGTAATAAGGATGTCTCAATAGAGGTCAAGAAGAGAGTAGTTTAGGCAAATAAATGTTTATTTAGGATAAGCAAATAAATGGCCAAATGGGATTAATGAGACTCCAGGAGCATGTTAAATGAGAACTGGCGGAAATACGCAAAGGAGCCTATGTCCGATAGATGGCTAAAGAAACCTCCGTATTTTATTAATATAGAAGAAAATATGATCCAGTATCAAAAGGTTTCAATTTTTCTTCTCTGGATCACACTGAGATCACTAATGTAGTAATCTTAACTTATGGAAAGAATTAGCAAGTTATAGTTTTAATTAATTAATTAACAACAAAACTTAATTAATTAATAATTTTAATTAATTAACAACAAAGCACATGATAAGTAATCAGTATAAAAGGGAAAGTAATTAGAGAAACATAAACTTTGATAATTAGAGCTGGACCAGAATGAAATAATGAGGTTGTACTTTTAATATTGCTGTACTTTTAATATTGCAAACAATATCACTAATTAATAACTAACTAATAGTTACCTAAGCTAAATCCTTCATTGACTAGCCAATTGATGATATGTCGTTCCAACTGTTTAAAAGCTATTGCAATACAAGCTTCAATTACAGATGAAGATAGACCAGGGGGTGCTAGAAGACTCCAACTATTCTTGATTTTCCTTTCACAGCTATTTATGACTTCTATTACTTTAGGTTTTAGGAGAGGTAGGGAATCATAATAAGAAGACCTGTTTTCCAAAGTTGAGCTGTTTAAACTAGTATAAGGACCTTCCTCTTTCTTTTCCTAAAGCATATATAAGGAAACTATGAACCGTGTACATACATATACATATACATATACATATATATATATATATATATATATATATATATATATATATATATATATATATATATCTTCTAGTGTTAACTTATACTAAAATGTATTCTGTAATTAAAATACTAAACTGACCTGTAATTATTAAAATCACATGTAATGACATGTAATATGCTAACTTAAGTATGGAGCATGTCCTAATATTAATAAACGATCCCTTACCATGGGAGGAACAAATAAATAAATATATATATATATATATATATATATATATATATATATATATATATATATATATATTGTATTTTAGTTCTTGAGTTTCAGTCTTTCTTGAACTTCTTAGGCGACGTTTCGAGACTAGGTTAGTCTCATACTCATGCCAAGTTCCAAAGAATGAATCAGTTTTTCATTAATCAGTTGCCTCGCAAAACAGCATAAAATGTTTGTATTGCAATTGCTATGATCAATGAGTAAGTATAACATATATATATATATATATATTATTTTTTTATTTTTCTCTTCACGCAGTACCCCTACGTGAAGGACGTTTATTGTTCTGCATGGTCTGTACATTTATAGTACATTACATACAATTGTACTTTCATGTTGTTGCTTTTTTTTTATTGTTTACAATTTTTTTTTTGTATTATTTATATAGAAAACTAAACACTAAATTGAAAATACATCATTAAAAAACAAAACTTAAACAAAAATATTGATCATAGTAAATATTAAGCCAGTTGAACCAAAAACACATAATAAATTTCATATAAGAAAAAAAAATAGGAAAAAAACACAAAATTACAACAAAGTAATTGAAAACAAAACTAAAATTCTTGTTCACCTATAATATTGATTTTGTGTAGTGATGATTAACCACACTGATTTAGCAAACACCTTGAATTGCTGAAAATACTTCTAGTATAAGTCCTTAACACTGATTGGCCAACTCTCTTTCTGCGTCACATGGTTGATAAGTTTAGTCCTTGGTTCATCGGTTAGTATGCAGTCATATATTAGGTGTAAGTTTGTTCGATGGTAAAGTCACAAGGGCATGTCTTATTGTCTGTAAGTTTAAATTTATACATTTATTTATTTATTTATTTAAGATTTTGTGGGTCCATGTCCTGTCAACATTTGTGTGAGGTAGAAGTCAGTTGTTATTTTGTTATTCCTAAAATATTCATGTAAGTCATTTATGTATAGTTTAAGATGTTGTCCTTTAGTTATCGTATCCCATGTGTTTTGCAACTGTTTGCCTGTGTTTCAAGTAAGTCTTAGTCAATTTACTGTAGAGTATTGAAAGTGAGCCGTCTTTGGCAGCTGACTTAGCAGCCTTGTCAGTTAATGCGTTACCCACGTTGCCATAGTGCGCTCTCACCCACCTGAAGTTGATGTTGTATCCTGCATTTCGTAAGTGGAGTAAAGTAAGTCTGGTTTCTTCAATCAGCGGTTCATGAATTTTGCGATTAATGAGTTTGTATAACGTACTTTGGCTGTCAGTTAGTATGCAAATAGATGCCCTGCGGAAATTAAATGTCTGTATATATTCTAGTATTTTCAGTATAGCATATTGTTCAGCTTGATTGTTTGTGCTATTAGGTCCAAGTCTGTATTTCTTTACATCAGTCAGTACACCATCTTAGAACTGACTTGATAAGTTCAGATTCACCGTATCACACAGATATTAGACAGTCGATTATACCTCATGGAGTAACACAAGATGATCTACCTCTTACAGATTCCGAAATAGCTGATATGATTTATAACTTAAAAACAAGGAAAACTCCACGTTTAGACGGCATAACCACCGAAATATTTCAATATACTTTTAAAATATTTCCCAATTTTCTCACTAAGTTGTACAAAGAGTGTTTCTCTAATGGAATTTTTCCAACAGAGTGGAAGAAATCTGAACTGTATTGTTTCCTAAGCCAGGACGAAAAGATAATAGTATATCTGCTATAAGGCCGATATCACTACTTCTGATGGGAGGCAAAGTTCTCGAGAAATTAATAAATCGAAGATTATCACACTATCTGTATACAAATGATCACATTCATAACAATCAGTTTGGTTTCACCCCCCAAACTTCTACAGCAGATGCACTAAAAAATGCAACTGATTTCATTCAATATGGCTTGAGTAGGAAATTATATATATATATATATATATATATATATATATATATATATATATATATATATATATATATATATATATATATATAATATGAGTCATTTAGAAGGTATGCAACCTACTTTTACTACTTAAATTACTTTTTATAAAAACACTACCTGATCTTGATTATGTATGATTTTTGTTTATGATTGATTTATGTTTTTGTCTTTTGTTCAATAATTGCAATTATAATTTTCAATTTTAATGTCGATTGTTCTTATATTTTTTATACATGTATTGCCGGAATGTAATACTTTAATAAAATATATTTTATTTAAAAAAAGTTTAAATGACCAAAAAACTAAGTAAATGCACGTTTTTAATAATTTTTTAGTCTAACAATGTAAACTTTTTTTTGTTTAAGTTTATTTAGTTGGTATCAACTTCAGCTAACTTCTTATAATGCTAGTTTGAGCGATAATAAAGATCAGTCCATTAAAAATTTAATTAATTTTAATTATGCTTAGTAATTTTATGAATTTGGATAACTTTCAATAATGCAGGGGAGAATAAAAAGAATTTTCAATTGATTTGAGAAGTTCTGAAAATTTCCAACAGCTAAAATCATGAACCATCACTTGCTTTGAAAATCACATCAATATAAAGAAAGAAATCGATCCAATGTAGCATTAAAAACAGATAAGGCTGGAGAGCAACATTTTATTTAAAAAAACAAGGGAAGTTGAAGATACAACCCCTATATGTTAGTGTCATGAATAACATTTATGTATACAGTAGAACCTCGATTATCCATCAGGGTAGGGGACCAAGATGGTGATGGATTTGGGAAATAGATGGATATGGGAGTGAGTCATATGTATATATATATACATACACATTCTCAAGTTTCAATTGAACAATATATTTCAAACATTCAAAATTATATATGTACTCGTAACTTATTTATGTACTAATAAGGTATATATATGTAGTAAAAATATTTTAAAATAATAATAATTACATACATCGATGGCTAAAAGCTCATTCATTGTATATCCAATTTTTCCCTCTTGAGAAATTAATATCAATTTAAAGGTTGAGTTTAGCTCTTTCCTCGTGCAAAATAGTAGTACGCCCCTTCTTAATAATCATTAAATGATTATAAAGAAGGGACATCCTCTAGGGGTCCCCCACACTTTTTATTTCATTAACTGTCATCCGAGGAATATCATAAATTTTTGCTATGATTGAAGCACTTTCACCTTTTCGTAAACGTTTTACAATTTCAAACTTAGTGGCGAGATCTAAACTCTTCCTTTGTCTTTTTTTCCGACATTATTATACGTACTTTTAAGAAAACAAGTACCCGTAAGACAACAATGAAGACTGAAGGTAGTTCAACTGCGGAAGCTACATTAGTTAGAGATGAGGAGATAATTAATTTCTGAGAAATGTGTGCGAGGAAGCCTAGGTTTTGAGTAAACAACAGATTCTAGGAAACAAAGTTGTCAAGACACAACGATTGATTCTTAGCCAGTGTCTATGACTTAAGCAACCAAACAATATATATATATATATATATATATATATATATATATATATATATATATATAAATGTCTTTTTTTTCTCAAACTGAGGTGACGGTTATCAGAGAGTGACGGATAATAGAGGTTTTACTGTATATATTGTTGAGGTTCGAAATATGTTAAAAATAAATCAAAATAAGTATTTGCTATTTGGCATATCAATAGCGGACCAATATTAAGATGGCGTGAATTTATGAGTAAATTAGGTAAATAAAAATGACTCTAAATTTTATTACAGCTTAAGACTGTGGAAAAATTCCAATGAAAAGCCCTTAGTCTCCAAACTAAAATAGAAATTGAAATTATCCGTTGGGACAGATAATTTCAAATTCTGTTTTAGTTTGGAGACTAAGGGCTTTTCGTTGGAATTTTTCCACGGTCTTAACATTTATGTAAGGTCTCTTTTTATTTTTCTATATTTTTATTACAGCTTATTTAAAATACGTATTTAAAAATTTAATAGACTGATTGTTTAATAAACACAATTTTTATTGTTAAATATATAAACATTAAATATAAACATAATTTTATATTGAGAGACTAGCGGATTCAAGTATGTATGGAGCTTTTCATGGAAGGATAGGTATCTAGTTTGAGCCAAATCAGCAACATATGGGATATTAAGATCATGATGGATGAGTTTGTTTGTGACATAATAAGGAGCATTGATGATTTTACAAAGGATTTTGAATTGTAAGGATTGGATAAGAGATGAATTGGGTGGTTTTTAGTAGAGCCCCAAAGCTCAATTCTGTATGTCCAAATAGGTCTGATAACTGTCATGTAAATGAATCTTTTGTAATTAATTGGGAGCTTTGAACGTTTGTCCAGTAAATGTTGAAGTAGGCGAAAACATGGAGCAGTTTCTTGTCTTTTCAGTCTTGTATGAGGATATGTTTAAATTTAAAGTGTTATAATCATCCCAAATTGTAATTAATTATCATTGACCCCCAGATATAAAAGATTTCATGTTTAATAAAATATTGTAAGCTAACAAACTGTTTTGTTTTTTTAAATAACTTAAATTTTGTTATAAAATAAAAATATAATGAACATCAACTTTTAATTAACTATCCATAACATTATATCTAGAAAATGTAAATTGTTAACAATATACACAGATATATATATCTGTGTGTGTGTGTGTGTGTATTTCCACTTGGCATACATGAATTATATGTTAGTGGAAATTTTTAAATTCTGTGCCAGTTTAAATTGTTGAAATACTCAGAAAAACAAATTTTCTGGAGCTTTTGTTGGTTATTTCCACTTTACCCTATCAGCTTACATGAAATTCCACATCATTATAATTTTTTGTTCAGAAAATTTTTTTTTGACCTAACAGTGAATAAGTAAGAATGAGCCTACACCACAATCTTATATATCATGGGTGTCGCTTTTTTCTTTATTTTTTTTTCTTCTAATACATCATCAATTAAAATATATGCACCACTTGTCAATAAAATCCAGTGTTGTGAACACAAATACATAACTGTGAGGTATGAACAGGTTTAAGAACAACTATATTCCGTTTTTTATTTATCAAAGATGTAAACTAATCAAGCTTGTAAACTAATCAAGCTTGTAAACAATATATTGTAATATTAAGAACTATACCCACTGAATATGGTAAGGTCGTTTTACTAGTTGATAATATCATTGATATTTCACTTTGACAAACATCAGCTATCCTCTCAGAAATGAATGAAATAATAATAGCAAGACTCTGGTGGTGGCTGAGAAAGCTGGCTTCTAGCATATCCTATGCAAAAAAAATAAAAAATAAAAATACTAATAAATATGAGCGTTAAATTTATACATTTAACATTTACTAATAAAATATTTACTGGTTTTAAAGAAAAAAGAAAGTGAAGTGGCTCAGTACTATAGTACAGTAAACTACTATTATGACATTATGTAAATCCTAACAAACAATTAAGAAATTGAAAAGGGGTCGAAACGTATTTATAGAAAACAATAAAGAAAAACTTGACTGGAAAATGGTTTTTGCTTCATAAATTAAATTTTATAGATTAATTAATTAAATAATCTGTTAAAACAGGAAGTACCTTATCTGGAAAATTGTACGTCATGACAATGATTTTCTTTTATTCTAATTTGTTTTTGTCATGTTTAATGTTAATGTTACCCTTATAATTTTCAATCAATATTTAAATACTATTAGAATTGCTTTATTCTCTCTTTAATTTGTTAGTATAATCCAAAATCATACATCATGACAGTGATTTTCTTTTTCTTACATTTTCCCTTTGTAAAGGATAATTAACTTTTTTTATCATATTTAATGTTAATGTCATTCTTATAATTTTCAATAAATATTTAAATACTATTGGAATTGCTTTGTTCCTCCTTTATTTTTCAATATAATCCTTTTTGGATTTTGTAAATATCAATCTTAATTTGTAGGAGCTTTTGCTCAAACCATAGCAAACATGTTGTATTGTACTGTTCTCATACATATAATATTTTCCATTGACATTAAAAGGATTAATAACTACTATAAATAGCAGGATTTATGTTATTAACTTCCTGTTCAATAAGTTCATAAAATGTTCTATTACACTTTCACATGAAAACTGTAGACAAATTTTATCAATTATCATTATATCAGTCAATTTTATATTATTCTTAAATATAACTACTGTTTGAAAATATATTTACTTTTGAATCAAAAAATCCAGTTAATTAAAAAAGTGGTCCTCTATAAATTAGAATGATCAAAAATTAACTGAATTATGTAAAACTTGAAGTAATTTCGAAAATAAAAATTAGGAGTATCATAAGACCTAAATAAAATGAAAACAGCCATTTTAAATATTTTGTAGAAAAATAATATAGGATATATAATATTTATTAGAAAACCAAGGCGAAATGAAATCAGAAATTTCAAGCTCATACCTCTATTAACATTACTAATTGAATAAACAAAAATATGATTAACTTTCTAACCTGAATGTTACAAGATCCTCCAAGGTTTTCTGAATCTAATTGCATTGGCCGTATGCTTCTGATGTGTCCTGAACTAGAGTTTTCCCAGTATTTTATTTTACTGAAGAATGGACAACAAAATATGAACACATCCCTTTTGACAAAATCTGCACAATCTACGGCAGTTTTCCAATTGACTTGCCCATCTGAATAAAAACAGATGAAAACTGGTAAGTATAGTTTATGTCATTATTAGTTTTATGTATAAATAAGTAAGTAAATATAAACACAAAATAATAATCAAAGATTAAATAGACTGGAAAAATAATTCTTTAGGGAGTCATGTGCCCATTAAAAAGATGAACATACAAATATAAACACACAAGCTCATATAAAACACAAATACAAGAATCTAACACCTAAACCCATAAATTAGTTTATTAATTAAAAACTGGAAGATTGAATAGACCCAGATATAATAAAACTTTCTTTCAAATAATGAATGCAAAATAGAGAATAAATCACCTTTATTTATCATTAAAGTATATCAAAGAAATTAATTTGATATTCTTTTTATTGAAAATAATTTATAGAAGGCTGTATTATGTTTATTTGTTTTTAACAAATGCATTTTTATTTATTATTTTTTTATATTTTATATGTTTATTCAAGTATATTTTAACAGTATCAAATTTGCAAAAAAACTAAAAAATTGATTTTGTATTGATATTAAAAGGAAATGTTTGGTAACAGATTAAATATATATGTATACAGATTATATATATAATTGAATTAAAAGAACTACTATTAGTATTAATTCTAATATTTGGGGATTAAAATAGTTCTTTAGATTCAACAAGAAAATAAAAAAAAGGGTAGGGTATAGAATCTTTTGAGATCCCTGCAGAGGAGACACATTTATTTTTAAAAATAGTTTCTATTCCTTTTTAATTTTCCCTGTTTATTTTTTTCTCTGTTTACTTATAATTGTACGAATAGTATCTATTTGTATATTTGCAGTAAATCTTGTAACACATTTGTTGTCATTATTTACTGTATTTAATATACCGAAATATTTACACCTGTAAGTGATACAGTTGTTACTATTTGAGGTTGCAATAGTGTTGTCAATGTTGCTGCAATGAACAGCACATTGACTACACTATTGTCGACAAAATGTTTATGAATGGCCTGGCCTTAATGCCTAATTGCAGGATGTTGCCAAAAATGCGAAGAGATGCTGGTGTTGTCCAGAGGGGTCGGAGAATATTTCATGAGTCCGGACCACACCAACCTGTCTCTATAATGCTTCTCACTGATTCCTTCCCTCCTATTAGAAATTGATAATCACTTATTATTAGAGGATTTTCAATTGGTTTTTAATATTGTTTTATATAAATGGTTATTTTCAAAATTGTTTAGCTATCTTTAAAACCTAAACATGATTAATTTAATTTAATTTATTTTTAAATATTAAAAATTATTTTCTAAATTAGAAAATTATTATTTGAACATTATGTTATTATCGAGGGAAACCAACACTTTTCCTCTGTAGTCTTAAAGTCTATTACTCAAATTTCATCGCATATAGGCGCGACGTAGTTTTGCAAACTTGTCATTTAAATGCAGAAGCAGGAAAACTCAATAAGATTCAAGATTAACAAAATTTCAATAAATAAGTGAAAAATAAATAAAAAGTAAGCTCAACTTATATCAATAAAACCAGTAAGTTATAAAGTCAACTTGTAACATTCTTTGCAGTATTTCAAAAAACAAGTTTTCTAAAATAATATCATGATTATAATAATCATAATTCATAAATTAATGTGTTATCTACAATTGGTTGCAATTTTGAAGCGAAAAGACATATGATAATCTCGGTTCTGGAGTAATCTGTGACTTGGGTCATGCCAGATGCCAAACAACGTTCCACCCATGAACTTCTACCAAAACCAAAATCTATAAAATCAAAATCTGATAATTTTGAAATTCCTTTTTTTCCTGAAAAAAAATATCAAATTCTATAATGGCACTGTGATTATTTGTGAATTTTTTAAAAATATTTCTAGTTTAAACCTTGTTGAACCCTGGCAGTTTTTTTTAAATTGAGAACTGCAATTGTATTTTTGACAATGACTGACTACAAGAAGACAATGTGAGCTCTAGAGAAAGAGATTCATGTAAAGTCACAATCATATTCAGTAAATTTAGATTTTGTCTGGAATAGACAAAGGCAAAATAAAATAAAGATTCCTAAATTGGGGTTCTTGAGAACTACTGTTCATAGAACTACTACTTGACTATGTGTGAGGTCCTTGTTTCAACCCAGCCATTGTTTATTACCCAACCATTGGTGATAGTTTTAATGGACCTGTGTCATCCAAAATATGTTAAACCAACATATTTTCAATAATCCTGCTGTGCAATCAAGCAATTATTTAAAAAAAAAAAAAATTTTGTGAAGGAATGTGTTTCAACTTGACTGTTGACATTTCATGGAGTCAAGTAATAAAGAGCAGAATTTTAGGTTGACAAAACTAATAGAATATTTCATGTTAATTACTAAAGTTTATATTTATATTTAAATAAATTGGTATAAATAAACCTTATACTTACTTTTAAATTTCGCATGAGATATTTTATCTTGATATACTAATGCATTGTCAAAAAAAAATGATTCTCCAAATATTTTGCTATCAAAAAGTTTGCCAATCCACACTAACAAAAATATAAAAGACGATTTATTTAGAAAAATGGTGATTCCTTCAATATTTGAAGTATTTTCATCACCAAATGATCTTTGTGGAATTAAAACTGAAGTTTTCAACAGCAGTTCTTTCTTTATATTAGATCCTTTTGATCCATACATTTTGTGTCTTACACTATATGATAAATACAAGGTTGTTAGTATAAATAAGATATCATGGTAGTGAGGTAGAAGTGCACTTGTACTATCTGCCATACATAAGAACTCTACAATCCATGGAACCGTTAACACTAAAATTCCATTCTTGATTGCTTCTAATAAACATTTCTTGATATCAAAGGAAGGTGAAATCTAAAAAAAGTAAAATGAAAAATATTAAATAACTTTAAGATATATGGTTCACAATATTATTTGTTTTTAATAAAAGTTAATAAAATAATAGATCTGTACCACAAGCCAAACTGCTAAAGAAAATTAGTTGAATGAATGAAATCGCTCTAATTTGTTATTCTTCAATAAGTAACAACATGAGTTATTAAGTTTTTTTTCTAGAAGTATATTATCCATTTATTCCAGAGGGAATGAAAAAGTACTGTGGCCCTCAAGAATATATCAATACTGTTGATTCTATACTTTCACAATTCTGTTGCTTTTACATGGCAAGGAAAACAGGGGATAAAAGTACATGTAAAACAGGATATTGATTTTATTAATAAATAAAATTTCCATAACATTCACCAAATTTAATTTCAAAATTTTTATTTTTAAACATCAGACATTTTTTTTTCTTTTATATTCATCGCTTTTTATAAACATACAATTTCCAAGTGATTTCCTTTTTTTAAATCACTTCAAACTTGATAATTCTGCTGCCCACACAGCAAGGAAAATTAATTGAGCTTTTGATGAAAAAAATTGTAATGAAATAACCATTCATTATAATAATTTAAGTTTTCTTCAGAAGATACTAACTTGAAAGAATCTATCTCCTGGATGGCCTCCATCAGTCAAGGGTGATGTTCTTAACCCTCAAAGTGCTATCGAAGCAGATATGTGTCCGAAAGCAATTGGTGGGCACTATAAGTGCATATATAACTGTTGAAAGTCGCCAACTTTACTTTACAAATGGACTGCATCAGCCAAGAGTCGTCCGCACTTTAAGGGTTAAGGAGCTGAAGAAGACACATATGAGACATTCAACAATTTAATAATTGTTTCTGTTTTTTATTTACATCCTGTTTCTATAAACGAACATTTTAGGTACATATATAGGTAATTTCTGCCGAACAATAGTGTAGCTTTGTATTATTTTACTAAACTTGTTTTATAAATCTTTTAATTTATTATAAATATTTAGTATTGTTACTTGTATGGTTATGTTTTTCTGTCTCTTGCATCTCTATTGTTTTAGTAACTGTTTTGTATATTATTTATGAGTTATTTCATTTGTCTATTTTAATATATAAGCCAAACCATTTTTTTTTTCTATTCGTCCTATCTGCAGATGCTCCTGGGGCCAATTGGATACCCTTAATTGGAGGAAAACTTGACAAGCAAGTCCTTTGATTTTGGACAAATCACTTCCCTGCACAACATCTTAGAAACAGTACAGTCTATACCGTGTACTGAACCCAAGAACCTTCATAGATTTTAGTGGAACAAGTTTTTTATTTACTTTTTTTTCACTTATCTAGCTTTGACTAAGGGTGCACCTACATTGGATCCGATCCGATACGACACGATCCGAATCTATTAGATCCAATGCTGGATTGAAAAAACAAATAACTGAAATACGCAGTGAGTGCCTATACTGGTTCAGATCCGACACGATTCTAGTCATTTCAATCCGATAGTGAAACTAGTCACTGCCTTCCGAATAAAATAGTATTAATTTCATTCTTTTATTTCTTATATTTTATATATATTATAGTGAAATATAAATATATTAAAAATAATTAATAAATAATCTTAATTTTATAAACTTAAAGAACCAAATGTTATAACAATGAGGTAATATTGCTATATTAGAATATTTTTGTCTTGCTGTTTGACTATAACCTTATAAGATATTCATGTTTTATATAATGATTTAATTTATTTATGAAATGGTAGTGATATTTTTAAATCTATTTGGTTCGTAATTAAATTAACGATTCCAATTAAATTAATAAATAGGAGCGATTGCCGTCGGATGGTTATATTTGAAACCTCCCCGTAATATCAAATCCCAACTAGTGTTTAGATCTCTATTTTTGTCTTGGATCTTTAATTGATCTACTGGATGCTAACTTTTTTCAAAGGATTTAATGTGAAAATATTGAACAAGGTAAGTGTAATTATTTTTATAATACTGTTTGTGTGTAGTTGCTTCTTTACTCTAAATACTATTTCGTTTTGAACTTTTCTTCATTAACAATTGTCATGAAATATGTTAATTCAATATGTATTTGTTGTTATGAGCCAAAGGGTGACAAGAACCATCAATTAATCTTTCTCATGCTTTCTTTATGAGAATAATATGTAAAATAAATGAAAATAGTTGAAGTGATAAGTGATTTCAATTGTTAAACTTTGATGTACAATCAGAATAATTGTTTGTAAGATGACCCCATATCATATAATTAAACATGAACCAATTAGCCACTAAATTAACTATTAAAATCAGGTGGACATTATTGGTTTACTAATAATAACACCCATATTATACAATTACCTACATTTGAAAAAATCCATTATGGAACTAGAAATAGTATTAATTTAAATCTTTATTTCACAGAAGAACAATTCCACAATAGTGTTTAGAATAAATTTGCCTCAGATTAAATAAATAAGTTTAGACTGAACAGAAATAATAAATATCAATATTTAGCTTCTTTTGAAAAATGCTAGATTTATTATGGAATACTTAAAATTAATTTTCATTTATTATTATATCAATGTCTACCTGAAAACATTGTTTTTTTTAGAAACAGAAAGAAAATATGCTGTCCAAAAAAAGTGGCCCTGTTCAAATTTTCATTTTCAATAATTAGCAGATACTTCTACAAGTAAACACAGATGGTGAAGATGACAATGGTTTTTGGGTTGTGTATATTAAGTATCAGAAGAAATTATGTTTATACCTTTGTGTATACTTTTTTTAATGGATGCCTATGATAATCAAGCAAGATATGACAATTTGGAAATAAATACTGTTTATAATTAACAGTGGATACTCAAGGCAACTTAAGCCAATATGTATTTGAAAACACTCCAATCTAAATCTTCAGAGGATCTTACTCTATCACCTAAATTATTACATATAATTATATCAAATTGTATTATTAAAACTTATATATTATTGCTATGTACTATATATTATGTCATATTAATATGTTAGTATCTTAATTTATAATTAATTTGTTAATAACTTAATTAACAAATATTATTTATAAAATTTGTACAGTGTGATTCTTATTAACTTGTATTTGGAAATATCTAGTTATGTTAATTAATTTACTTTTCCATTTAATTCTAATATTTTTGTTAAAAAATGATTATCCTAAATTTTATTCTTTTAATTTTATAAGAATTGCAAACTATTGTATATTATTGAATAATTGATTTATTTTCTTCTATGAATGATTTATTTCCTTCCTTAACAATATGCTGGTATCCTCTTTTATTTATCAAAACATAATTTAAATATATGATGATCTTTGCATGTTTTGACCAATATTGCAGATCTTCATCAGCGTTAAATTACCAAGATACAAATATTAAATGTAAAATATGATAATACATAAAGGATAGTAATTATATTAAAAAATATTTAGGTAAAAAGATTAATATAATCATAATAATAAGATGATTATTATAATATATTATCACCTAAATAATTTTTAAGTATTTTTTGTATCATTACTGTTATTAATGTATATATTTTTGTATTACAGTAAAACCTCGAATTAACGGACAGCCCTGGTGCAAATATTTTTGTCCGTTATTTAAAGGTGTCCTTTAAAGGGAGGTTTTATTTTTTTATAAATAGGTATTTGTACAAATTAATTCTCTCTTATTCAATTTCCCATGTGTTTAAAAGGTAAGTAGAATAATTAAAAAAAACATCGCATGGTTTTTGAGTGTTCCCGAAACTTGTGTCCTACCGATATTGAGTCTTTCCGCTAGCGCACGTACACTTAACTTTTCACGGTCATAAAAGTCGATTACATTTATTTTTTGTTCTAAAGTGAGTCTCTTACGTGAGGGAGACATTTTCAGCCGCCTGCCACGAGGGTTAGAACAGAACTAAATTTTAATAAAGCAAGTTCGAGAATAAAAAAAAAGTATTTATGTGGAAAACCTTTACTCAAAAGTAAACACAGCTGTCCCTGTTTTCTTAGACCGGAAACAACTAATTGTTTCTGAGAAACGGGAAAGGGATAAAGTCATACTGTCCGTCTTTTAGAGGTTTTTTTAATCTAACCAACACAGCCTGTCCGTGCCTGTTAATGAGAGGTTTCGTTAAATAGAGGTTCAAATGCCTCAAAAATTGTATTAAAATGTTGTTGCAAAAAAAATCGTCCTGTAATGGGGAGTGACCGCTATTTAGGGGTGTCCGTTAGTAGAGGTTTTACTGTATATTATTTGTTTGTACCTAGTCTATTCAGCCCTAATGAAGACCTGCAATGTTGGTCCAAAACATTGATAAGCTAATAAATGTATCAATTGCTTACTATTCGATACTTGATTTTCACCTTCAATCAACATACCTTTAATTGTGAATGTGTAAGTGATGTAAATATAAAAAACTTTCATTTTATAATATTAAATTGGAGCATTGACAAAACATTGGACATTATGAATAGAAGGAAAAAATAAAATGCTATTGTGAAGCTATACCAAAGCTCCAAAAACCATATACTTTTATTTTGAAAAAAAACTGAGATAATAAGAAAATTCTTGTTATAAATTTAAGAAAAAACTTATTTGTTAAATATTTCTCATCATTAAAAATGCACCTTTAACTATATTTTTAAATATTTTATTTCCATGCACATATAGTTAATTTATAAATAAACAATTTTCAAAAACTAGATATCTTGAGAAAACTTAACGTAGTTAAAATGGTATTGAACTTCCATTTAATAAATCATAGTTTATTTAGCTAATAGATGATGAGATAATGACCTGCTCATGTAATATCAAGCAGAATTTGTAATATACATCCAATAAAGCTAAAATTATTCTGATAATTATGAAGGTGTAACGTATTTGATAAACTTGATCAGTTTGAATAACATTTTTTTAACCATTTATTTTATTTCATACAGCCTACACTGGTTCAGATCTGGTGGGATTATATTCTTTCTTTCTATATTTCTTCATCCATTTTTCTACATGTATTATTGTAAAATATAAATTTAACGAACCAAATGTTATGAGGTAATATTACAATATTAGAGTATTTTTGTCATGCTGTTTCACTATAAATAAATAATTTAGTTGTTTTTAAATGAAAAAAAATAGAATTTATTTATTTTTTTTTTTTTATATATTTGTGTTTTATATAATGATTTAATTTTATCGATTGTGACAACTGTGATTTTTTATTTGATGACACAATGAGGCTCGGTTCGAACTAATTCTATGAGAAATTCTTTGTCTATTTTTTTGTTCATCTTTACAAACGAGTATAAAAAATCAGAAAAGCCCTTACCTCCTAGTGTTGCCAACAAATAAATTAAGCCTTAAGATGATAATTTTATCAAAAGATAATGTTTTCAATTTTATTTAACGAATTAAAATTTTATGTAGGTATGGTTTTTATGTACATTTCTGATAGATATAATTTTATTCAACAGAAAAATAACCTTCACTACTATATTTAATGGTTCATTAAGATTAGTAATAAAATATTTTAATTAGAATTGAGAATATTTAATTTTGATTTATGACGGATATTTATATAATAGTTAATTATCAAATTACAATGTGCATTTTTAATATAACCTTTAACATAAAGGTTAAGTTGAAACATATGGTAACGGCTAGCTTATCGGATTGAAAACTAGTGATTTTGAAATGTGAAAATCGTGCCTGATCGTCAGTATCGGATCGGATCCAATGTAGGCGCTTCCGTATAAATTATCTATTTTGATTCCACGAGCGACTAAATCGGTCGGATTAGTCTGATAAAAACGGACGGATCGGAATGGATCCAATGTAGGCACTCTCGATATATTTCAGTCATTTGGTTTGCTTCCGAATTCTGATCGTATCGGATCAGATCCAATGTAGGTGCACCCTAAGCAAGGGAATCCCAGAGCTTTTTTACATGAAAGTCAATGCCCAGCGAACGGAATTTAAACCCAAAACAAATATTTATAGGAGGAAGGACGGAACGCTTATTACAAACAAAGTAGGGGGATCCTTGAAAGGTGGTCTAACCATTTCGGCAGCCTACTGGGAAATGTTCATAATCTTCCCCAGGAAGAACGCTCAAATGCTGTCCTAAATTATAAAGATTGTGAGCTCCTCGACCCACCAAACGATGAAGAAATCGAGGTTGCAATTCAGAAACTGAGAAATAACAGAGCTCCATGGTGTGATGGCATCGCGGCTGAGCTTTTAAAGGCAGGTGGAAATGAATTGACTAAAGTCATCCGCGATTTACTGCACTGCATATGCATAAACAAAGTGCTTCCTAGAGATTGGTTTATCGGCATTATCATCCCTCTACACAAGAAAGGTGATCAAATGATCTGCGACAACTATCGTGGCATTACACTCCTAAGGTTCTCTCTAATATAGTGTATGAAAGATTACGTCCCCATGCTCAGAGAGAGATAGGCATTTATCAATGTGGTTTATGAGTGGAACATTCTGTATTGATCAGATATTTTCCCTGAGAACCCTTTTGGAAAGAACCAGAGAGCACAATATTACAACACATCATCTTTTTGTCGATTTCAGCAGCACTTATGATAGCATTATTAGGGACAGACTTTATCAAAGCATGGAAGAAATGAATGCAAGAATTGATAAGCCTCACTGAGCTGATGATCAGTGGATCAAGAAGTCAGGTCAAGATCCAAGGTGACTTGTCCGAATCATTTAAGACCACTAGGGGCCTGAGACAAGGGGATGAACTTTCCTGCCTGTTGTTCAACTTTGCTCTCGAGAAGGTGATTAGGGACTCAGAAATACAGGTGACCGGTACAATTCTGACCAAATCCATTAAAGTTCTTGCCTATGCGGACAACATTGATATAGTGGGAAGGTCAGAGATTTGGAACAGGCATTTCTTGCCTTAGAGCAAGCAGGACGACGCATGGGACTCCAAGTAAACCAGTCCAAGACTAAATACATGGTGGCTAACCCTCCAAGACCACCAGCACCTCATATCACTTTTGGTGACTACACTTTTGAGGGTGTTGATGGTTTTCAGCATCTTGGTTCACTGATCAAATCGGACAACACGACCAGCCCAGAAGTACAGAAAAGAATATTAGCTGCAAAAAAGTGTTATTTTGGAATGGCCAAGACATTAAGAAGTCGTCTATTATCAAGAAAAACCAAGGCTACACTGTAAAAAACGCTTATTAGACCTGTTTTAACTTATGCCTCAGAAACCTGGCCTTTGTCAAAATCTGACACTAACAGTTTCCTGCTCTTTGAAAGGAAAGTGTTAAGAAGAATGTTTGGAATGGTAAGAGTGGGTGACCAGTTCAGGCTTAGGTATAATGCAGAGCTGTACCAGATTTATCAGGAGCCCAATGTGGTACAGCACATAAGAATGTCCAGGCTAAGATGGGCTGGGCATGTGGTTAGGATGGACAAAAACGATACTCAGAAGAAACTTCTCTTAGGGTATGTGGATGGGAGAAGGAGACATGGGAGGCCGCGACTGAGATGGGTGGACAAGGTCGAGAGGGATTCAGGTGTCCTCGTTGGATCAAGAGCTTGGCGGATCCTGGCACAAGACACAGAGGAGTGGAGGCGGCGCCTTGATGCGGCCAAGACCCGTACTGGATTGTAGAGCCCGTGTTGATTGGTTGATAGCTTTGACTAATTGATAACTTGGATTTTTAGATTATATAAACAGTCATTTTGGTCCTGATAAAGTTTCTTATAATACAAATCATACTTAACAAGTTTACATTCAAATTCCTTTGACCATAACAACATAACTAATAATAAAACTCAGTACAATTTATTTGTCTATTAATAGTTAAGAGGATAAAATAAAAGTGCTTAAAAATATAAGTTAAGTTAGTGTAGAATTACCTCTGACTGAACGCCGATTAACTGTTTTCTCTCATTTCCATTCAATTTATGACAGTGACGGCTAAAATAGAACTCTGTATACCCTAAGAATTTAGCTAAAATAATTTTGACTTTAAGAGTCCATAAATGGGTATTCCTTCTATCAGGACAAAGAGAATCAACTGAAAATATTTTTTAAAAAATGGTGTAAAAGAACAGAAAATAATCAAAGCTATAAAAATACAATTCAGGTATTTTATTATATTTTGATAGAAATGGAACAATTTCATGTTTTTAATGGAATAAATATTTTTGTTTTTAATGAAATAAATATTTTTGTTTTTAACTAAATATGCTTTAATTTTCAAAAATAAAAAAGTCCATATGTATAATAGGAAAGATTTATTGAACACTGTTTAAAAATGTATAGTGCCTCAAAGGATTCATTAGTCTACCAAAAGTAGGCATGGTTTACTAAATGCCATTGATAGTAGCCAAGTAATTATAAAGTTCTACTGACTCCCTACAATAAAATAAATAAAGATAATACATATCTACAGAAATGTTAGACAGGCAATAAGCCACACAATAAGTGTACCAAGTTCAATCAAAATTGACCAATTTGAAAAGTGATTTTTGACTGATTTAACCTAACAGTATTTCATCAATGAGATATATAGGCACCAAATTTCATCAAACACCAAAGCCGTCTATGCATGCATAATATAAACGTTCAAGTTTTCTAAAACTAAATTCCAAGAGCTTTTTTTTTTTTAACTCCACTTAATAAATATAAAATCAATATTAAAATATAAAGATTGGAAATTAAAAATGATACCTGTAAATTAAATCATTCATTAGTAACTAACAATCAGTTTAACTAACAAACTCTTTCAATTGTAAAAATACATCTAAATGCATTTAATTAGTTTCCTTTCAACATTAAAAAAATCCTTTTCTTCTATCCTGGTATAAAATATATTAGCAGTGAAATAAAACTATTTTTTTATTAGATGCAAAAAAAAATAATAAGACCTCTAACAAAACATTAACATTTCTGGCTGTAATGGGCAAGAGCACAACTCGTTCACAAAAGAATAACTGTGAAAAATGAGTTTACCCTTAGAAACTTCATATACGGCACATTTTTGCACAGTGTTGGTTTTGACCATTCAGGGTTCTAACTCCCACTTTTTAGTTAGAGAAGAACGTTGTTTTCTCTTTTAATTTTTAATATATTTAATTATATTTTACTCATCTTATCCTTCCCCTCAATACTAATTAATCTAAATAGTTTTCTTTGGTCAAATATTATCATAAAAGATTGCATAGAAACAACTTTAATTGATTACTACTTTATAGCCAAACTATGAG
Source organism: Arma custos (assembly GCA_037127475.1). NCBI lineage: Eukaryota > Metazoa > Arthropoda > Insecta > Hemiptera > Pentatomidae > Arma > Arma custos. The sequence goes on along the minus strand of CM073761.1, from coordinate 22,687,423 downwards.
TAAGGTGGAGGGGCAAGAGCATAATCATTTCATTTAAATCAAATCCCAAACGTGAAGGACAGCTCTTTTGGGGGCATGAAGTCTAGACAGTGATTTATCACCGATCAGCCACAGGAGTTCATTAATTTGACTTATGAGTAATAAAGAGATTAATTTCAAATTGTTGATTATGTTGAATCTTTCAACTTCTGCTATTCCAGATGTGTTGATGTTTATCCACCATTAGACCTTTATTATGTTTTATTTTATTCATGTTGTTTTTTGTGTGTGTGTCTGCTAATTGGAATGTTCAGAAGCTGTTCTTCAAAACACTAAGTGATTTCCATTTCTCCTTGGCTATCCAGTTTTATTTTTTTTAAGATCTTGTCAAAAGTTAATTCGAAAAACACAATAATAGGGGTAAGTATGGATCTCTGCCATGGACTAGTACTTTTATAAGTTTAGCCCAACTATCATGGTTGGCTGTGGCTGGGGCAACTTCAGAATTATTCAATTAAGTTTGACATTCCACTTTCAATACTGTCACTGAATGTTTAAAATCTCAGAAAAGGTTTACATTTCTTATATTATTATATCAGTATAATACAACTTCAGAAAAAAATTTTTTGCACACAACCACTATAGGGCTTCCAGATATTTTGTAGGCAAGATTTGTATGTGCCTACAAAGTATTACTAAATTAAATTACCAATCACATCACATTGAATGTGTTTAAAACATAGATGTGAAAACAATAACATTTCAGAAAAATCTTATTCAAGAAAAAAAAACATCTAGCTTCAAACTTAAAATGTTAAAGTCCTGTAAAGGGAAATTTTATACAATAGAGTGCACTTACCCTTTTTTACCTTAAATGTGAGAGTATAAACAAATAAATAATGTAAGCTTACCTAACTCTTTGTAAGTATCTTTAGTTAAAGAAGTAATAGCATATATTAGCCAATATTTTGCATAATGAATAAATAAAGGACACTTCATCAAGCAATAATCTAACCATAATTTAAAGAAAATTTCATTTGACTGGAACAAAACATCTTTCTCATGTTCATTGGCCTGTGATGGTTTGGTGAGTCTAGTGTTCAATTGTGCCAATTTTTGTTCGCCACCAGATCTATTAATTATTTGATCCTGCACATTAATAAACTTTCATAAATTAAATTAATATTCACCATAAATACACATTTAACTAGACATTAACAGTAAGACAAAGAAAGAAGCCATAGTCATTCTAAAACAATATTTGATTTTTAATTTTTTAAGAACTCAATAATATGAATCATGAAAAACTAGATTTTTGTAATGATATTTTTTAAAATAAATTAGTAAATATAAAATTTGGAGATTGCAACATGATGTTTAATAGGTATAGCAGCAACAAGTAAATTTCGGTTTTGACAAAGTGCATTATCTATGTACTACATTTAATTACAAATCAAAAATAGATTTATAGAGAAGGAAAATTTGGGGTTATCATAAAAATGTATTTATTACTTTACTAATTATTCACCTGATCTAGCACCTTTTGACATTTTCAGAAATCTGTATAATGGACCTTCAAAAGGTAAATAAATTATGTGCAAGGAGAGAAAAATTGATAGATTTTAGGAGAATACTAAATATGGAGGAAACAACAATGAAAGGATTGAGTAGAGTATCTAATCAGTTTTTTCTTCAGTTGAACTGATTAGAAAAAACTGGAAAAATAAATAAGAAATAAAGGAAGAATTTTATAAACTGTTGGATAGGAGGTATGATAAAATCCCCAAATACAACGTTAAAATTGTCTGGGGCGAATTTAATAGAAAAAATGGAAAAGAAAATATAGGAAGATCGTAAGAAAAATTTATTTGTCACAAAATAACTAGTGATTTTAGAATGGTAGATTTTGCAACCGGCAAAAATATGAAGATAGTATGCCACCTTCCAGCACAAGATTACACAACTACAAACTTGGACATCCTGAGATGGCAAGACAAAAAATCAAATCGATCACGTTATGATCGACAGTAGGCATCAGAGTGGCATCGAAGACGTGAGGAGCTGTAGAGTTGCGGACAGGTCCAGTGGCCATTTCTTGGTAGGGGTAAAGTACAGGCAGAGGAAAAAAATACAAACGAACAAACTACAAAAATGAAGAGGAAAAATGCTATGATCAATAAAAGATGTAACACTAGCACCCTAAAAATACCCGAGATCGAAAAAAATTAGAAAATAATACCTGATAATAGAGGTATACCTCTATAAAAAATAAAAGAAAATAGAGGAATACGTGGGAAGCAGAGAATTAGAAGAAGATTTACAAATTAGATGGGAGCGAATTATGACTGCTGTCATAAAGGCTGCAGAAGAAACAATTAGAGAAAAAGGAAATGGTAGAAAATGCCAAAGCTCTATAGAAGATAAAAGAAGGTGTATATAAAAATGATACAGAGAAGAACCAGACAATCAGTTGAGGACTATAAACAAAAATGGGAAGTGACCAAGAAATTGTGCAGGAAGAAGAAAAGGCAAAAAGAAGAGGATGACATAAAAACAATTATTGAAGAGTTCAAAGGAAAAAATACTAGAGGCTTCTACCATAAAATGAAATCATTAAGGAGAGGATTCCAGCCACAAGTAAGTTTCTGCAAAGACAAGAATGACTCACTGCTTTGCGGATAAAGGGAAATAACTGAGAGATGGAGAAGTTATTTCAGTGAACTGCTTAACCCCGATCCCAAAGAAACATCAGTAGTTAATGAGCACGATAAAGCTAAAATGAATGCAGAACTAGAACCTCCGGACCCAGAAGAAGTAGAGGAAGTTATCACAAACTAAAAAGATAACAAAGCTCCAGGAATCGATGGCATCACAGCCAAGATGCTTAAATATGGTGGAGATATATTGAGCCAGGAGATCTATGAGGTTGTAACAGAAATATAGGAAAAAGAACAAATGCCTGAAGAATGGTATACAGCCATTATAATATCAATACACAAGAAGGGGGACAAGCTGGACTGCTGCGATTACCGAGGAATAACAATACTAAGTACAATCTACAATATACCAGCCATACTGCTTTTAAAAAGAGTTACGGCAACGGCAGAAGAAGTAATTGGTGATTATCAGTATGGGTTACGGCCAAAGAGATCAACGGTAAACCATATCCTCACCGTCAGGAACATGTTAGAGAAATACTATGAATATAATGTTGACCTGCACCACCTTTTCATTGACTACAAACAGGCATACAACAGCATCAGAAGAAACTAGCTCTATGAAAACCTACCCCGATCCTCATCAGGTTGATAAGGATGACCTTACAGCATAGCAGAGGCTTGATCAAGGTTCAAGGAGAACTGTCTGCAAACGCCATACAAAAAGAATTGAAACAAAGGGACCCCTTATCTCCAGTCTTGTTTAACAAGGCCTTGGAAATGATCATTAAGGCAATGAGAACAAGGACGGACGGTTGCATATATATTAAAGTGACTAAACACCTTGCTTTTTCCGACTATGTCATAACATGGACAACACCAAATGTAGTTTCAGAGAAATACGAAAAATGTGAAGCTGCAAACCGAATAGGGCTCAAAACAAATAAAGTAATGAGTGCTATTCCCATAAAAATAGACTTAAAAAACTGATTGACTTCATGTTTTTATCCAGCTATGCTAATAAACAAACAGATTGAATACAGGAAAGAATATATATAAATGCAGATGCTCTTTTTTAAAATTCTCATAACAATTAATATGGACTATTTATAATTACCTCAATCTTTTTAATTAAACAGGATACAAAAGTTTTTCCAAGAAAATAAAACCAAATAGTTTGTGAACTAACATCTAAAAGGTTCTTTATTTCTTCTTCCAGTTGAACATCAGATCGGTGACTACACCAGTTTTTTTCAACTTCAAGAAAGTGTTTCTCTTGCCCACAAATTAGAATAAAATCACCTTCATTTGAAAAATCATCGGCAACCATTTTGTTTCCAGTAAAAATTCTGTTATAGAATCTGAATCCAGACTGAGCTAATATCTGAAATACAGGATATGCTAATAAAATAAATAATATGGTAACATCTTTCAAAAATATGTAATTCATAAGAAGAGACTCGTAGTTAAACAATTATTATTTTACAGTGCTAATATATTACATACTGTATGATGATAATATTATATCATAATAAGGTATTAATGAAACATATCCTTTCATATAAACAGAACCAAATAATTAGAGCTGCGACAATGGCTATTATAGAATAGAACAGGATTGGCTAAGGGGAATGGAAGCAGGTCAGAAAGTATATCACAACATGTGGGCAAAGCAATAATTGGTCTTTAAATAAGGCTGAATGCTGCAGCTGCAGTTAAAAAATCTAATCACTATAGATAAGCAGAATTAAAAAACATAATTAAATAATCAAATTAATACTTACTAAGTCTGCATTGTTGGTGATATAAGATGCAGGTATTTCTTCCGTAAACAGAGACAATCGATTGACAATAAACTTTAGAATATTGGAATCGAGTTTGTTAATGATATATTCTTGATTAATGATTACATGAACACAAAAATACTCCCAGTCTTTAACAGATCTTAGAAATGAAACATCACTACCTTCAGAGTTATGCTTAGTTGAAAACAAGACACCAGTTTCGGTCAAATGTTCAAATACATTCAAAACAAATCTAATTTCATTACTTAAATTAGGAACTAGATAATTTTTCAACAGTTCATTGTATAATTTAACTAATTTATCAATATTTATAAACCTAGACTCATTGAAATTAAAAGATGAAAATTTGCATTTATTTGTGAAGGCAATACTGATATCAAGTGGTGAATAAGAGGACTTTTTTATTTTCTTTTTCTTTGAAGAAAATCTTTGCATCAGTAACTCTTCTTTAGAAACATTAAATACAGCAGAAGGTACTGAGGTGGAATCCGCACCACTACTAGGTTCTATCAACTGCTTTTCACCTAAAAAAGTAATATAAATAAATTCTAAAAATAGTTATGTATACTATAAAAATGAAAAAAAATGAAAAAAATTTAAACTGATTTGGATTGAAATAAAAATACTAATTTAAGACATAGCGTCCTGCATTGAAGGCATTAAAATAAAAAATAAATATATACATATATATATATATATATATATATATATATAAAACTTAACGAGTATCGAAAGACAAACTTAAAAATAAAAAAGAAAAGGTTTCAAATGAATAACACGAACTCTGAATGATAATTGACTTTATTGCTCTCGTAATCCTACATTTATATATTCTCTTCGTTTACATAGGATTAAAGTGAAACTATAGCATTAAAGTGAATATTGTTGGTCTCCAGGACCTAACTTATATATAGGTATATATATATATATATATATATATATATATATATATATATATATATATATATATATATATATATATATATATATATAAAAGACATAACTTATAGGGAACAATTAGCCTTTTAATTTAAAAATCCTTCTAAGGTGATTCAGAGAGGATTTGATAAATAACGAAGTGAACAACAATAGATTATCAAGTTACTCAAACTGTAGTTTTAAAAATATAACTTCCAAAACGACAATCAGTTGCTAAAACAAGCTTTTTTATTTGTAATTTCTAAGTAAATCAATATAGATAGGCTAGAAACCCAAATTTGAAGAAAAAGTGGCAAAATATTACAGAGTTAAGCAAACAGTTTTGTTTGAAAAAATATTAATGAACACTAACATTCATAAAAGAAAAAGTCCAACAAACATAAATAGTTTACTATTCAGAGGAGTATTTTAAAGAAAACATAAAATCCTGCATTTTTTGGGGACAATCCAATAGTTTTATTTCTGTATTTTAGGTTAAATAGTTTGAATGAGTTAATAATGCATAATTTAAATTTAATGTTAATGACAAATAACAATTATTCACTTTAGACTTAACTGTTAAAAACATACTTGGAGATTTATTGTTGTTTCTACAAATTGTAATCAAAATAGATTTCTCAGACATATTTTAGGATGAACACTGACTAAAAAGACTACAAAACAATTAAAGAAAGCAATAAAACACATCTTAATCACCTTAAGTGAAGCGATAAGACAAATGAGAGAAGAATAACAAAATACCATACTTATTTCCATAAATTTCCTCTAATTTTAAGTCAATCAGATGTATATATATGCACGCACGCACCCACGCACGCACACACACACACACACACACACACACACACACACACACACACACACACACACACACACACACACACACACACAATAAATAGACTTGTAAAATTTCAAAACAAAATCACATATTTTAAATTATATGTAATGTTCATTATCATATGTTTTAATATATATATATATATATAATTATAAATTTCTAGTCATATACTCATGCCATGCTTTTAAGTTGGCACAAATGCATTTATGCATTCATTTGAAATATTTAAAAAAGGAAATAACTAAAACTTACTAAAGCATTCATCATCAGTTTGGACACTTGTTGGCTTTATCCTTCGATGAGATTTACGACCTGTAAGCATTAAACCTAAATTATAGACTAAATTCCTAACTTTGATTCTTCCCAAGAGAGACTATTATTAGACTTAATTCCCAGGAGAGAATAAAACATTAGCAGATAATAAAAGAAAACATGTTCCAAAATAATATCTTACAATGCTCAAATACATTTTTATAGACATTTTTGAAACTGGAATCTATTTTTATATACATTTGATGTAACAAACTTAAAGTCAAAACCATCCTTCTTGGAAAGAATTACATACCATTCTTAGCGAATGCCCTAAAGGGATTATTAAGTTTTGGTAAATAATAAATAGCATTAAAATATTTACAGACTTTTGAACTCAGGAATTTGATAAAACAGTCATTTTTTTTTTATACACCTATTACATAAAACCATATGATATAAATTGCTAGATTTTAAAAGAGTAACTTAAACATAAAACTATCTGTGGGTGTGTGTGTATGTCTGTCTTTCTGAGTGTGTGTGTGTGTTTTCTATCTCTCCTTATTCTTTCCTCCTCTCTCAGTCTTTTGAGGATCCCTGTGGCCAATTTTTTCACCGCTGCCCACTGTTCATCCGACTTAAGCATGCAGCTCACTAAATTTTCAGGAGTCACCTTCTTTCTGCAGGCCAGCTCCAATTCTCTTCTCTCGTCAGTGAAGCGAGTACATTCAAAAAACACATGTTCCACTGTTTCCTCCACCGCCGTACACGTTGGGCATTCAGCACTGTCATCTAGTTTGAACCTGTACTGGTAGGCTCTAAAGCATCCATGTCCAGACAATGGCTGTGTAAGGTGAAAATCCACCTCCCCATGCCGACGATCATACCACGAACCTATTTCAAGCACCAACCTGTAGGTCCATCTTCCAGCATTAGCCGAATTCCAACGCTGTTGCCAACGTACGATGGTGGTTTTCCTCTCTTCGTCTCTTGACACTCGAGAACTACAATTGTACCATCTGTTTCTTTCTTCCACTAACATCTCGATTGGAGGCATGCGTGCAATTACGCATACAGCCTCGTAGGAAACAGTCCGAAAAGCCCATGTCACTCTCAATAAACCTCTTTGATACCCTGAGATCAACTGTATCCTGTACGATGCGGTGGACATGGCTTCTTTCCAGATTGGAGCTCCATATAAAAGGATTGAGGAGACAACAGTTGCCAGGAGCTTTCTGCGACTCTCTTTGGGTCCTCCAATATTCGGCATAAGGCGCGTCAATAATGAAGTAATTCTTGCCGCTTTGGCGCTGATATACTCCGTATGTGCGTTCAACTGGAGACATGCATCGATGACAACTCCCAAGTATTCCATGTGTGGCTGGGAACAAATTTCGTGCCTACCGACTGTGAGAGTAACAGTTTCAATTTTCTTCCTGCTACTGACCATGAGCGCCTCAGTCTTACGGTCCGCAAGCTGCAACCCCATAGAAGTTAGCCATCTTCGAATAATAGCAACAGCCTGGTTGGCAATTAGGGTAATCTCCTCGATATATTTTGCCACGACCACAACTGCCACATCATTGTGTGTGTGTGTGTGTGTGTGTGTTCGTGTGTGAACTGAGAGAGATATTTTTAGATATCTGGACCAAAGAAGTGATGTCTAGCTCTTGGAAGAATGTAGTAATAAATCCAATAGACAAAAAAAGAGATCAGCTTAACTGCAATAATTACTAAGGAATCTCTTTACTCAACTGCTCACACAAAGTCTTCTGCAACGTACTGTATGCCAGATTGCTACCATATGCTGAGAGAGAAATAGTTGAATACCAGTGTGGGTTTAGAAAAAACAAATCCACAATAGATCAAATCTTCCCCCTTAGAATAATCTTAGAAAAGGCAAGGGAGTACAACCTTCAAACCCGCCTTTTATTTGTTGACTTAAAGTCAGCATATAACAGTGTCTGTAGAGAAGAGTTGTATAAAGCTTTAAAATGAATGAACATTCCACATAAACTAGTGAGCTTGATTAAAATGATTATGGAAGACCCTCGAAAAATAATCTCTCAGCTGAATTTGGTACCAACAACAGTTAAAGACAAGGAGACACACTATTGTGCCAGCTCTTAAATATTATTCTGGAGTATGTGGCCACAAAGCAGGCATCTAATGAACCAGCACAATATTCCATAAGTCGACGAATATTTTGGCCAATAAAGAAAATATCGACATCCTAGGAAGGTATATTAATGAACTGGAAAATGCATTCTTTAATCTGGTCAGAGCTGCTGAGAACATGGGATTAGTAATTAATCAGGCCAAAACTAAACATATGCACACAGGAGGACCGATAGAGCTATGTTGTTTTATTAAGATAGGAGGCCTTAATATTGAAACAGTAAACTCCTTTACCTAATTGGATACCACCAACACAATCGACAATAATGCTCCGTTAGAGATGAAGAAGAGAGTGGCAGGAAAATAAATGCTTTTTCGTGATAAATCGACATATTAATAGCAAAATTCTGTTATAGAATACAAAAATGATTCTCTACATAACGCTCATTCGGCCTGTCCTTCTGTGAATAAGGTTCAGAAGCCTGGGTCATCAAGAAAGCTGACCAAAAATTTCTTCAAACTTTAGAAAGGAAGCTTCGCCATATATTTTATGGTGAATATATGGACCTATTAGAGAGGGCGAAGCATTGAGAAAACGTAATAATACGGAGCTTGCAAGTCTATACAGGCCCCAGACATGGTCAACGTAATTAAGCTTGGTAGGTTGCACTGGACAGGCCATGTGACCAGAATGACAAGTGTTGAAGGGCCCAGAAGAATAGTTGAAGAGAAGAGTAGGGTGATCCAAGCTGCTATGGCTAGATGGGGTCAGTGAGGACTCCATGAGCTTAATGAACATCCAAAACTGGAAGGCAGCAGAACTGAACAGGGAGGGCTGGTGGAAGTGTATCAAGGAGACCATGAAAAATGAAGAAGAAATAAGATTTTCAGTTTTCATTTAAATTAAATTTTTTAACATTAATTTGATGAACCAATTCTTTATTTACCTCTTTTGAAGTGACAACTTTGAATTCGCTTTTAAGTAAAAGAGTTCCTGGTAGCAGATGGTTAATAATAAAAATTCAAAACGTTTTGAAACATGGGCTGCCTGAATACTAAATATTGCATGATGGTTGATATATTCAGAATCCAAGTTAATTATAAATACAATTTTAATTGTAGTTTGAATAAGAGGTTTTAGTTAAGAACGAAATGTACTCAATAAATAACTTAAATGCACTTGAGAATGAGGAAAAGAAAAATTAAATAAAACATGATACTGACTAAATAACTCGGGTTATAATCAAGTGTAAAAATTCCTCTTTTTTTTCCATAAATGTGCACATAATATTTATTTAAAAAATCATTAACTAACATTTTACTGGCGGCAACTCAATAAGACCTGGAAATTCCTCCAAATAAACTTCTTCAGAAGTATTAAGTTTTGATTCATCAGAAACAGACCATTTCCTGCTATTGCTGCAATATTCAACCTGTAAAAAAATGTATTAAATCAATAAACAACTACAAGGTTTTAAAATCTGAGTATCAGTATTAGTAATGTAATGTAACAAAACTACTTTTATTATGGGACTAGGTCCTTTAAGAATAACAGATGTGAAAAAAATAATAGAATCTGGCCAAGAAGGAAAATTATAAGAATCTTGCAGTATTTACATAAGTACATGAAAATAAATATAAACTAAAAGGTATATTCTGATCAAGGAAAAAAACGATAAAACTAAAATAACAAGAATTAAGCTGATAAAAAACAATAAACAAATAACAAATATAAAAAATAATATCATTATAAGTGAGGAAAATTAACAGTAACTCATCCATTACTTCTTATATATATGAGCTTATTAATTATAACTGATTTGATAGAATCTATTTGGAAATTCAGGAAATGTAGATAAAGCATGGGTTTGCATGTGAATAAGGATGAAGTATGGCTGATATCAATTAGGATTGAGTTCCAAAATGTGGTGGAATGGGGGAAAAAGGAATGCTTAAATGTTTTGATTCAGTAAGAACAATTATATGGGATGGAAAGGTGAGATCTAGTATCCTGGAATTGGATAAAGGATTTGAATCATAAGGGATTCTAGACTTATGAGGGATGTTTATGAGTTGGTGGTTTGGTATAAGAATGAAACTAGGAAATAGTTTCTACAGATAGCAGGAAAGAGCTACTTTAACTCATCATGGAGGTGGGATACAAGAGAACTCCTCGGGACATCAAAAACAAACCACAGTGAGCAGTTCATGATTCACTTGTATCTATTCTCGAGACCATTTGAGATGCTACCATATACTAAATAACACAATCAAAGAAGGGAAAGACGAAGATGTAATGAGGAGCTTACGGGTAGGTAATGTTAGAAGATGACGGGAACAATGGAATAACTTATTGAGGGGGGAGCTTATAGGGGACTTATAGGGGAGCTTATTGATTGTCAGGATATTTGGACAACATGGGGTTTCCAGGAAAATGATTGGTCAATAATGACACCAATGTTCTAAAAAGAGGAACTGAAAGTAATGGGATGATCATTTAAGTTTAATTGGGGGATAGAGTGGATGGATTTAAGAAGGGTATTGAAACCTGATGACCTGAGTTTCCTTATCATTTAACTTCTGTCTGTTCAGGTTAGCCCAGGCACTGATTTTGTCTAGGGCATCCTGAATACTGGCAAAAGCAACTAATAACTCAGAGGGAGGAAAGGATAAATGGATTTGGGAGTCATCGGTTGGAAGTTATTATACACTCAGATGTTAAGATAATGGACACTGAAGGTTACAAGGGTCAAAAATACTTTGTTACCTTTATTGATGACTATTCGAGATTAGCAATGGTCTATATTATAAAAGTAAAGTCAGATGTTATAAAATGTTTCAAAGCTTATGTAAATTTTGTTGAAGCTAGTACTGGAAACCTTATTTGTGAATTTCGTTGTGATTCTGGAACTGAATATTTAAATCAAGAGTTTCAGAATTATGCTCTACAGAAGGGCTTTAAAATTAGACCGAGTCCACCTGAATGTCATGAGTTGAATGGGGTCGCTGAACGGTATAATAGGACAATCATGGAACGTGTTAGGTGCCTTCGTCGTGAATCAGGCTTGGATAAAAAAATTTGGCCGGAAATTGTCATGACCTCTTGCTACATTGGGAATCGCTTGGTTCACAGTTCTACTTTTGAAAAATTAACTCCTTTAGAATTTTTCACTGGCAGAAGGCCAAATGCAGGGAATATGAAGCCTTATGGAAGTACTCTTTACTTTAAAATTCCTGATTGTCATAGGTGAACTCAAGATAGTAAAGAAAAAAAAGGGAAGTTGGTAGGATACACTGAAGATGGTTACCGTATTTTAGTTAATGAAAAAGATATTGTAATCTCTAGGAATGTTAAATTTATTGATGACCTTAATAATTGCATACAAATTTTAGATGGCAATGGAGAAAGTGGTAACGAATTAAAAGAAAATCATGAACGATGTGGTAACGAGCTGAGGGAAAATAAGATACCATTTCATGCCAAACCTGCAGAGGAAATGTCTAGCACAGGCAGACCTCAGCGTCAAAGGAATATGCCCATGAAATACAATGATTATGTGATGAGTGCTCATCAATGTAATGTTAACTCACCAATGAATTTTGAGGAAGCTATAAAGTCAGATGAGCAAGAAAGATGGCTAGAAGCCATGAATGAGGAAATATGTTCTATTGAAAAGTCGAATACATGGGAATTGATTGAAAAGCCAGAAAACGAGAAAATACTTGATTTGACTTTAAAGGAAAATCAAATGGAACTTATCGTGCAAGGCTGGTGGTTCCTGGTTTTCAGCAGATTGATGACTTCATTGAGGAAATTTATGCACCTGTTAGTCAAATAGAAACTTTGCGGACAGTGCTGGCAGTTAGTGTCCAGAGAGGGTATCACATTCACCAAATGGATGTGAAAACTGCCTTCCTTAATAGCGAAATCAGGACAGAAGTTTATGTTAAGCAACCTGAAGGATTTGACAGAGGAGATGGAAGAGTTTTACATTTGCTGAAATCATTGTATGGACTGAAAGAGGCTCCTAGAAACTGGTATGAATGTTTTGATAAATTTATTCGATCTTTAGGATTCAGAAGAAGTTCAGTAGATAATTGTCTGTATATTCGAGATGATGGTGTCATATGTGTATTGTTTGTGGATGATCTATTGCTCTGTTCCCTTGATGAAGAAATCTTACAAGAATTAAAGAATCAACTAAAATCAGGTTTTGAAATGAAAGATCTGGGTAAACTAACTACATATTTGGGTATCGACATTGAATATGAAAATACTGTTATGACATTGTCTCAAGAAAAACATATTAAAAAATTAGCGGAGAAACATGGAATTTTGGACTCAAATATTAAACATACGACCATGGAATACAACTTGAGAATAGAAAAACTGGAGAAGAATGACAATACTAATTATAGATCATTGATTGGTAGCGTATTGTATATTGCTACATTTACTCGTCCGGATATTTTTTATTCTGTAGTATATCTAAGTCGCTTTCAACATTACTCTACTCCACAAATCTATAAGTATGCTTTAAGAATATTGATTTATCTTTATCACTCACGATCATTGAAATTGGTGTTTACTAAGTCAGATTCGCCGTGGATAAATGCTTTTGTTGATGCCGATTGGGCAGTAGATGTGACTGATTCAAAATCAACCACGGGATTTGTTATTTATGTGAAAGGTTGTCCTGTCATATGGAGATCAGTGACAGCAGCATAAAGTGACGTTAAATGAACAAACAAACAGTAAAACAAAGATGTGTGTCTCGATCATCTTCCTTTGCAGAATATTATGCTTTGGCCGATTGTGTTGATGATGTTCTATTAGTAATGGATGTGTTAAGGGTCACTAAGTCAAATGTATTCTAGGTTTAATATAATTATTTTTGTTAATTTTTGCATTTTAATTCTGACAAGCACTACTTCATTTAGATTTTATTATTTGTGTGCTTCTTTAAGTATTGTTTTGATGTATTATTTTGTAATTTTTCTGTAAATTAGTTTGTAACACTCAAATAGCCAGAGAGTGTATTAAGGAGACTATTTCAGCATACCTCTTTGTCTTAATATAAGCAAGGGCATGGCAAGCCAAGAGAGGAGAGAAGTTTATGTTGCTGTTATCATATAAGTTAGTTCAGTTAATAAAGATTGTAATAGTATGTGTTGTATATATTATTTGAAACCTTAATAGAGGAATAGGTATAAAATTATAATAACTTTAAAACTTCATATAAAATAAATATAAATAAAATGAATTTTTGATGTAACAATTAAGTTTAGAATCTTACTTTTTGGGTTAAGGTAGCCGAGGTAATAGCAGAAGAGACGCCTGTCTTATTCTTCCTTTCACTGATAACTTGCCTTTAAGAAAAACAAAAACATTTCTATTAAATTGAATATATAATTACTATTACTAATCAAGTTCCAGAGTGGATCAAAAGCACTCAACAAACATTAATTAGCATTGAACAGCTTAAAAACATGAAATCCAAAGAATGGGAGATTGTGTTTCACCTTCTGAAACTGGTGCTGAAGTAAGAAAAATTCCAAAGAACAGGGAAACAGATGTGATTATCCCAGTTTTCAAGAAAGGAGATAAAAGAAACTGTAATAATTAATGAAGTAGTTCCGTATTAAAATGTAAAGTTTGAGTGGAAAATAGTTGACTGGATAATTCTAATGATGGATTAAATTGGTCAGGGGGTGCAGTCAAAGAAAACACAATATAAGCAGAACTTATTTGCCTTATCTTTGACTGCACCCCCTGACCAATTCAATCCATCATTATATAGTATTCATTATATAGCATCCAAATATATAGTATCCACCCACATAATCAAAAACAATGAAAATTTGTTATCGCAAAAACAATCAACAAAAGCCAAATGACAAAAATTCATCATTTATATATATATATATATATGTATATATATATATATATATATATATATATATATATATATATAATTTCAAAAACTGCTGGCATTAGTGAACCGCAGTAAAAAAATTAGTGGACAAATATGTGCTGTGTTCCTTGTAAGATCTATTAAAGACAGAGGAAAGTGGGATTAATCCTTTAACTGCTACGGGTGATATATGCCGGGGCAAGGGAACATGCTCCCTTTGCTAAAGATATATGCTGTCCTGCATCACATACGCCCTCAGTGCTAAAGACCATATATACCATCACACTGCTTTTCTATTAATTTGTTAAAGACGAGTCATAGACGACGACGTGACCTTGCTTTATTCTTATTCATATATCATTCATGTACCATTTGCTTGGGCTACTGGTGGCTACCTGCTCCGGCCTGGTGACCAATCTCATTATTTTTTTTGCTCTATTTGTGAAAAAACCCTCAATTCAACTGCCTGTATGTAGCACAGGCCGGTAGACGGGTAGCCTGCCCACTTAGTGCTGTGATAGACGTAAAGCTCTTTACTCACAGCAGTTAAAGGGTTAATATGTAAAAGTTCAAAAAAAAAAAAAAAAAAGAGGAAATATAACAACTAGCTACTTTCTAATGGTTTGCCTTATAAGAAGTAAATCTATAAATAATCCTGCAGCAAAATTGTAGATAAGTTTTACCTAAAATAAAGTTATATAGAAAATAATTCATTCTTAAAGAGTTGCAAGTTCAAAAAGAAGAAGTAGGAGTCAAAAATTGAAAATGATTGTTTGTGAGTGTGTGCGTGTGTTTCTGAAAGCTTAGAATTATTTAATCTTATAAGAAAATTATCAGGTAGATTCTAACCATTTTAAGATGAGGAACATCAGAGTATATAACAGTATAGAATTAATTAGTACAATTTAACTTTCCTTTTGTTTTTGACTAGCTAATAAGGACTGATTTGGAGAGTGGATTGCACCAAGTGTACAAATAAGATATTCAGGCAGTAATCTGTGGATGAAGGTTAGTAAATAATGATTGGTGATATCAAAATCAAGCCTGAGGAATTTATATAGCTATTATTCACATTACATGTTAAAGAAACTATCGGCAGTGATAAGAAATCTTATTCAATCACAAAAAAATATAAGATGTTGATCAGAAGATTATGAGTATTTTTATTATAATGCAATTGGGAAAAACCACAATGCAAAGCCTAATGTTTCAAATCCAGTATTACACTCACTTACCAGTCGACGTTTCGCCTATTCAGGCATTATCAAGACACAAAAACAAAAAAGGGTTGTGTGAATCACATCTCGAAGAAAAAGGTGCAATATATCCCAACGATCAACAGCCCAAACAGGCTCCAAACATGACAGCAACCCACCACCTGGGTTTCTCAGGTAGATTACCTTCTTTTCAGTTGTATGTTGAACGTCTTGGTGGTGGGCTGTTGATCATTGGGATATATTTCACCTTTTTCTTCGAGATGTGATTCACATAACCCTTTTTTGTTTTTGTGTCTTGATAATGCCTGAATAGGCGAAACGTCGACTGGTAAGTGAGTGTATTACTGGATTTGAAACATAAGGCTTTGCATTGTGTTTTTTTCCCAATTGCATTATAATAAATAATAGTGTTCCTTTTTAAGTTTTTGGCTCTATTTTATTGATGAATATTTTTAGTATGACATTAACATTTACAAAATCTAATTCTTCAGGCTTTCAAAATTTTATGTTAGGTAATTAAACAATTCTTAAATGCTAATTGTTATTAATAATCATTGCTTTTAAATAGATAACATCTTTACATTAAAAACTATACAAAAAAGAAATTAAAGCTATTTAAACAATTAACATTAATCCAGTTATCCACAGTCCTAAATGTTAAAAAAACCTTGATACAATTTTTTCCAATAATAATTGGGTAATAACCACAGAAATAATTCACACATTACAAATAGTACATTCATAACAGCTCTGTTTCATTAAAACTCAGAAAGCATTGAAATTACCTACCCTGCTTTTAGTCTTAAGTCATTCAAGAACCATGCTATAAATTGAAATTGAGACAACTCTTCATTTTCCTACAAAAAAAACAAAACAAAGATGTATACATATTTACAGAAAAATATTCCAAAAGTCGTTTATCAAATAATAAAAAAGGATTAATATCAACAGGTAATAAAACGATTGGTAATTATCTCCGCAAGTTGTCGCTTCGAGTTGAGTTACTAGATGAAATAAATAGATATTTGTTTCATTTGTAATATTTTCCTAAAATGAAAGTTATCATAAGCTTTATTAGGGAAAAGAGAATGTAATTATAGGCAATGTGTATACTTTAGTAATCATTTCATTTAGAAATAAGCGTTTCAACAAACATATATAATTTATGTTTATAATCAAAATGTTAATACAAACTTCTATTTCTTGATAAAATAATGACCAAAATCTTTTCATTACCCATAATTACATTATCTTTTCCACACTAAAGCTCACAATAACTTGTATTTTTAGAAAATATTATAAATAAAACGAATAAGCAGTTAAAACTTCTTGTAACTCAATTTGAAGCGACAACCTGCGGAACAGATATAAAAAAATTTAAATAAAAGTAAAAAATGGGGCATAACAAAGATTAAAGTATTTCAAAAAGTAGAATAATTAAAATTGCATGGTATTTCAACAAAGAAAAAAATAAAATTCATAATAAATTATTTTAAACATCGCAAAATTGAAAAATTATTATTTACTGTGAACATATCGTAAGGAATAAGAATGCACACTGCTCTCTTCTTCTTCTCATGGAGAAAGAAACTGTTTTTATATGCTTATGTATTTGGCTGTAAATATCTTAGAGAAATAAATCTTTGAATCTCCTCATACAAATTAATAAATATTTTCAAAACTATTAATGGAAAAAATTAATAGCTTTGTATATGTAACATATTACAATAAATTGTTGGTGATATGTTAAACTTACACTGATTAAACCATAGTACTTGGCAGAATTACTAATATTTAAGAGCCAATCCAGTAAACTTGTAACAGTTATTTTGTCTTCTAACAATTTTTTAATAATTTCCATGGATGTTTTTGTGTTGTCAGATGTCATACTGGTCAAATTTAGTAACTTTATTAACGAAACAACTCTTAAACCCAAAAAGCCAAGTTTAAATATTGTTGTCACTACACGGTATTTGTATAGAAGTAATCGATAGTAGATGGCGGTAAGGCAGGTAGCCAATTAGATTCAAAGAACTTCTATAAAAATGTACAAGCTGCTGGTATAAAATGCAGAACCGTGCGCACTTTTTTCTCAAGCACATTGGCATCTAATAAGGGACTGTCTTATTCCAAAAGTACAATTTTTTTAATTAATTATAACATGAAAAATACTTAAAATCCTTTTTAGACAGCATATTCTTTAAACGATTTTCCTGGATAACTAAGAAATTCCCGGAATAGACTCGTTAATTTGGAAGAAACCCATTATGGTTAATGACCCCCTAAAAAATAAATAAAAAATGATGGCGCATTATAATGTAAGGGTCTATATCAGGTATGGGCAACCTTTGACATGTTGTGAGCCAAACTTTAGTGTGCAAATACGTTCGCGAGCCGCTTTTAAATGTTGTGCATTTTAAAGTAGTGTTCATAATTTTTAGCGATAGATATCATACATGAAATAATACTACAATGTTATTATAATGCAATTTATTAAAATAACAAAATGAAATGAAAAAAATAAGTATATTAAAATTAAATCGTTAAATTTGGAATTGTGACAAACTACGAAAGTTAAGTAGCGAATCTATGAGACACTTGAGCTTGAATTTGGGAAACTAATCCATCGATGTTTGGATTAATTCCACTGATAAAAAGGCGTGAAGAATTTTCCAAATTATCGTCAGTCAGCCTCGTCAGTCGTTTATTTGCATAAAGTCTGCTGTCTCGTTTCTAAGCTCGTATAACCGTTTCAGTATTTTCCCTTTGCTTAACCATCTGACTTCACAATGATACGTTACGCTCACATTTCATCCAAAAACGCCTTGAACTGACGATGGTTAAGCCCTCGGGATCAAATAATATTGATGGTTTTTACTACCACATTCATAACATTCTGGAGTCGAATGGACTTAGAACAAGGTTCTGTTGGTGGATAATGCAATGGAGGACTATCAAATCATCTTTTTGCACATGTAATTCAGTTGCTTTTTCATTCAAAATTCCGATGAAACCTTTACGTAAGCCCACCACAGAAGGTGCACCATCTGTGCGCATACTCCATCTAATTTTGACCATGGCAAGCCGAAACTTGAGAATACCTTTTGAACTTCATTAAAAATATCCTCTCCTGTAATGGTTCCTTTTAGCAGCTGTAAAGCTAGCGATTTCTCAGTAATAGTGAACTCTTTATCAAGACCTTGAATTAATATAGCCAGTTGAGCTGTGTCAGATAAATCGGTGCTCTCGTCTAATGCTATGGAAAATTATTCAAAACCAGCCATACAGTCAGTCAATGTTGTTTTTATATCATTAGCCATCATTTCTATACGTCAGACAACAGTTCGTCTTGGCAAACTAATTTTTTCAAATTCATTTTTCTTTTCAGGACACAAAACTCTGCAAACTTCTAACATACACTCCTTGATAAATTCTTCTTCGGCAAACGGCTATAATGACTTTGCCAATTTTGAACTAACTATAAAAATAGCTTTCACAACATTATCAAGTCGTGTTCTTTGTTTATGAAACAGGTAATTGTTTAGAAAAGATCTCCCTTATAACCTCCACTGTCCAGGGAGGGCGTGCCTTAGGCGATGACCAGCGCCCTCTACATTTCGCTACCGGCACTTCTCACTCGCCACACAGTGTTTGGACTAGTAGGACGTACCTGGACAATTTTTTTTGTTGGCATTTTTGCATTTCTTTCGACTAATTAAGTATTCTAATTATAAAAAAATGGTTTTTAATTAATTACCAACTGAATTTAAGAGGATTGCTACGGTAATAATTAGAAAATTACAAAAAACATGTATAATTAAGACAATATATATCTCTTTTCGCCCATCTTTTCTCTTTTAAAACTAACTATTTATTGTATGAATTTTCGGTCAAGCCTGTTGTAGGGTTGGGTCGAAAGAAGAGGGAAATATTAAAACCGGTAAGGATCAAAGAAAATTAAACGAACATTTCCACTGCATATTTGAAAGATACGAGCGCCTATCGGAAAATTAAAAAATTAAGACTGGCCATTTTAATTATATTATAATTCTATACATAACAATTATTATCTATAATTACAATAACTATTATTAAAATGTATAATCCCAATTTATAATGAAAATAAAAATCTTGAACACTTAGAATAGAATAGAAAATAAACTTTATTCTGGGACCAAGTCCCTTTAGAATAAAAATAATGAACAAATAAAAAAAAAACATAAAATTCATCTGGCCATAAGGCTACATAATAACACAAATCATGAAATAATCAAGTGTGACAAAACATTGTAAAAATAGAAATAGATAAGAAAATAAATAAATAAAATACAAAGAACTTGACTGCTTTTTAACTAATTGTCGAAAATAAATATATTTATATTAACAAAATAATGATTAATAATATTAATACAGTAGTTGATGACGAAATTGCTAACTAAAATAATTGATTAGCATAGTATGCGATAATATATTTAAAAAGTCGGTATCATCTTTGTTGTTGGAAAAATAAACAAAACAAAGGGTAGCGGAATCGAGTTTACAATACTGATATATTCAAGCAGACATTTGACCTGCTTGGAGAGCGACTTTTTGAGATGCTAAGAGATGATGGAAAAGCAGGGATTTAAATGAAGCTAGTGAAGAAGAATGGCGAATGAAAGGAGGGATTGAATTCCACACAGTGGTGGAGCGGGCGAGGAAGGAGCGCTCGAATGCCTTAGTTCTGTGGGAAGGAATGTAGAAATCGGAAAGGCGAGATCTTGTTTTGTGGTGCTGGACAGAGGATTTGAATGGGAGGAGACCATAGATATATGAAGGGTGTTGCGAGTTGATGGATTGGTATAGAAAAACGCTAAGGAAATATTGTCTACGGATGGGAGGGAAGAGCCTCTTTAACTCAACATAGTGATGTGACACCCGGGATCGCCTCGGAGTACCAAGGACAAATCTTAAAGCGCAGTTCATTATTCTTTTTAAGCGGCTCTCAAGCATTTTCGAGAGGCCCCCGTATACCACACTACAGTAGTCGAAGTGGGGGAAGATGAGGGATGATACGAGCAGCTTCCGAGTAGGTTGTGTAAGGAGATGCCGAGAACGATGGAATAATTTTAGGGAACTAATTATTCGTCGGGATATTTGGGTGACATGTGGTTTCCAGGAAAGGTCAATGGTAATGCCTAGGTTTTTAACGGAGGAGTTGAAACTGATGGGGTGGTCGTTTAGGATTAATATTAACAAAAACTACTTACCATGGCGTAGGGAAGTAGCGACCCCATCGCCCGGCCTCTGAGCCGCAATCAGCTACTGGTCCTCCAGGTTGGGGGTTGAGCGGAGGGGGGGCCAGCCACCCCCCCTCAGAAAAAGTCTATTGCTACGAAACATCAAGGAACCAGCCTCGGATGTGGTCAGCCTTTAAGGTATCGACCCGGCGCTCTCAGGGAATTCAAGTTGGCTACATGCAATGTTCGAACTTTATATAGACCAGGATCATTGAGGGTGCTTTTGGATGAGCTGACAAAGTATAGGACAGATATAACAGCACTTCAGGAGATCAGGTGGACGGGATCAGGAGTAATGGAGACGAAAGGCCACACGTTATTAGACAGTTGTCATCAAAGCCAACATACTTTTGGAACAGGCTTTGTTGTTAGTGGCCAGATGAGACAACTTGTTATTGATTTTAAAGCAATTGATCTTAAATACGATTAAGTTGCGAATAAAAGGGAAATTCAGAAACTATTCTATAGTGTCGTGTCACGCCACAGCAGAAGTGGCGGAAGAAGATGCAAACGATATCTTCTATAATAGCCTAGAAAATGCAGTTGCGGAATGCCCTCAGCATGATATAATAATGGTATTGGGTGACCTTAATGCGCAGGTTGGAAGTGATTCAGTGCTGTGGCCCATAGCAGGTAGACACAGTTTGCACGAAGCATCCAATGACAACGGAACCCGGATGGTAAATTTTGCAGCAGCGCATAATATGGTTGTGGGGAGTAATATGAACATGTAAAATATCTATAAGGCTACATGGGTTTCCCCAGATAATAATCATAGTAATCAGATTGGACATATTCTTATTAGTAGATGACAGCGTTCTATGCTGATGGCAGTCAGAACATATAGAGGCGCGAATGTGGACAATGACCACTATCTGGTAATATCACGAATACGGGCTAGAATAAGCAATGTACAGAAGATCAGAGGAGCTCGTTTACAGAAAATAAACATTCGAAAGCTGCAGGAGCCAGATCATAGGGAAAGGTTTGTTCGAAGGTTAGATAAAGAATTGGAATGCAGTGCGGCAGATAAGGGTGTTGATGAGACATGGAGCCATTGTAAGAAAGTAATTATGCAGGTAGCTGAGGAAATACTGGGATCTGGGGAGCCACCTCGAAGATCAGATTGGTTTGATCAGGAATGTCGGGTGGCAACAGAGAGGAAAAACAGGGCTTATATGAGTATGATTGACAAGTATAGAACGCGTTAGGCTGTTTCTGAGTATAAAGTATTAAGAAGAGAAGAGAAACGTCTGCATAGAAGACAAAAGAGGGAGAAAGAAGAAGAAAAAGTCCAAGAGATGGAGGACTTAAATAAGCAAGGCAATCCCAGAGCTTTTTACATGAAAGTCAATGCCCAGCGAAAGGAATTTAAACCCAGAACAAATATTTGTAGGGGGAAGGACGGAACGCTTATTACAAACAAAGTAGGGATCCTTGAAAGGTGGTCTAACCATTTCGGCAGCTTACTGGGAAATGTTCAGAATCTTGCCCAGGAAGAAGGCTCAAATGCTGTCCTAAATTATAAAGATTGTGAGCTCCTCGACCCACCAGACGATGAAGAAATCGAGGATACAATTCAGAAACTGAGAAATAACAGAGCTCCAGGGTGTGATGGCATCGCGGCTGAGCTTTTAAAGGCAGGCGGAAATGAATTGACCAAAGTCATCCGCGATTTACTGCACTGCATATGGATAAACAAAGTGCTTCCTAGAGATTGGTTTATCGGCATTATCATCCCTCTACACAAGAAAGGTGACCAAATGATCTGCGACAACTATCGTGGCATTACACTCTTAAGTAGCGCCTACAAGGTTCTCTCTAATATAGTATATGAAAGATTACGTCCCCATGCTCAGAGAGAGATAGGCATGTATCAATGTGGATTTATGAGTGGGAGATCCTGTATTGATCAGATTTTTTCCCTGAGAACCCTTATGGAAAGAACCAGAGAGCACAATATTACAACACATCATCTTTTTGTCGATTTCAGGAGCGCTTATGATAGCATTATTAGGGACAGACTTTATCAAAGCATGGAAGAAATGAATGTCCCCCAAGAATTGATAAGTCTTACTGAGCTGATGATGTGTGGATCTAGAAGTCAAGATCCAAGGTGACGTTTCCGAATCATTTAAAACCACTAGGGGCCTGAGACAAGGGGATGGACTTTCCTGCCTGTTGTTCAACTTTGCTCTCGAGAAGGTGATTAGGGACTCAGGAATACAGGTGACCGGTACAATTCTGACCAAATCCATTCAAGTTCTTGCGTATGCGGACGACATTGATATAGTGGGAAGGTCAGAGATTTGGAACAGGCATTTCTTGCCTTAGAGCAAGCAGGACGACGCATGGGACTCCAAGTAAACCAGTCCAAAACTAAATACATGGTGGTCAACCCTCCAAGACCACCAGCACCTCATATCACTTTTGGTGACTACACTTTTGAGGGTGTTGATGGTTTTCAGTATCTATGTTCACTGATCAAATCGGACAACAAGACCAGCCCAGAAGTACAGAAAAGAATATTAGCTGCAAATAAGTGTTATTTTGGATTGGCCAAGACATTGAGAAGTCGTCTATTATCAAGAAAGACCAAGGCTACACTGTACAAAACGCTTATTAGACCTGTTTTAACTTATGCCTCAGAAACCCGGCCTTTGTCAAAATCTGACGCTAACAGTTTACTGCTCTTTGAAAAGAAAGTGTTAAGAAGAATGTTTGGAGCGGTAAGAGTAGGTGACCAGTTCAGGCTTAGGTATAATGCAGAGCTGTACCAGATTTATCAGGAGCCCAATGTGGTACAGCACATAAGAATTTCCAGGCTAAGATGGGCTGTGCATGTGGCTAGGATGGACGAAAACGCTACTCAAAAGAAACTTCTCTTTGGGTATGTGGATGGGAGAAGGAGACATGGGAGACCGCGACTGAGATGGGTGGACGAGGTCGAGAGGGATTCAGGTGTCCTCGTTGGATCAAGAGCTTGGCGGACCCTGGCAAAAGACAGAGAGGAGTGGAGGTGGCGTCTTGATGCGGCCAAGACCCGTACCGGGCTGTAGAGCCCGTTTTGATTGATTGAATTAAGTATTATAATTATAAAAGAATGGTTTTTAATTAATTAACAACTGAATTTAAGAGGATTGCTACGATAATAATTAGAAAATTACAAAAAACATGTATAATTAAGACAATATATAATCTCTTTTCGCCTATCGTTTCTCTTTTAAAGCTAACTATTTATTGTATGAATTTTCGGTCAGGCCTGTTGTAGGGTTGGGTCGAAAGAAGAGGGAAATATTAAAACCGATAAGGATCAAAGAAAATTAAACGAACATTTCCACTGCATATTTGAAAGATACGAACGCCTATCGGAAAACTAAATAAATTAAGACTGGCCATTTTAATTATATTATAATTCTATACATAACAATTATTATCTATAATTACAATAACTATTATTAAAATGTATAATCCCAATTTATAATGAAGATAAAAATCTTGAACACTTACCAGACTGGGCCGTGCCTCGTTTCGTTGCATGAAGTCTGCCATTCCGAACGGGAGACCTTAAACCAACGATTTTTGGTTCTGCAACGGCCTTGCAACGGGAATTATTCTCGCAGCGACCCCGAAACCGCCCAGCCAGACAAGCTTAGACTACGTCTCTGAGACCACCGTTCCGCAACGGTCTAGTAGTTTGTACAAGGCTTTACAAGATGATTAAGGAAGGCATACTCCCCAGCTTTGGACAGCATTTAAGTGCCTGAATAAGTTACTGAAGGAGTAGCTAAAATTAGGTGATCAACAGCCATCTTAATTTACCAGAGGCAACTGGCGGAGATGAGGACCTGGATTACTTTCAGAAAAAATGTTGCTGAATATTGATTTTAACCGCAGTGTTCTTATAAGTGCATTTTCACGTTCGAGATTGGTACTTTTGTGAGGGGTAGATACGTTCTAGAGATTAAAACTGACATGTGTGAAAGATTTCTAGAGTCCGAGAGTTATCATGTGTCGTCAAATTCGATCTTATTCTCATTAACCATCTTATGAATGGTTATTTGAATATTTAAAAATGAAAAAATGCTTTTAAGGTTCTGAAACTGTTAAATAATTCTTAAACCAGTTGCATCATTCACGCAATTTTCATATCAAAATATTTTTAAAAGTAGCCGTCAGATAACCAAATTGCTGAATACGCTTATTTTAAATATTGTACAATTAATACTAATATAATTCTGGTGTATTAAAAAAAAATTAAAGTTCATTTTCATTTAGCGATGGCATTCCGACATTTTAAAGGTACTTTTTACCAATACGATTACCGTAAAGTCCTTGGTACCTTTTTGCATCACTTAAGAACAATGTTCTTGTAGAAATTTGTTATGAGGAAGCTAACAGACGTTTTATAGCTTGATTACTTTATTAATCGGGTTACCTTGTTTACTACCTTGGTCAATTTGTTAATTAAAATTATGAAGACTCTGGTAGCGGTAATTGTGTTTGATACTCTTAAAGGGATTCGACATTAAGAATGCAAAATCTTCTTTAGGTAACCTATAAAATACCGTAAGGAGGTCGACATTAACTGTTTGTAATCGCAGTTATTAAACTAGATGTTAAAAAAATTGAGACCATTTTATGTTTGCTTCAAATTAAATTTGTTCTAAGTACAATTTCGGTTTCGTTATCGATGCTAGGTGTTACAGTTATTGCTTTGGCAGTGACTATGGCCGGTAAATCTTCAACCAGGCGCTGATGATATTTTGTGTTTAGGTTTTATGTTGACAAATATTCTTTTTTGTTTACTAACATTGGCTTATATACTAGGATGACATCAGGGAAAGATGCAATGGGGTTAGTTTGCCTTTAATTCACTCTATTTAGTTATTTATTATTGTTATTATTTCTACTGACTGCAATAAAAAGAAATAGTTATTTAACTTTTTTATTCTTATTTCCTACAGCGAACAACCAATATTTACTTGCAAGGCTCATGTCTTCCACATTGATCCGAAAACTAAGCGGTCATGGATACCTGCTTCTACTCTTGCTGTGAATGTTTCATTTTTTTATGATTCTTCACGCAGTTTATACCGAATTATCAGTGTAGAAGGTACCAAGGTGGGTAGAGTTTTATAAATTTTTATTTGGTTATCTGTAGCTTAGATCATAGTAACAGGACTGTAAAACAGCATTAGTTGTCTTAGTTATCGGAAATTGAGCGTCTTTATGTTTATCCTTGTTTTTGAAATTCAGCTTAGTTACTGTTTGTTTGTTCATTTAACGTCACTTTATGCTGCTATGGCTAATTGGACGATGCTACAGTGGGAGCTCTAAATTTTGCCTATCCAGGTTTAATTAGGATAGGGATTTTTAACAAGTACCTGACATCGTACAGGCTCGGGACCCCCGTTTAACATCCCTTCTGAAGGACGGCGTAACTAAGGATTTTTTACTCCCAGCTTAGTTACTGTATTATCTGCTACTTATTGATTGCTATTGTTTTATTGTAATTTTATGAGTTACCTTCATTTTTACAGATACATTTAAGTATTTGAACTTGTGTAATAGCTATGCAACTTTCCTGATATTATTTCATGTATACTTAGTACACATACTTACTCACATGTACACTTAGTACACTACTTACTATAAGTATACAATGTATACTTATAATATACGAACTTTTAATATACAAATATAGTATATTAACTGTAATCATGACAACTAGTCCAGGTTTAGTTTTTTTAATTTTTGTACATTTGCCTTTGGTCATGAGTTTTGAAGTAATAAAGGTATTAATTACACTTTAAATTCTAATTTTTACTATTAACACATTGACTGCCACCTGCAAGATAACTCGTAGATTGCATTCTTTTCTAGGACACCAACTATGAGTTATCTCGTCCTGTGTTTTCTTGCCATTTTTGTGCATTTATGATTAAACTCGAAATATATCAGAATTAGAGTTTTTATTAGTATAATATAATTAAATCAAATTGTCATTTTAGGCCAGATTTCTGAAAATTGCCGTGGCAATCAACGTGTTAAGTTTGAATTTTTTGTACGGTTATGGGTTTACAGTGTGTTCATTGTGTCAATTTAATTATATTAAATATTTTTACATTATTTATGTCTATCATGGTCAACTAGATTGCTATATGTTTATTAATGTAGATTGCTATCACTTGACTCTGATAATGTCTATTTATTTCTTAGTATTAAAAAATTAATAACTTTTAATTAAATTCCATTACTAGAAATTAAATAATCTTGAAACTTTGATTTTATGTAGTGGTATTATAAATTCTAGTACGATTTTATAAAGTGATCGTATTATCATTATTTTCTGGACCTTGTTCCTGAATTTACCAAAGGTGACCGGGTGGTTACACATCAATTCAACCAAAGAAAAATCACTTTCTCACCCACCATCTCAGATTTTGATGAAACTTGGCTTGTTTGTGCTATCCATGAAGATAAGTCACCATGCCAAATTTTAACACTCTACCTCTTACCGTTCGTTTCCTTTTTATAGCCTTTTAAAGTTTTGCATTTCCACAAATTCTAACCTATGGATATCGCAAAATGAAGGATGCTTACGTTTCGAAAATAATTTGTAACTTTTTTATTTACCATTAAATCTCCATGAAAATTTATAGGCTTACTCTTGAAACAATGAAGATTCTAGAAAAAAATACCTTAAACCTCTAAGTTAAGTTAACCTACTAGGGTTGAAAAAAATATTTTGTTTGCATCTTTGTATTTTTTTTTTTTAAACAAAGACATAGTTTAGCGTTAAATTAAATATCATCGAAAGGGTATGTGATAATCACAAAAACTTTTTTTTCTAAATAATCCTTCCTAAATGGGCTATCAAATAATGAAAAAATATTAATGGGGTTTTCACACCTTTGTTGTGTTTCATTACATTATATAATAGGTTTCCAATTTATTTTTTCCGTCCAATTATACTGAGCAATAAGGATTTCCAGGGATTATAATGATCTCTAGGCTTGCACTATTATTAAGGATATCTGAAGGTATATTTTATTATTCAATTCATAACATCATATTTTAACCTGAATCATCTTGTTCAAAGAACTTAATTTCAAACAAACTCAAAAATTAAAAATAAACAATAGGTGTTAACTTACCTATATAAACTATTTAATATTTCCAACATCTTAATTGCATTCCAAATTTTACAGGAAAACATTTAATGGAGTTTTGAAAATTTCTTTTCAATTGAGCTGACACATTTTTCTGTAAACCTATAGGTCCTTCCGGTCGAAGTGTAAGGAGGATCAACAATTACAAGTACATGAGGTATCGGTCCGGGGCAAATGTCCTCTCGCTTTGGCCAATGAAATGATGGTGATGGCCCTGCAGGATGCATAAATTGAACAGTCCCATCACCTTCTTCTTTATTCACTTCAGTTATGATTCCAAAGTACCATAGATTATCATATTTACAAGCCACGTAGCATGATGGATTCAAATTTTCTTCTGTCACGAATGATGTTGATTTATTAAAGTTAAACGTGAGGGGAGGTTTCTCATCGGAACTGATCCTCCTTGCTTCCAAGTTCCCTGAACTGTCTATCGGCTTAAAGTTATGGAAGCTTCTGGTTCCAGGGACTGTTTGTACGTCCTCAAAGCGTTTTTCTAAGTCGAACGTGTCTTAAGCATATCATCTTTAGAAATAAAATAAAAATTAACTTTTGTAATGTTTGATTTACAAAACTCATACAAATGTGATGGAGACTGAATCTGATTTCCAAGAGGTCTCTGAAGACTTTCCTTTCTTGCCAACCTTTTCACGGTGCCTCCAATTCCATCGCATTCAGTCTTCCCATGGCTAGTTGCAAAGAACGACCACTGTGCCTTGATCTTAAAATCTTGTTCATGCAAGCAGAGGTTGATAAAATTAAATTTATTTTTATATTGGCCTGCACAGCCATCACTGAAGTAGTGAATCTCTGTTACATGTGAATAATTTGCTTTAACGTACTCTGACACAATTTCTTGAATTTTGTAGACCATAGAAACATCATGTTTCATGTCATCGGTTTTTTCTTTTTTGTTAAATGTAGATTGTCCTTTATGTTATTAATTAGCTTGTCCATGTCTGCAGCCTTTTCTTCTACAGTCTTTTCTAAATTTGTTTTATCTAAAGGCACTTCAACATCAAGAACTAACTCAATTTTCTTTTTCACATTTTTCTGCAAATTTTCAAGTTTGGCTTTGGCGTAATTTGGTTTACTGTGCTCATTTAGTGCATGAAATTTCAAGGGCGAGCAACCTACTTCTGTTAATGATGTATTTAAAGAAGAAATTACCTCTTCTTTTTGCAAATCATGATATGGTTTGTCATTCTCTTCGCAATGTTCACTGTCACTATCATTACCATCATCAGTGAGTTGGGTTTTTAACAAGGTTTTACGACAGGAGGCACATAGTTTTCCTCCTGGTTTTATTTTGAAGTTGATACTTTGCTTTGCTGTACAGTGACTACTCTCAGTGTTTTTGTAATTGGTTTCTTATGTTTCTTGTATGGATCACAGCATTTCTTTTGTAAAAATTCATATTTATTCAAGTAATAATGTTTATGGTGAAAACAAATTGTCCCCCCCATCATCCTCTTTCCCAGTTGTTAGTTTAATTGAATTGATTTCTTCTTCCGATAAATTACTTACATTTTCGGTACCTTTATTTTTTATGAAACAAGTTTTGTGGCAGTCAGGTAATGTTAAATCCCCTATGCTGCATTTAGCTTCCATTTAATCTTGATAGTACGATAATTAAAAAATAAATAAATAATGTAAAAAAACTTAGCAAAAAATCAGTAGATCAATAATGTGCACTAAACTTAGTAAATAACTTCTACAAGTTTCTATGCACAATTATATAAAATATTTACAGTAACTGTAAACTGTTGAAATCTTGTTTGTCACTTCCATTTACATAATAATAAATAATAATAATAACTAACTGTTAAGCCATCACTTGACTAAGTTAACTGTAAATAAAATACACTACTGTTTCACACACAATATAAAGTAATACTGTTAATAAACCACTCTATTTGGAGAAAATAAGTACCCCTACTGTAAATTCACATACACCATGTTTCATCAAGGAGCATCAGAAACAGACTGAGCCAAGAGCTGAGATAACAAGCTGCTGTAGAGTTGCCTGTTAAGACTTGAAAAGCATGTTGCTACATGCTGAGGAAGCTCAGGCTACAAAGATAGCTGACTTGGGAAGTCTGTTGTTATGTATGCTCAGGAGGCTCAAAGGTTGCTATGAATGAGAAATTAAGTTACTAGGCTACAATTAATTTGTAATATTTGAGATATCCATGGATAGTTTAAATATTAAAAACAATATAAAACCCAATTAAATTTGTTATTATCAAATCTTGTACTGTTTTAAAGTTAAACCTTGGTTTAATAGAATGTCTGGCTATTTATCAAATTCTAGTAAAAAAAAAAAAAATACTTCTAGGACATGGTAAAATCGGTAAAACCGAAATGTTACATCTTATATTTAACATAGTAAAACACAACAAAGGTGTCAAAACCCCATTAATATTTTTTCATCATTTGATAGCCCATTTAGTAAGGATTATTTAGAAAAAAAAGTTTTTGTGATTATCACATACCCTTTCGATGATATTTAATTTAACGCTAAACTATGTCTTCGTTTAAAAAAAAAATACAAAGATGCAAACAAAATATTTTTTTCAGCCCTAGTAGGTTAACTTAGAGGTTTAAGGTATTTTTTTCTAGAATCTTCATTGTTTTAAGAATAAGCCTATAAATTTTCATGGAGATTTAATGGTAAATAAAAAAGTTACAAATTATTTTCGAAACATAAGCGTCCTTCATTTTGCGATATCCATAGGTTAGAATTTGCGGAAATGCAAAACTTTAAAAGGCTATAAAAAGGAAACGGTAAAAGGTAGAGTGTTAAAATTTGGCATGGTGACTTATCTTCATGGGTAGAATAAACAAGCCAAGTTTCATCAAAATCTGAGATGGTGGGTGAGATGGCCTGGTTGAACTGACATGGAATTACCCGACCAACTAATCTGGAGGAGTCCAATTGGTTTTCCAATGAATGCAAATTATGCAAATCATTATTGCCTTCATCGATAAAAGTTAAGATTATTATTGCTGATGACTTATCAGCAAATAAGAGATAAACAAAACCCAAACCGATCCTTTTCTTTTATGGCTTTACCACTTCCATATTTTTAATTAGTGTTATTTTATGTGCAAGTTCCCCAGAGCATAAGTCAATTTAAAAATAATTTCTAATTAAAGAAATAGCAGTTTTAATATTTCTAACATATTCCAATTTTTCAGTCATACATATTTCAGCCCTCGCTATTACCATATTGTACAAGATTCCTTTTTATCAAGCCGCTTCTGGTCTGCTCACTCCACTTATTCCAGCAGATTTCTTATTTCTGAAAGGCCTCTCTGATTATTCCTTCCTTCTGTGACTGGACCTCTTCTACCCTGGAACATTGGTCATTAGAGTCCATTATACTGATACGTTTTGGGAGTAAGATAGACTGGTACTTTTATGTTTTTAGTTATATCTATTGTTTTTAATTATTTATTCTCTAATAAGGAATCTCCCTTTCATTGCATTAAATAGTCTCCTTTCTACACTACTGTCCTCTACTCTGTTACTTCTGTATCTTTA
This sequence comes from Arma custos, assembly GCA_037127475.1. Classification (NCBI taxonomy): domain Eukaryota; kingdom Metazoa; phylum Arthropoda; class Insecta; order Hemiptera; family Pentatomidae; genus Arma; species Arma custos. The sequence continues at coordinate 22,655,705 of CM073761.1, read as the reverse complement.
TAAACATTTTTATACAGTTGGGGCCCCAGATTCTGAAAGCATTCCTCTGCTCTAATCTCCTATTTCCAGTGCTTATTACCCACTAGTTTCTTTGTGGCCTCTCAATGTTCATGGCCTTTATTTTTCTTGGATTAATAATAATATTTATTTTGCATAACTCCTCTAGAATTCTAATTTTATATTGCAGGTCAACATCATTTTTTTCAAATGTTAACATATCGTCAGCTGATATTCAGAAGCCCAAGGTCCATCTAGAAACACTTCAGTTGCAAATAACTTCTGCTCTAGTGCTGTCAATATTTAGTCAGCTAGTCTGTGTGATTGTTGAGTTATTGAGTGTGATTTTTAAAAACCGAATTGATGGTGAGGAATTATATATTTGTCTGTTCGTAAGTTTAGTAATCAGCGATAAAATAATTTTTCAAAAATTTTAGAACAAATGGAGAGAACACTAATTGTACTGTTCAAGGAAGAGTTGCCAATAACCTTTTCATGCTTTTTAATAATTATTACAATTTTCCACTGTGTTGGGAATTCATAGTCCTGAATATTGAGCAGTAGATTGTTTTAAGGAACAGTAGAGCCTTTTTAGGCATTGGCCTGGTCACCTCAGCACTAATTTAATCACACTGTGGCACTTTTCTTTTTGTTAAGTGTCTAATTAGTTCTGTCACTTGTTTGGGGGTGAACAAAATCAGTGACAATGTTAGTTGTAATGTAATTTCAAGTGTATGATTTACTGAGATCTCGTGTGTTATATGTGGGAAATCAGTATGTGGTATAATCATGGAAGAAAGGAGGTCGGAAAAAGATTTTTCCTCATCAGACACAGCCCGAGAGATCAGATCTCATCTATGGACGAGATTACAAAACTTCTGTTGAGACAGATTTAATGTAATTGTCATAGTTTGACTCGTAAATTTTCTAATTTGGCATTTCAGTTCATTGCTCAGGTTTTCTATTAGTATACTGTAGTTTACGAGCACTCCTTTTGGCCCTGATCAGATATTCTAACTTTTTGATAACCTCTTTGTTCCGGTTTTGGAAATCTCTGTTAGGTGTATTTTCGAATCAATCTGTTTTCCTGTTCCTTAAAATCTCTAATAGAATGGTCTTTATAGCATGCATTGACGGTTCATTACATTTATTTAGTTTTATGAGGAGAATCAAATTCCACACGCAGTGACACAGTTTTAAACTTTATCTATCTCTCTGTTGCTCAGGTACTCTGTTATGAAAGATTACAAATTTATTTACCTGTATAAATTTGCATTTCAAATTCCAGAATGTTTCTCGATAAGCTTGGTAGGAATTTCCGTTAGTAAAACATTGAAAACTCCATAGGAACAATCTTTTAGTTCTGGATGTTATTATTATAGGAAATTATTGGAAGGGAAAACAAACTAAATACTTCACCACTTAAAACCTGGTATTTAGGCTATAAATGCAATTATCCAATTATAAACTTAATATTAATAAATAGTTTTATAATGAATCTATTCAGGGATGTATTTTAATTTTCTTTCTCTTGTAAATATATACTGATTCTGGTATGTGGCCCTGATGTTTTTGGCAATATAAATAAATTCAAATTACTTGAACAAATTTTACAAAGCATTTTTTATCCTTCTGTTCTAGGCTGTAATAAATAGTACTATTACTCCTAGCATGACCTTCACAAAAACTTCTCAGAAATTTGGTCAGTGGTCAGATATACGTGCCAATACTGTGTATGGGCTTGGATTTTCTTCAGAAGCTGAACTGAATAAAGTAAGTTTCATAATTATAGTACGGCTATTAATTATTTAACAGTTATATAAGCAAACACCTATGTTTCGAACAGGTATAACCTAACATAACTATTTGATGTTAATGTTCCACAATGTTATCACTGAAGTTACCAGAAGTGGTAAATCAGTTGAAAAGTGAGTGGCTGATAGTTGTAACTAAGGCTTTAAATGTTGATATCAAAACTACAATATTTATATTAGCATTTAAACTAATACAGTAATTATTATTATTGTCTGTAGCTAGCCAAAACTCATTTATGACACATAAAAAAAATATATAACTCCGTCAAGTATTTGCTCTGGTCAACTGTTTTGGCTTCATACATTTTAAAAACTGTTTTACAGAACTTTACTGAGGTCTGTGGAAGGAACAGATAGACCTTGTAAACAATCCTTTCAAGTTAATTCTAGATCCATGAAATCAGGTAGCTTTTCCTAGTTATATTTCACTTTATTTAACTTATTTTAAATTATTTCTATAGGAATAAAACTTGAAATGGTGTATCTAGAATATTAATTTATATAACTGATATATTGCATTCATGCAAAAATAATGCAGATTTATTCTTTTGTTACATTTTAAACCAACTCTGAACTTGAAATGAATCTTTAATATTGATCTTACATCTATAAAAATAAACTTATTCAATATTCACTTGTTTTTCACCCAAAACTTAAACAATAAAATAATTTATTTTACTTAAACATTTTTAGGAAATTTTCAAAAAGCCATTTTTGTTAAATTCCTTTTTACGAATAAAACTAACACACAGTGAATTATACACTGTTCATAATACCAATTAAGTATTAAGTCAATGGACCATATAACGAGTATTTAGTCCGCTTCAAAAATACAGTATTTTATTTACCTAAAATTACTATTAAATTAGTATTTTAGTCATTTTATTTCATAATACCCACAGATTCTAAATATATTTTTAATGGTAATGTGGAGTTAAAATTTTTATTGGTATTTGTAGTTTATAGAAAAGTTTCAAGAAGTGAAGGAAGCCACAAGAAGTGCTAGCAACAAGGCATCTAATGGAACTGTGATAACAACTCCAGTAACAAGTGCAAATGCTAGTCCAGTTACAACTCGGGCTAGTGGTGGAGCATTAAGTGATGCAGGACCGCTATTGGATCCACCATCCATGCAACCCTCGTGCACTTCACCTGCCCCAGCTTCTACCTCACAGGACGAGACGAGTGGACATCATCGTACTCCACAATCCTCAGTTTCTCAGGTAAAGATTATTCCATGATAAGTCAATTAAGATTATTTTTGGTTTAGTATTATAACCTAATAACACATTTATATCCCTTACTTGGTTACAGTTCATTATGTATTACAGATTATAAAGAACCTTAGGATTTCAAATATCTTGTTAATTTTTGGTATATCATTTGTGTTAGATGTCCCTGTCTTGATAAGATTTAAACACCTTCATTGTATGCATTATTTAATCTATCAAGAATATAAACAACTGCTGTAGATCATATTAAATATATATGCTTCTATGCTATGTAATAATGCCTAAGCGTTTTATCAAAGCCTTTTTTTTCCTTTATATTTGATTGATGGGTTAAGTAGTGGATGACCTGCAAAAGTTCAGCTGGCATTATCTTGTTGAAACTAATTAAAGAAATAATTTAATATAATTAGGAATATTAAATGGAGTGGCATATCTTAAAATATTACAGGTATTCATGCTATCTGTACTTATTTGCAAAATGCATTATGTCTCATTAACTGAAGTAATTAGCTCTAGCTGGGGTCTGGTAAACTCATGTTAGTATTATAAATACAGAGAAGCTGTTGTAAATTTTTTACCTCAAGGGGTATTTCGTTTTGTTAATGTGTTCATTTTTTTATCACTATTATACTTTTTTTTTTGTTAGTATAGTATTTTTGTTTGTTAGTAAAATTGTATTTTTCTTACAAAAAATATTTATCAGAACTGTTTGTGATCCTATGATTCATACCCATAATCTTGGTCATGTGTGATGGGATTGTATAATGTAGTGTTTTCCGCTTGACTAATCAGCATTCGATCATGAGGTCATTTTTGTTTTCAGTTCAATTGTTTTTTGTAATTATAGTACCTAAATACTTAAAGTTTTTTATCCTAAGCTACCAACAATCCATCAAATAATATCAATCTCTCCAAATGTTTAGTATGGAATATATACGTCCCAATTCAGTTTGTTTTAAAAAATAGAAAACCATACCAACAATCCATCAAATAATATCAATCTCCAAATGTTTAGTATGGAATATATGCGTCCCAATTCAGTTTGTTTTAACCGTTTACTGGCCATTGTTCCCATTTGGGAACATAGATTTCAGAATTTTTTAACAATATTTCTGCTTTACCAATGCATTATCAATTTAATTACAATTAAATAAAACATTAAATTGTATGAAAATATTTTTTCTTTTTAAAAAGAGTGACTGAAATCGACTCCACAAATTTTTGAAATCATAGTTTTTTGTAGCAATCGGTCAATTTTTCTCATTTTCCCACTAAGTTTTTAAAAACTACGATTATGAATCCATTAATATTGAAAAATAAAAAGAGACCTTACATAAATGTTAAAACCGTGGAAAAATTCCAACGAAAAGCCCTTAGTCTCCAAACTAAAACAGAAATAGAAATTATCTGTCCTATATAGTCCTATGTCCTATATGTCTCCTATGTAGGGACAGATAATTTCTATTTCGGTTTTAGTTTGGAGACTAAGGGCTTTTCGTTGGAATTTTTCCACGGTTTTAACATGAATCCATTAATTTTTATATATTATTAGGAATGTATCACATCATGTGTTAAAACAATTTAAAACTAAATTTATCACAATAATTTGATTTCATAAATTGACTTATATATTGATTAGACCCCTCAACAAGCCATTGTTCCCAATTGGGAACATTAAAAAAAAAATGTACAAAAACAATTTTTTTGTAATGATCAATAAAATGTTTAAATATAAAAATAAGAAAGGGAATTCTAAGAAAAAAAATTAAAAAATTCAATGGGAAACGAGTTTGGTCTTTAAAGGGTTAAGAAATAGAAAACATCTTCAAATTATTTATCTCTCCAGCTTTAACTATAAAAATGTGTTAACCTTTACCCTTCTAATTAGTGTCAGTCTGAAAAGGTATTCAAACATAAACTTCTTTTCCTTATTACAATAAAACATACCACTACAATCCATGGACGTTCTTGAGTTCAATACCTGGTTAAGACTTATTTTTATTTTGACAAACAGTTATAAATGGAGATGATGTGGTGAGGTAATATACTTAACCTCTAGATTTATTCTCTGACTCAATAAATTATTAGACAAAGTGTTCAAGTAGGGTCTACCGTCGCTGAAGTTGATCCACAGCTTATACGAGGCGTGTTTTTAAGTAAGTACCATTTTGAAATTAAAAAAAATACGTGCAAAGATATCTCAATAATTTTATTTTTACATGAAAGCATGTACCTTAATCTACTTTTCTACATAATTTTCTTCATTATTGAGGCACTTGTCATAACGTTGTACCAGTTTATGAATACCTTCCTCATAGAAGTCTGCCGCCTGACTTGTTAACCACTGCATCACAACTGTTTTGACTTCATCATCGTCTTGAAGACGCTGGCCGCCCAGGTGTTTTTTCAACCCACTTTCTTACCATTCCATCACTCATAATGTTTTGTCGGTAAACTGCACAAATCTCACAATGAATATCGATCGGTTTTAGGCCTTTAGCACTAAGAAATCTTATAAGAGCCCGTACTTCACAGTCGGCGGGACTCGCGATTATCGGAGGCATTTTAAACACTCAGTAAACAACGTAAACAAGGAAGAATCAGACTGTAATGGCGTCAGTGCGTAGGCAAGATATGTAGGTACCAGTGTGCATGCGCAGCGCTGCGGTCGCGGTGTGGCAAACGGTACTTACTTAAAAAACACGCCTCGTATAATAGGAAATGTACTGTTCCTAAACAGCTGAGTACCCCTCTCCAAAAACTATCATTGTTTTATTAAATTAAGAAAACGCTCCAAAGAAGTTTTTTCAATTGATACTGCAAATTGCTTGTCTATGACAATTTGCCTAATAAAGAAGACTTCATGTTCTTATTTTTCTTTCTTTTTTTTTTTTTTTAATATATCATAACAAGGATTGTGGACCAATCAGTTGTTAATCTCTTTTATTTTTTCAAAATACTAAATTTCACCAATCATTTGTTTTCAGAGGAGACCAAGCATTCTCTGAAAACTAATAATTTCTTTTTAATGTTTTAAAGAGGATTTGCCACTTTAATACAAATAAATAAAAACTATGCAATAGTGAACTAAAAAATGAATATTAATTAATGTTGGTCAAGTAATAATTATTGAATGCAATAAAATAAATGAAATGGTTGAGGCAGTGGCAAATCCATTTCACACGAAAACCTCATTGATCACCCGGCTGTTTATAACCTTCACTATGGTATTTTACTCCCATTACAATATAATCAATATTTAAAGATTGTTTTTAATAGTATTGCACTGATGTAAGCTTCTTTGGCTACAAGTTTATTTAAGAAAAACATTTTAATTTATTTTTTATTTAATTTGGCTACGTGCCGGTAAATACCACCTGATGGATTCTGCCCATTATTATGAAACTGTATCTCCGCTAATCAATGTTTTTTTTCTTCCTAAATTCCTAAAATCTGTTTGTTTGTTATTTTTTAATCTAAATTTCTGAAGTTTGTTCGGTACTGTAATAACAGAAAAGGCCTAACACTATGTGTAACAATTTTAATTTGTTGTTTGGGTTCTTAGTGGTCGGCCTTTTCTGTAATTAGATTTAATTTAATAGTCTAAGGTTTCTTGTTTTGGATTCTATTAATTCTTTGTCAATACTGCGCATACTCCTAAACATATTGAAGGTTGACAATATAATTCTTTAATCTCCAAAATTCTTCACTTTTCATGGTGTTTTTGAGCTACTTTTTTTTTTTTTTTTTTTTTAAGTGAGCATTAACTGCACTGCGACCATAACTGATCTATTGTGCGCCCCTATATGCAATTTATTAAAATCTTAGGTTAGTCGAACCCACAAATTTCAGTATGCTTGCTGGGTTGATAACTTTGTGCTGCCTGGGATCGGTGACTCTATCCAGACCAAAGGTCTCAAATCTTAGGTCGGCAAACCTATCACATAGGCAGACAATGTGGTAGGGTGATTCGTCCGCTGCATGACAAAAGCGGCAAGGAGGGATACCCGCCAGTTCCAGCCTAAACATGTGGGCGTTGAGCCTGCTATGCCCCGTAATCACCGCTATGATTGTCTTTAATGCTTCCCTGCCCAGCTCCAGAGCGGCTTTGCTCAACTTCTCATTGAAGCTGTCAAGGAATAGTTTAGTGTTTTAAGCCACCTAGTCTGCACCAATGCTGGTTCATTTTCCGAAGGTAGATGTCCTTTATTCTGCGCTTTGCATAGCTGAGACCAATGCCGCAAACCGGTTCAGGACTGCACGGAACTCTATCCGACCCTAGTCTAGCCAGCCTATCAGCCTCTTCATTGCCAGGGATACCATGGTGTCCAGGAACCCACTCAATGCTAACCCTGTTACTCTCAGCCAGTTTGTTAAGAGCTGCATAGCAGTCCCACACAATCCGTGAGTTGGTACTGTGTCCACTTATCGCACCTATGGCAGCTTGGCTGTCAGTGAAGAAAGTAATCCTTCTACCTGACATCCGCTCATCCAGCAGTGTCTGCGCACAGTAATTAATGGCCAGTACTTCAGATTGAAATACTGAGGAGTACCTCCCCAGGGAGATCCAAGTTCCTTCCCTAGGTTTGTCCCTCCTCCAGAACCCTGCTCCCGCTCCAGTAGCCGTGAGCGAGCCATCCGTGTAGCAATTGATGCCGTTGCAGGGCCTGTGCCTTTTCGTTGTGTCAATTTTGATTATGTAATTAGGCGACATCAAATCGCTAACCTGAAGATCAGACCACATTGCTAAGATGCGATCTGCCTCTATTTTAGTGAACAATTCCCTCGAGCTACACAGATCAGATACTCCTGGGATTATGTTCTGTTTAAGCAGCCTGTACATGGAGACCAAGGCTTGGTACTCAAGTTCCAGTGCCAACGGCCTGAGCCCAAGCACCATCTCCATTGTAGCAGTAGGAGTCGTCCTCATCGCACCCGTCATCATTAGACAGGCCAATCTCTGTAGCTTCTCCATCTTAAGTCTGGATCCACTTTTACCTGCGCCTTGCCACCACACCAGGGCTGCATAGGTCACAATGGGTCTAATGGCCGTGACATACAGCCAATAGATCATTTTCGGCTTCAAGCCCCATGACTTCCCCACTGCCCTTCTGCTAGCCCACAGGCATCTAATAGCTTTGTTAGTCGTGTTAACCACGTGTTTTCTCCATCTTAGTTTATCGTCCAGCGTCAACCCAAGATATTTGACCGCGCTGTTCCAACATAACTGGATTCCATTGAGCATTGGCAGTCTTATGACCACCTTCCACTTTCTCGTAAAAGCCAGAACGTTTATCTTACGTGGGTTGATGCTCAGACCATTATCCAAGCACCAGTGGGACAGAATGTTCGTTACTGTCTTAAGCAGATCAGAGATTACACAGTGATGTCTGCCACCCACAAGAATAGCTACATCATCCGCATACTCCGGTGCATAGAAGCGTGCTCCGTTGATTTCTGACAGAAGTGAGTCCGCCACTCAGAAGTGACTCCCACTTACCTGTTCTTTTAGCAGCATTGAATAGCTTCCTGGTGCCATTCCTTAGCTTATTTAAATTATCATTCCACCAGGAGGTTTTCCTGTTGGAACTGAAACAGCACACACGATTACTGCTGGTATACGCATCCATAATGGCTTTTGTCAAAGCATCATTAAGGGATTCCAGCTGTCATGTGTTTTTGATGCCCTTAGGGCAACTTTTAAGGTTCTCCTCCAGACTGCTGCTGAAGAACCCCCAGTCCGTGCGCCTGGGGTTTCTGTACAGCAAGGTCTGGGGATCACTAATGCAGAGGTCAAATAGGATGTACTTATGATCTGAGCATGTCTCTTCACCAGAGACATGCCAGTGTTTGATGTAGGTACTTATCTCGTTAGATGCTATTGTTATGTCTATCACCTCCGACCTCAACCTATTACAGAAGGTTGACCTATTCCCCCTGTTTAATATATCAAGACCAGACCTTATGATAGACTCAAATATTTGCTCACCTCTTGGGTTATTGTTGGAGCTTCCCCAGGCTTCATGGTGCGCATTAGCATCCAGGGCCGCCAGTAAATTAGTAACCCCCTCATCCTGCAAGGGGTTAACTTCCTCATAGGGCAGATATGCGGCTATAATAGTGATGACTGCCCTCATCATCTCCCCAGAGGGGGATAGCACAGCTGCTGCAAGATCTCTGGAACAAAATTGCCAGAGGGGCAGAATTTTAAATTTGTTCTTGTATAGGATGCAGGCCCTTGGCCGGTCCGACCCCGCAATCAAGCCGTAGCCAGGCCAACCAAGCCCCGCAATCCTGCCATTTAAAAGATAAGGCTCTTGTATTAAAATAACATCAATATCCTTACCTCTGACATACTGCTGTAGCACATAACAAGCCGCTACGCAGTGATGCAGATTTATCTGCAGCAGCTTCATGCCTGGTCGTGTTCCGAGCTCGATGAGCCCGCCAACAATGCGAGCTCATCGACCTCATCAGGAGCGACTTCAGCTTCCGGAACCTGCACAAGGGGTTCCATGGCTGAGCCACTGGCACTGCCCGACTGCGGCTGGTCCTCCTCATCTCCACCTGGAGGAATCTCAAAGTACCTCGCAGTCCTGTCTTCCATCCTCTTCACATCTCCGGGCTCAGCCGGCTTATTCTTCAGCACCCTCAGTGTTACTCGATGCAGGCTGAAATGAACCTGCATTCCGCACCTGCTGAGGCTGCCGAGACTTGTCTTAGGGATCCTGAATATGGCATAAAAGCCATTATCCAGGGCCCTAACATGATGTACCTGCCAGCTGAGCACGCCATCGATGTCGTCACCATTCTGCACCTTCAACCTCTTGAGGATGACCTCATTAGAGATCACCCGATCAGAAGGGAAGAAGGCCCCCACCTTCACCTGCTGGGTCAGTATACTGATGCTTCCCACACGAAGGAATAAACCCCTCTCCAGGACAACACCAGACATGACCCCCGCAAGCCACTTCTGCGTTGGTTGATTGGCGCAGGCAACGACGCAGCCACCCATTCTATAGCTAACGCCACCAAACTGTGGCCGCACCATACTGCCCACCTCAATCTCATCTAACTGGTCCAGAATCCTGGTCTTAAGAACATCACAGTCACCCGGGGTCAGCCTATCCTCCGGATAATTACTGGGCACCACTGCCACCAGCATATCCCTGGCTGCACCCGAATATGACTTAGTATTGGTCCCAGTATCCTTTGGCTTCTTGGCTACTGGAGCCGTGCTGCCAGTCGATGGCCTGGGCCTCTTCTCAGCAGTGGCGGACCTCTCCCCGGCCCGCGCATACGGTGCTCCTGTACTAGTGGTCGGCTTTGATGAGAAACCCGGCCCACCAGCAGTGCTCCTTGGAACAGGCACAGACCCAGAGCCCGCCTCAGTGTGCCTCTGCGACCCACCAGCACGTGCACCCGACCTGTCAGCCGGTTTCCTAGGAAACCCTGCCTCCCTGCCAGGTGCCGCACTCCGGTGTATCTCAGCCACGACACGCCCCCCGACTTTAGAACCCCTTTCCGAGCCGCCGACTTGGCTGCCGGTTCCTCAGGGAACCTTGCAGTTTCATCGGCAATCTCATGAAACGGCTCTGCAGTTGAGGCGCTAGCCGCGTCTCTGTCTAAGAGGTCCTTGGCCCTTTTAGCGCGTCTACGCCTGTTCCTCTTCTGCGTGACACTAAGGAAAGGACCTGATGCACCTTCCTCACCCACAAGACTTCCAGGGGCCTGTAGGTTAGTCAAACCTATATTATGGAGGTCCACCCCTGGGAATCCGGACGAGGCCGCCACAACTCCAGTATGTGCTGCGACAGCCTCCCCCGCTCCCGTGATGACTCTCAAACCTTGAGACTCCATAGTCAGTGCCTGCAACTGGATTCCGACGGAGGAGTCGTCTATCGAATCCATTGCTGTATTCGATAGCAGTGAAGTGTCTAAGGAAGATTGCTCTTCCTCAGATAAGGGTGTTGTTATATATTCGAAAATGTTTCTGTTCATTTTGTTCCCACGAGTAAGGGGAACAAAATGATAGTATGATAGTGAGTTTGCTCTTCTTTTCTTCCATAAGGAAGAAAAGAAGAGCAAACTCACTCTATCTGAAAATGGTGTTTGTTTATAAGAGAGTTTAGATGCACTATACACTGACTAGTTATTGCTGAAACTATTCCAACTTTACACTATATTCAATGTAGAAGATCTATAAAAGAAGCCATAACAATCTTTTAAGGGTGATTTGTACATATAATTTGACTGATAACATTATCAAGACAATCATCTTATTTAAACATAGGGAAAGACACGTTTAAGAGGGAAAGACACATAGAGTGCAGGAGAAGTGAAGAGTACAAATCTTAAACTTACATTAAAATGATCTTCAAAGGCAGTTTGTAGAAGGAGCCAGGCTATCTTTTCTTCTCATCAGAGAAAACAACTTTTTTCTTCTTATTGGATCCATTGAAGCTTTAAGGAACAGTTTATCTGCGGTTGATTTTGTGGTCCTTTCGCACATTGGCACACGACAGTATTTGTAAGGCATGATAAGTGATTTAAGATAAAAATGTTTCAGAAATAATTTTGTTAAAAGGAAAAGTAGCGAGATAAACTGACAACAAGCCTGATAATGTCACATTATATCTTATCAAAACTAACCGTGTTGGCGCAAAATTCAAACATAAAATTATTGAAGTAAAAAAATTCATGTTTAAAAAAATATTTTTCCATTAAAATCAGCGGTAGCCCATTATTTAAGGTTGATAGATTCCATTGAAACAATTGTTGAAAATCACCTTGGTTGTCCATTCACCTTGACTGACAGTGTACTTAGTTCTGTTTTGAAAACTAATGGTGTCAAATCACCAAAGAGGGCAGAGTCAATTAAGGATTTTTGGTTGAAATAAATGTTGGAAAACAGATTATTTTGATTGCTTTACTTGCTGTAAAAAGCAATTTTACAGCTTAAGAAGAGAAAAAAACATGAAAAGTTTTTAAACTTTTCTCAGTTCAATTATTGATAGCTCCAAAATGGGCTTCCTCATCAAAAAGTTAATTATGTAAAGAATATAGATATCAAAGAAATTAAAATTCGACAATGAAAGGTCACCACAAATTTTTAATTCAGCTTATGAGATGGTTATTATTTGCAGTTAGAGATCTGGAACAAATTAGGTTTTTTTTTTAGCTTTTTATACTTCAAAACTTTTGACTAAACATTTATATTTCAAGAATAATTTTTACTCAATTATGCTGTGAATGAGTACCTAAGAATACAAATTTGGTCCAGAATTATGAGCAAAACACTTAACAACTTTTACTAGATTTGCCAAGATAACCAATATAGTAGATCACAAATATATGTATACCGTAGAGATGATGGTTCAAAATAAAAAAAAAAATATATATGGAATAAGAGTTAGAAAGCATCAAATTTTTTTGTACCTAGTATTTTAAATAGGGTATAATATACATATTGATGTTAGAAATTTTATATTTCTCATGATTCACTCAGTATTATGAAAAAAATATTACTTATCCAGTAACATATTATTTGATTCTTTCAAAATGTTAGAACTGCTTGAACACAAAATACTTTGCAAATTTTAAATCAATTTTTATAATTATGATAAGTGTGTAGCTGTCATTGGTATACAAGTCTCTTTAATTGTTTTTGCTTCACATATACAAACAGCGGAGTGGCTCAGTGTGTTACCATGCCGAAAATCCTGGTTCAAATCCTGTTGCAGGCAAGACTTTTATTAGTTTGTCAGTTAGCAGCCGGAGATTGATCATATAGGATCTATGACCCTCCTGGGTCTCACCCAGCCTCTAAAAGTGGGTACCCAAAATAAAGGGAAAAATCTGGCGGCTGAGTGTGATCTGGTACAAATCACCTCCCTGCATAACCATTGTCTATGAACCACTGTTTCTACCATGTACTGAACCCCCAGACTCTTCACGGGTTGTAGTGGTACAGTTTTTTTTATATTTTTTATACTAATAGGCTCGCCTGTATCACCAGTCTCATGTCATTCTCACCTTCAAAAATATTAATGTGGCCACCATTGTTCTCCTTATTGTATCTATCTATTTGTAGCGTTTGTCACGATTGAGTTGCTCCTTTTTATTTTTATTTTTTATTTGGCAGAAGGCTTTATAAAAGGGGTTAATTTATTATTATCATCATAAAATCTGGAATGCTTTTTTATAATGCATTAGATTATTATTGAAATTATTTAAAACATTTCAGTTTCTTAAGGAAAACCTATTCTATTATAAAAAAGTAAAAAGATTATTCAATTATATAGGTATTGAAAAAGAAATTCATAAAAAAATAGGTTGTTTTTACAGAAATATCTTGTTAATGTTTCCCTTAAATTTTTAAGACCTGTATTACTAATCATAAGATACTCTTATAAGGAGGGTTATAATCTACTCATATATTTAATTTTGGAATTTTTCATTTCCTGGTCAGTATTTTTCTATATCCTTGTAACTTTGCATTTTTCTATGGTAGTTGTTTAGGTCTGAATATCATCATTGCAATGTGGTTATATTTATACTAAGTTTGTTTGAGGTTTTTAACTTCAATAATACAAAGATAACTAAAAGAAACGTTTTAAAAAAAATTAAACCATACCAAATTTTATTTATAATTAAACAAAATTATCACTTGTGATGTTTCAAATTTGAATATATGTTAATTAATTTTAGATGTTTATGGATTTACTTTATGTTATTATTGAATAGAAATAATGCAGGAGTATTTACATGTATTTGTTTACGTTCTGAGTTTTATAGTCTTAATGCAATAGTTTCTTTTTGACAACAATCAAGTGGGTTGGCTTCTTTTATTCTGTTAGTTAATATCAGGTGCTATAAACGAATACAAGTGAAGTTAATATCAGGCTCCTTGTAAGAGTACAAGTGAAGTTATTAGCAGGTGCTCTAAGCCTGTACAAGTGAATTTTAGATTCTCTATTTATGTTAATAGTAGGTGCTCTTTACGAGTACAAGTGAATTAATGACTGACCGATTCACACCCGATCAAGACTAAGATTCAACTCATTTGGGTTTCTCAACTCGGTGACAAGTTTTGAGAACTGAATTGATCTCTCACTCTTCACAACATGATAAAGGACGCTCGCACATACGGTATCGCTATTACACCGACGGAAGAATTACTACAAATAATATTACAATGTTTCATTGTACACACATAAAATTTATTCAAATTAAGGCCTAAACATTTTTCTATGTTAGTTATTTAGATTTAATTACTAATACCCAATTTTGTTTCCCTTTTACAAATTTTAGTTATCATATTTCCCTTGATTATTATTTTATTTTACTATCTTTTGATTTCATTTATGTATTTCTTTATTTTATTTCTAATCATTTTAGGAACCCAAGCTTGCCAGATACCACATTCCAGCAAAATCTAGCTTATCAGGCTGAACTTTAATTATGTATTCTCTAACCTGAGACAGTCTTGATCATAAAATAGTCTTCAATATTTAGTTAGTTGTCCAGTGTTCCTAGGATAAAAATATATGTTGAGCACTGATAAAAGGTTTGATGTTCTAGCTTTTTGCATTTGAATTTAATCGAAATGGCTTTAGTTCATTTTCAAATAAGTTATAAAGATTCATAGATCTATATCCCTTGGACATTTTTTAATTTTTTATTTCTTAATATTACCGGTGATCAACCATAGTGGATTATAATATTAATTCACAAAATACTATTAACTATTTTTTCAGCTGTAGATTTTATTCCTTTGCTCATAAAATATCCTTCACTTCTCTGTAGTTTGTTAGCCTAATATTAATCAATATGACCTAAACCTTTTCTATTATAGACTATACTAAAGTTGATTTCAGTTTATTGTTTCATATGACTGTATGATGTGCAATGTTTATAATTTTTTAATTTGTAGTATTTTTGTTTAGTTTCTGATCATGGTTTTGATGATAAAATTTAAAGGAAACAGACATGTCGAGTTTATTGGCTGCAATTATCTTCATTGGTTTTATTATTATGCGGAAATTTCAGATCATGTTGCCTCTTCTTCTATTCAGAAATATTATAATTGTCAGTGGTGTAATTTTAGGATTTTCACTTTAAGTTTGATAGTCAGATGTAATATTTTCCAACTTTTTTTTTCGTTATTCTATATACACCATCTTTATTCTTTGATATTATTTTGAAGTCCAATTATAAAAAGTAAATGCTTGATGTTTGATGGTTTTTGTGAATATCCCCTTGTTCATGGCTTAGTGATTTTTGGTACTTTTTTCTAGTTTGAGGCTTTACTTCATTGAACATTATTATTATTATTTTTTGTTTTTTTTGTTCTTTGAGCTTAAGTATTTGAGGAAGCCCATTGTGATTTATTGTTTTTAAATTTATATTTGTCATCATCAAATTGGCATTATTCAGCTTTTTTATTTTTATAAGTAAACTTACCGTGATGGAAAGTATTAAGATTGCAAAGAGTACACCTGGTTTACATTTGAACAGTAAAATTCACCAATTTTTTTTTTATAACACATGTTTTATAACGATATAATTAAAATTTGATAGGTCGTTGTCATATTATGCTTTACTTGTTATTTAATAATCCCGATTAAAACATTTAACCACAGAAAGCTGATAATATATTTTTTTAAGTGTGGAGTAGTAATCATAATCCATTTGTATACATAATCTCTTGGCTTTTTAAAAACAGATTAACTGGTCTCACTTGCTTCCCCCATGTATTTTGAATTCCTGTTATTTTTTTTTCCTTTTTAATCTGAGATATTATTATATTTATTCTAGGTGGATCTCAGCATGCATTTTAAATTCGTCATAAAATTTTATTACTTGTTCTGCGGAAATTACAAATGGAAAGGAAATGATCTAGCTGATGAGATAATGAATTGTAAGGAGACCTACTTTTATTTTATTTTATTTTTTACTTTTCTTTGTTTTTAAACTTGATGAAAATTGGAAGGAAACCAAATGAACCCTCTTTTTTTTCTTCTTTTTGTTTCATAATCTCCTGTTTTGTACTAATTACAGTGAAACAAAATATCATTTATTCTATCATTCTATATATTTGTTTTCTTGGACTTATTAAAACCTGTTAAAATCAATAATTACATTATAAAATTATTATAAAATGATACTACTTGTGTTGATCCCATCAAGACCATTAGATTATTATCGGTTTAAATCAATTCCTTAAAAAATAACTTCATCCTTTTTTGTGCTGTCTAAAATTAATAACGTATTGAGATCAATTAAAAAGTTTAAGTCAGTTACTGAAAATAAAAGGATACTCTTATTTAGACATGCCAGATGTCTGATAATAATATGTCAATGTCTATTAGGGTTGTTGATTTTGCTGAAGATATTACCTGTTACTGTACGCTTTTAGTAACGAAATTTACTTGTTGGAGTCCGTTAGTTAATTTATCATTTGAAATTTCTGCATGATCTGTTAGTTTTTATCATTTAGGATGTTCACAGTGATTTCATTTCAATGCAATTGCAAAAGTTCTTAAGAACTTGAAGATACCCTATTATTTGTTACAAAGGTTTTATTTTATTTTTAATGTTCACAACTCAGCTTAAAATATGAGCTTATACTTTGGAAGTTTAAATTATAACAATAGAATATTTAAAATAACTATAAAATTGACAGTCTTGAAAAATAAATTAACTGTAAATAAAGTAAAAAGCCTAAATCCCACCTTGAATTTTTGAAAATTTAACTGCTAGCATGAACTTATCTATATGAAAAATGTTTTATGGGATCTACCTGAGATTACCCGAAGATGTAAAATAATTTTCTGTATTAAAGCAAATACATTATTTTGCTATTTTTCTTTAAAATCATCGTGACTTTAGTCCTGTATAAATTTGTAAATTAAAATGAGTTTTTACTGTTTTAGTATAGTAAATTTGGTTTCCCTAAATGAGAATAAATGACAATGACAAAGTACTAGCAACAGAGAAAACTGTATTTAGTTATAATAAAAAGCTTAGTGAAACAGAAGGTTCAATTTCCATACCACCAGTTACTGATTACAAATCTTTGTCCACTGATTACTATGGATATCCATATCCCTAAGATCAATCTCGATGTAATCCTCCCACCTATGCCTTGTTCTACCCCTCTAATGTTTACTAGTTGGCTCTATATTTATTGACTTTTTTGGGGGGGTATTTGTTTTTTACCACACCAACAAACCTTTGCAAGTCTATCTTACTATTTTATTAACCGGGTGCATGCTCCCTATTTCTGTGTTGTGTAAACATCTAGATTTTCTATTGGATTTGTTCTTTTTTGAACTAAATATTGCATGTCTTTTTTTTTTTGAGGTATGGGATGTATTGCGACCATTTTTGGTATATTGGAGGAATCCCTACAAGTTGTTTAGTAGGTTTACTAGACCCCTCTGCTTTGTGATGTAGCTTAGTCCAAAAATTGAGAACCTTGGAATAATGAACCTATCACACAAGCAGATAATATGATTAGGCATTTCATCATGAGCATGGTAGAAACGATACAGTGGTGAAGTTTATACATGTAGCTGTTAAGTATGTACTGACCTGTATAAACCGCTGTTAATGTCCTAAGTGAGTTCACAAGGGGCAGTTAGAAATTGCTTTGAGTGCAAAAGGTTTTGAGTCCATACCAATATTGTTTGGCTTTATTATTATAAATTTAGCTTAGTTTAGGCTAATACCACATACGGGTTATTTTAGTCCCAAAAATGTAGCAATTTAGTGAAATAACTGCTCAGCGTCCCCCCAGCTCAGCTTGAGCCATTTGTGTAACAGGTGATGCCCCTATAGGATTTGTGCTGTTAAGTAATAGTACTGCATTGAATGGCTTTCAATCATTGGTTGAATGGCTTTCACTTGTAGTCAATAGACCATTTTAAGATTGAGTATGTTGAACGTCTTGGTGGTAGGGTGCTGTCTCATGTTTGGAGCCTGTTTGGGCTGTTGATCGTTGGGATGTATTGCACTTTTTTCTTCGAGATGCGATTCACATAACCCCTTTTTGATTTTGGTGTCTTGATAATGCCTGAATAGGCGAAACGTCGACTGGTAAGTAGGTGTATTTTTTGAAACATAAGGCTTTGCATTGTGGTTTTTCCCAATTGCATTATAATAAATAATAGTGTTTCTTTTTGAGTTTTTGGCTCTATTTTAGCAACCTGAATTTTTTTATAAGTTTTTGTTGCATTATGTCAATATCCTTGCAGTATGATGGTTTCACCTCTGGGTAGAAAGGATAAATGAATTACTTATGAATTAATCTGTGTCAACAGCTGAAAATTTCTCGAACCAACAGCGATTGGTCTGTTCATCACAACACCCGTCCCCGAATGCTGTGCTAATATTTCTTGCTGCTTGGGCTGCCTAGTATCCTAGTTTAAAGTCATAAAAAAATTATATGAAAAGCATACTCAATATTTTTACACATCTTCCTGCCAATAATTGAATCTGATGCTGATACCACTCTTTCGGTTTTGAGGCAAAGAACTCTTCACATCCAGTTTTTATGTCCTTGTAATTATCAAAGATCTGACCTTTTAAAAAATTGGGCCATTGATCTAAACAAACCATTATCTGATGGTTCAAAATCTTACAATGAGGCAAAACATTGGCTCCTTGCAGTTTGAATCATGTATAGGAGCATTGTATTGCAAAATGACTTAGTTACTGATTAGCGAAGTGGGGTATTTAGCACTAAAAACTGCACGAAATCTGTCTAGCTATTCACATTAATGTTGAATGATAATAGTTGACCTTGTGGAAGAAAGTGGTCCGGGTAGAGGTCAATGAATTTCTCTTAGAAATGGAGAAATATTTATTAGGCTACTTAATAAACATTTCTCCAATTCTAAGAGAAATTCATTGACCTCTACCCGGACCACTTTCTTCCACACATATTCACATTAATGGTGTGAGTCCCCTGCCTGACTATCAGGGGCAACCAATGGCCAATCTGATCTGAGTTCATCTGCAAGTCACATATTCCCATTGTTGGAATGCCTAACCAAAGTGCGGCAGTATTTCAATAGATAACTGTCTCTCCTACTTAAATGTTTTTTTAAGGTGGACTACCTTAATGTTTTTTTCAGTCATGTCTCAGAATACCACAAATCACAATTTTACCATCTGACATAGTACATACATTTTAAAAATGTTAAAGCAACCTGAAGCCACAAGAAATTGAAGGATTATTCAAAGCAAACATTGACATAAATAGTAGGAGTAATCAATTGGAATCAAGTGTATTAATGCACAAGCTCCCTTGAGGACTACACGGCTATGATGCAAGTTTCTTTTTCAGTTCTTTCTTCGTTGCCTGAGGATTTCACTGAAATTTTTCCTCCTTTCTTTCGTTCAGGTCTTGGACTGAAATTTTTTACTGTCTACTAAAAGTACTGCGTTTTTTAGGATTTTCTGGTATTCTGCCCTATTTTCACACAAATCCTGGGCAATCCCGAGTCTCTGTCTTTCCTGTTTGATTTGTACTGTCTATCCGTGGTTGAATTTGTACCCTGTAATTTTATTGAAAATTTTCTTTTTTTTATCTCTCTTTGCTCTTCCTCTGCATGTGTCCATAAAACCTGAGTCCTCTTACCCTTATTTACGTTTCCAAGTCATGGATTTCACTGTAAATTGAAATCTGGTGTTATTTTGGGTCCGTACAATATCATTGGTTTAAGTGCCTGATTTTGGCCTTTTAGGAGAGGCATTATTTATTATATATGCTACTTGTTAAGTAGCATAAATTCTCCAAATTTTTAATCCTGTACTCTATGCTTTCTTTTTCTGATAAATTTCTGTTGATTATTTAAACTTTTAACTACCTGGATTTCACCGAATTTCGTTTTCACTTCTTCCCTATTAAATGGGGGTCTTCTTCTTCATAGGCACGACAGACGCACAAGGCGGTCCTTGGCCTGCTCAATCACTCTTGCCCAGTCTTGTCGGTCTGTAGCAAGCCTCAGAGACACGTTGAGATTTCGGAGGTCCTCTGAGATGCTGTACTTCCATCTGCCTTGTGGCCTCTCACAATCCTTATACAGCCCTTTGACGGTTCTGGCATCATCCATTCTATGTAGGTGACCCAACCACTTCAGACGTATTCTGACATAGTCAGAAAGCTTCACATCGTCATATAGGGAATATACTTCTCTATTCTTTCTAAGGCGGTATACCCCATTTTCTTTTACCGGTCCCAGAATGCGCCTTAATATTTTGTATTCAAAGATGTCCGTCTTTTCAGCTGCTGATTTTTTAAGTACCCATGTCTCACATGCATATGCTGCGACTGGTCTAATGAGGGTCTTTTATAGCCTTAACTTAGTCAAGCAGCTAACTAATCTACTTCTCATAAGGTGAGCTATAGAGAAAAAAGCTTTATTGGCCGAGATAAAGCGTGCCTGAATCTCCTCCTCCTCCTCCTCCAATGCTTCATTAAACTGTGCACCAATATACTTAAAACCAACAACACGTTGGAATGTGTAGTTTCCAATTGTGTAGCACATCTGGTGATGATTTTTCCTCAAGATCATAATTTTTGTCTTCTCTTCATTAATTTCTATGCCAAATCTGGCCTCCCTTTCCATCTCGCTGACTAATGACCCATTTGCCACTTTTAAAAATTCTGCATTTATTCCATCTAGACCAGGAGCCTTCTTACTTTTTGACTTCGCCACAGTAGCTTCTATATCCTCTTTATCCGTTGGGATCTCTTCGTCGTCATCGCCAATACTCGCATAAATAGCTGTTCTCGTGGCTACAACATCATGTTCATATCTCAGGAGTGTTTGAAAGTATTTTTCCATTGGTCTTGCACCTCTATGTCTGCTACCAATAGACGTCCATCTTCACCCCTTATAACCAGTTTATTATTTCTAGCACCTGTTTTCTGCTGCTGGACATCCTTGTAGAATTTCTGGTCTCATTGTTGCTTCTGGCTTCTTCTATTTCTCTAACCTTGTCACTCATCCAGTTTCTCTTCTTAGACCTGATGATTCTTTCATCATGGGCTCTAGCGTCAAGAAAATCTTTTCTATTCCGCCGTGTGTCCTTACCCAGCCACTTGGTTCTTAGTATATTGCGAGCCTTGATGGCTTCATCGCACTCCCTATCAAACCAGGATCTATTTAGAGGCTTCCTCTCTATTCGGCAATATTGCTCTGCTGCTCCAGTGATTGCCATCTTCAACTCCTTCCACTGAGTTTCTACCTCTTTGTCACCACTTACAGCTGGGATGTTCCTTATGTTTTCTGCCAACTTCTCTTTGTATTGTCTCGTTATATCCTCATTCCTTAATTTATCTCTGCTCCACTTGCTTGATTGATTGAGTTGCCCCTGTTGTGTGTATGTTATTCTGGTCACAGTCTTTGCTATAACAAGGAAATGATCAGAGTTCACGTCTGCCCCTCGATATGATCTAACATCATTGATCTCATTAAAATGCCTACTAGAGACTAGCACATGGTCAATTTGAGTAAGTATTCCGTTTGGTGATTGCCACGTTTGTTTATGCTTATCTTTGTGGGGTAAAATTGTACTCATCACTACCAATCTTCTGCCACGTTTGTTTATGCTTATCTTTGTGGGGTAAAATTGTACTCATCACTACCAAGCTTCTGGATGCAGCAAAATTTATCATTCGCACTCCATTTTCATTTGTTTTAGTGTGAAAACTATTTTTTCCTAGGGTAGGCATAAAAATTCTTTCTTTCCCAACCTGAGCATTAAAATTTCCCAGCACTATTTTCATATCAGAGGAAGGGCTGGCTGCCCGTGCTCTGTCCAGCTCATCATAGAAAATGTCTTTTTCTTACTCACTCTTCTCCACCGTAGGTCCATGCACATTTATGAAGGTCACATGGCATTTATCCCCTCTTATCCTTAGTTTGCAAAGCCTCTCATTGATGGGCTGGAAATCCATGACAGCTGATTTAAATCTTTAAGGTTTTACAAAGCCTGTTCCAAACGCATGCTTTTCAGTACTAAAAGATTGTATAGTTTCTACCTTGCACACTCCCACTTCCCTTCCACCTGATTTCCTTTATGGCTGATATGTCAACCCTCATTCTGCTCAGCTCATCGGTTAACTCCTTGAGTGCTCCTGCTCGATATAAGGTTCTCACATTCCATGTTCCAAATCTGTAAATCTTTACCGTTGCGCCGTGTCGTTTCCGTGTGATAGTCTGATCTCCGAGGCCTGGTTTTTGAGCTTGTTTAACGGTGAAAGTTTTTACAGAGGTTGGGTTGTAGGCCCTACCTCTAACCCTCCAGTTATAGGCTTCTATCTAGAGGCAGTGCAGTCTAGCAGCTAACTACTCTGGCACAGTTTTAAGTAGGGGTCTGTGGTCATAAATTTGATCTTGAACAGAGATTTTAATTCAAGCTTTTTCAGTTACTTTTTTCAGGAACATTATCTGCCTAATCGCCTCTTTCTCCGACTGTGCCAGTAGGGCCAAGTTATCTGCAGGCCAAGCCAGACATTTTACCAGGATGTTGGTCTTATATATACATTTGAGTGTATATATATATATATATATATATATATATATATACACGGCTGTGAGACATGGGCTCTCACCAGCACCCTGGAAAGCAGAATTGTGAGATGTGAAAGGAAAATCTTTCACACGATAACTGGAGCGGTATGGAATGAGAGTCTAAACTTTGAGGAGAAGGACCAATAAGGAATTTTTCACTGAAACTGGTCAGCCGATATCTCAGGAAGGATATGAAAGCAAGAAGGCTAAGATGGGCGGGGCATGTAGCTCGAAGTAATCCGTTAGGACGCCTGTACACAACTATGAACGCCACAATAGTTGGCAAGAGACCATGTGGGAGGCCAAAGACCAGATGGATGGGCAGGGTCAACAAAGATGCTGCGTATTTAGCTTCATGTAGCAGAATGGAAATCAGTGGCCTAGGATAGGCAGACATAAAAATAATATAAATTAGCTTAAATTTTTTATGTATTTTGAGGCAAAAAGAAATTATGTAATGTTAACATCAGTTAATAACAAATATTTGCCGTCTTATAATACACCTTTGTTTCCTCTCAAATTAATTTTTTTTTGTTATCATAGACCCATAATTCCTAAATTCAACATTTTCTAACTCATTTCCACTATTATCTTTATCACCAAAATCATGACTGTTTCTACGTAAATAAAAATGAGGAGGTAAACCATTTTTTTTTTGTTTTTTTTTAATGTTAATCTTCTCATTTTGTATCTTTCGGTTTACCTCCTCATTTTTATTTCCCTTTATATTATGTTTTCTTTTTTATCCTTTCTGTATTTTATTTAATATTCGTTATCTTTAATTATTATATCTGTCGCTATTTTAATTTCTGTTCATTATCTTTAATGTTATTATATCTGTCAATATTTTAATTATATTATATTCTGTCACTATTTTAATATTCGTTATCTTTAATTTTCATATCTGTCACTATTTTAATTTTCTACATTACATGCCACTATATTCTTGTTACTGTACGTTTTTATATATATTTTTTGTTCTGTTTATTTCTCTCTCATAGCCCTGAAGATGGCCTACATTGTAGGTCGAAACGTCGGCAGTAACTAAATATAAATCTAGAACTTATTTGGTGTTTTTTTGACTGCACCTCCCAACTATCTCCGTTCTCCATCTTTTATTTCCATTTTGATACCATTTATCATACTATCCATATTAATTTTAAAAACCAATAAATACCAATTTATATTAAATGTTTTAAAATTCATTTCATTTCATATTACATTTGGATGGATTGAGTTACAGACCTAGATCCATGGCCATTTTTGCTTGTAGTGATTAGTTTAAGCAATTTTTTGTGGTTCAGATGTACAAATTTCAAAGTTGTCTCTGAGAAATGTTCAAAAAAACTTTTTTTTAGTATCTTTGAATATTTTTTTTTAATGATTTATACTCTTACCTTGTAACCGCTAAGTACAAGAAGCATTTTTTAAAGAGGAGGATCAAAAAGATTGCTATTAGAAAATAGAAAACTACTGATTCAATCATTATTCATTATGCAATGTAGTGAAAGTGATCTTTGAAATACTCTTCTCATTGTGTGCATTGATATCAAAAGTAACTGAATCTCTGTTGAAGCATATATCTTAATCTCATTGAAGCATATATAATTTGGAGAGGAAATCATGTTCCAAGTTCTTAGTCCAGAAACTCTGGACGTTTGTTTTGATGTTTGCAGCATCATCATGTTTAAATAAAGTCATTGTATGTGAGATTCAATTGCTTTTGTTAATTGTGAGCAGAATACATACATTTTTATCCAAGTTATACATTGACTGCTGATAGTGTTAATGTTTCATGTTGTATCATATAATAACAATATCAGTGTACTATCCATTAACAAAATTAATCTAACATTTTTCAAAGAGACTTTTCAAACATATACCTGTAGGCGCCATATTATTTTTGAAACCCTATATTTCCTGTATTCATGGTCCATTATCCCAAAAAATTTGTTAAGATTTTATGACTCACATCCAGTGACATTGAGTCTCACTCCTCAATCCCATTCACCTAAACATAACATCTACTCATCATCTTCTTGGCTCAGTTGTTTATATATGTTATATCACATTGGGTAAATTGGTCTGAGAACTTTATGATACTTTTCAGAGCTATTAATGGTAAAAGTATGTTTTACTCTCCGTTAATTGACTGTTAACTAACTCTGTTGGTGCTATGGTCCCTAAGTGAAGAGGTGACCTTGGCCTCCATTCAGCACGATCCTGTGATATGCTTCTCATTGTGAACACTCCCATGAGCCAAAGATCAGCCTCCACATCCTCCATAGTTTTGGTCTGCCTCTCCTTCTCTTTCCATCTGGGTGTCCTTCCATTACTTGCTTTGGAGTTCTTCCTTGATCCATCCATTGTAGGCGTCCCAACCATCTTATTCTTGCTTTTTTGATACAGATCCTCTAAGATCCTTGTTTGTTTTTATTCGGAAATTATTGTATCTTCTCTCAGGCATTCAGAAGTCTCAAGCGAGGATATTTAAACTTCTCTACTCCTAAGTTATCACCCCCATTTACTGCTAGTATCACCTTTCCTGGATGTATATTTATTTTGATTGTTGTTCCAATGTCGTCCAATCCAATTCCTTTGCTGACCCAGGATAAAATAAAAAAGAAATTTTAGAAGTAGGTCGAATGTCTTATCAAAATAAGACTTGTAATTACATAATTTTCTCAAAATTATTCAGTTAGTATATTCTTACAAATCGCACTAATACATCTTATGAAATTAATTTGTTATGAAAATTTTATTTATATTATCTAATTTTAGAGACTACTAAGATGGAATATGTTGTAAATTGAACAAAATGAATTATAAATGACACATAGTCGAGGTTTGTCACTCAAACCTAAAGGAATATATTTTTTGAGGTTATTTGTGGGAGCTCCTTTCTCTATACAGTCAATCAATTTTATTCTTCAACTCCATCTTGTATTAATAATAATTTTTTATTGTATATATTCTGTTATTATTTGCCTTTTCTAATATTTCATCTCAATTGAACAACAATTTTTAATGCCTTTAGGCGCTTCATAACTTAAATTTTGTTATTTGATTAACAATGGAATTCATTTTTTTTTTTTTCAGAGATTGGTTGGGAGTATGGTTAATGAAAATTCAACTCACTAATAAGTATTACTTAAAAGTATTTTCATTGACCTTATTTCTGATCAATTTCTTCTGTGATAGATATTTGTCCAAAAATGCTTCTAATATTATATTTTATGTAAACTTTGTGTTCAATCAAGGAGCTTACTCAAATTATTTTGAAAACAACACTAATGGAGTTATTGTGTTTTATAATTAGTTGCTGATGTGTATGTCCATACTTTTTTGAGTAGAACCATGTTTTAGGAGTATAGATACTACTTTATTTTCTTATGTTGAAATGTTTCTGATTTTATGATGTTACAAGTACTAATACTTTTACAAAAAGGAAATACTATTCTAAATTGTTCTCTCAGTCCAGCCAATTTTATTCCAAGGTTTGGATATAAATTCTATCAACAAATGATGTCAGTGATACTCGTGTTTGTGGTAACTGATCTCCTTGAGTTATTATCTTCACGATTATCCACATCTTTTTTTTTTAATAGATTAATTTATTGATATTTACAACTATAATAATATTACATCAAGTAAATCAGCTAATATGAACAAAAGACATGAAAAGAAAAACACTTGTGGAGATAATACCTGTAGGTAGCACTCCAATAAAGTTCTATAGTAGAAGGTCTCGAGGCCATCTTCTTTTCAGAAGCTTCGGAGGGTTATCAGGAATAGTAGAGGAAGCAAGTTGACAGACTAGCGGATTCAAGTGTGTATGGAGCTTGTCATGGAAAGAAGGGTACCTAGTTTGGGCCAAATCAGCAACATATGGGATATTAAGATCATGACGGATGAGTTTGTTTGTGACATAATAAAGAGCATTGAGAATTTTACGAAGGATTTTGGATTGCAAAGATTGGATACGAGATGAATTGAATGGTTTAGTAGAGCCCCAAAGCTCAACTCTGTATGTCCAAATAGGCCTGATAACTGTCATGTAAATGAGTCTTTTCTAATTAATTGGGAGCTTAGAGCGTTTGTACAGTAAATGATGAAACAGGTGAAAACGTTGAGCAGTTTCTAATCTTTTCAGTCTTGTATGAGGATTCCAAGTGAGATGTTTGTCCAGATGGAGTCCTAGGTAGTAACGTATCTGTTCGACAGGGATCAGTGGAATATTAATAAAGGATACAGTAGGGCCGAAATTTGTAGGTTTACGACAAAGAGTGAAAGTAATTTGATGAGATTTGTTAGGATTTAATTTAATTCTATAATTTTGACACCATTCTTGAAGGTTTGAGATATGGGATTGAAGAGATTGGGATGCAACAAATGGATCCTTATTTACTGATAACACACATGTACCATCAGCATACGTAGTGAGGATAGTGCTTGGGTGGGTTGGGATGTCAGCTGTATATATCGTGTATAGGATGGGACCCAGGATACTACCTTGAGGAACACTGGCAGGGTAAAGAGGGAAGAGTAGGAAAAATTATGGTTTACTTTAAAGGCTCTATTACTGAGGTAGGAACTGATAATAAGGAAGTAAGTAGAAGGTAAGAATTTACGGAGTTTGTACAGCAGACCCGGATGCCAGACTCGATCAAAAGCCTGCTCCACATCGAGAAAAGCTCCTGTGCAGTACATATTCGACACTGTACGTCCATCACACGATGTCATTTCTGGATAGTGGAGTGTGATGTTCGGAAACCAAATTGGTGATCTGGGATTATTTGGTTGGATTCTATGATAGGATGAAGACGTTTCAGAATGAGTTTTTCAAGTATTTTGTCCTTTTTTATCTTAACTATGGAGAATTTCCAGGAATCAGGAAAGTATGTGGTGCGGAGTTCGGCATTGTATATATATGTAAGGAGTAGGATCGCTTTCCGAGGAAGGCTGTGGGATGTAATTAGGTCATGCCTAGGGGCTTTGTTGGTGGGTAATCTGTGAATAATGTTTGATATTTTGGAAGGATTGAATGTTTTAGGAGGAGGGGACAACTGAAGAGGAATACTTAATTCTGCTTCAGTGCATTCAGAGTGGGTTGGATTAAGGATATCTGGATGAGGGTTAAATGTTTTGAATAGGTGCTGGCCGAAAATTTGTGATTTTTCTTCATCAGATCTTGACCAGGTTTGGGATTCGGTTAAAAGTGGGTGGTTGAAATTTTTATATTTTAGGAGGTTTTTAGTGGTATTCCATAAGGATTTGTCAGTACTACTGAGATTTTCTGTACCGTAATACAAATTTTGAATGTTCTCATCTCTGATTTTAATTTATTGGTCAGTTTGGTATAATGACTCCTGTCCAATGGATATCTGGTGCTGTGCCACTTCGCTCTTGCCCTTCATTTTTCTTTTAATGACTGGCGAATATTATGTGGCCAGTTATTCTGTTGATAATGATTTTTACTTGGTAAGGTGTCTTTTATATTGCTTTGTATTGCTTCTGTAAGTATCCACCCCATCAGATATCGTTTTTTGATGAATTTGTGTCCAGTCTTTGTGAACATTTCTGTAATTGGTCAATCTAGAAAGTTTTTAAGTTTATTAATATTTTATAAGATTCAAGAATGGTGCCCTCTACTTTTAGTAAAGGATTTTCTTTCTTTTCTGATATACCTGAGGTGTTACTTTCTGAAAATCTATGGAAATCCAATGATGCTGATATATTATTTGGGCCCGAGGAATCAGTGACTTTGCTGAGGTAGATCATTCTTCGATATTAACGAACTTCAGTTACAAATATAATATTCAGAGGAAAAATTTGGACCATATCAAAGTAAGGATGAAGAAATCTTTATTAGATGAGTAAAGTTGTGTGGCCCAACAAAGACAGGAGCACAAAATTATTTTGGTATCTGCCTTCTCATGATTGAATTGAGTTAATTGTTACAATGAACATTGAAGGGTTCACTGTTTATCTCCAAGTTGCTGATGTTCACTTCTTTCTTTCAGTTGCATATTTCATTGTTTTCTCGAACAAATAAGTAGTATGAGTCAAACAAATAAATCATTGTAATAAAATATAAAACATTTGAGTAAAGAAAGTGAGGTTAACATCTGTAGTAAAGGTTTGAAAGAATTTAAAATATCAAATAAGGCAATGGGGTAACTAAAAGTGAAAACCTTTATCATTAAAAAAACAACAAAAACCAATGATATACATATGAAATGATAAATTATATTGTAAAATATTTCAGAAAATACATAAAAATAAAATAAACATCCTTTTTCAATAACTCTTTAGTGCAAAAAAATAAAATTTTCTTAATATGAGCTATTTAAATATTAGCCATGGAGCCAAATTTCTCTATGCTAATTTTTTTCTAATGTAAAATAGTCTCCAACAGGTGCAGATATCAGTTCACAATTGCCATTTCACACCCTTCTCCTCATTAAGAATGTTTGAATCAATTTTACTCAATTCATTAGAAATCATTTGAAAGGGTGATAGTTGTTTCCTTAAGAATGTATTGTAAATCAAAATAGGCTATCATTGTATTTTATTATTTATAGACTTGCAATGTGAGCCAAAACATCTACAATCAATAAATACATATACACATAAATATATATTTTATTATTTACAAATTTTGTAATTATATCACTGCCACCCTTGCTACCTTCTTAATCAATATTTAGCTAATTAGGTTTCTTTTAGATTAATAAGAGTTAAATAATGCTTTTGTTCATACAAGGAAATAAAAAAAATATTCAGGATTTGTGAATATCTACTTACTTCCAAGTTATTTTTGAGGTAGAAGTTGAGCTGTAAATGGTAATTCTGCCTAATTTTTTCCAGCAGTATTATAAACAACTCCATTGTTATTGAAATAATTAGTGTGTATTGTAAATAAATTGCCCAAAAGTATTTTTATGACTCATGTTTTGTGTAGTCAAGGTTTTCAGTTCTTTGATCAAATAGTTCCATACTATGATTTTGATAAAAAGAATTCACCAGTTATTGCATATTGTATGGCTGGCCTACCACAATAGTCTAAGAATAAGTTTTAAACACTCTCACTACAGTTAATATTTGATACCTACTTTTTTTTTACTTGTATGATCATTGAAATAGGATTTAACTACAGAATGGAAAATGTGATTGATCTTGTTTCTGATTTTATCATTGAAATAAACACTGTATTTATCTATGTTACAGCCTAATGATAGCCCTAAACACCAATCAAGTGAAGGAAAATCTCCGGCACCTGGACCTACTTCTTCAACAGAAGTACAGCTTAAATATGAAAATGACAGACTCAAATTAGCTCTTGCTCACAGGTATTTAAAAAAATTTACGATTGTTTATTTTTTGTTGGATTAAAGTATATTTTCTTATAAATCATTGATATTTATGGGTGGTTCTCTCAAAACTTGGGATTTTGAATGCTGGATGAAATATTGAATTTTAGTCCCGAGAGAGACTTCTATTAGACCGTTTATGGGTACGTTGTGCATATTAATATACATCTACTGTGTTATTATTAGATGACTAGAGAGAAGATCCTGTGACTCGAAAAATTAAATTTTCGTATATAGGGTCTTTATCCTCCACTTCTATTAAACTTTTTTTTAAATTTAATTTATTGATATTTACAACTATAATAATATTACAATAAGTAAATCTGCTAATATGTACAATATGACATGAAAAACACTTGTGGAGAAACTACCCATCGGTAGCACTCCAATAAAGTTCTATAGTAGATGGTCTCGAGACCATCTTCTTTTGAGATGCCTCCCATACTATTCCTGATAACGGAGGGTTATCAGGCATAGTATGGGAAGCAAGTTCAGAGACTAGCGGATTCAAGTGTGTATGGAGCCTGTCATGGAAGGTTAGGTCTCTAGTTTGGGCCAAATCAGTAACATATGGGATATTAAGATCATGATGGATGAGTTTTTTTGTGACATAATAAGGAGCATTGAGAATTTTACGAAGCATGTTGGATTGCAAGGATTGGATACGAGATGAAATGGATGGTTTAGTAGAGCCCCAAAGCTCAACTCTGTATGTCCAAATAGGCCTGATAACTGTCATGTAAATGAGTCTTTTCTAATTAATTGGGAGCTTAGAGCGTTTGTCCAATAAATGTTGAAGTAGGTGAAAACGAGTAGTTTCTTGTCTTTTCAGTCTTGTATGAGGATTCCAAGTGAGACGTTTGTCCAGATGGAGTCCTAGGTAACGTATCTGTTCGACAGGGTTCAGAGGAATATTATTAAAGGATACAGTTAGTCCAGGCAACGAAGACCAAAAAATGCCAAATGGCAGAAATAATTCATGAAGAAGCCAATTTTGGCACACTTGTAGGAAAAGGTGTCCTGAATAACATACTAAAAGTACTGAGGGGTGGGGGTGGAGCTAAGGGTGGGGGCTCTCTAAAGATCCCTTTTTTCAGTTTTTTGTTAATAACTTGAAAAATACTGCCTCTAGTGAAAGAATATTCATATAGTAAATTAATCTACCTAAAATGTTCTATAAAAAAGGTTCTATACACTTTTTTGCTAGGATCAATGCTTAAAGGAGATATGAAGGGGGGTAGGTGGAAAATGAAAAAAAAAACGTTTTTATTGTTAAAAATGAAATTTTTTGTAGTTAAAAATAATATGTTTATTGTTGAAAATTAAGTAATTAATGTTTAATGATGTATTTTGAACATTAAATTTCGTTGAAATCTAAACTTTCATCTTCGAATCTTGAAGTATCTCGAAAAATACTGCCTAGCTAAAAAATGTTCATATATTAAATTAATATACATAAAATTCTCTATAAAAAAGGTTTTATACACTTTTTTTGCTAGAGGACAGTCCTAAATCTAGAAATAATCTTGAAATGATCGCAGATTTAAATTCGTATGATAACATTACATTTAAACAATCCTTTAAGGAATTTTTGTCTCTGCATGATACAATAAACAGAGTAGAACCAGATGAAAATATTGCACTGACGGTTTATAAGCATAGGGAATCTTTAAACACAAACTTTTTAAAGGTTAAGTCGCCACCACCAGCTAAGAATCAAGAAAAAAATTAAAGAAGAAAGGTAAAAGTGCAAGACTTGTGTCGGTTTGACCTCATTTTGTGGTTTATACAACTAAAACAATTAGCTACAACTAGTTTACACTGCACTTTTTATCAGAAAAAATGGAACTCCAATAATCATGGTATAAAAAACATACAGAAAATAAATGTAAACATTTTAAAAATGAGTGAGATAAATATTAAGAACGATATGGTAGCACACAATGTTTTGTTTGGGACAGCGGACGTCCGAAATTATCTTAGGGGTAAGGAAAGAAAAAGCAATATTACCGCCGGATGGAATATTGCTTAACGAAAAGGAATGCTTCTGGACTTTAGATATCTATCTAATCTGTATACTAGCTTAAAGGAGTAGTAGATTATTTTTTAAATGACAGAACGATTCGTAAATTGTCTATAATTAAGAATAGCCAACTGTTTCTGAGAAACACTCTTTCAGATCAATCTTCAACATCACGTGATGTCTCGTCTTTGCGTTCAGGACAAGTGAAATTTTATTTTAAAACAAAGTATTTTTTCTGCACAGAATCGTATGACGAAGAGAAGGAGATAAAAAAACCTTATGCTAAGCGTCGAACAGTTTTTCATGTTCGTACCAGTGTGTTTCATAATCCCATTATCGATTGTAGGAAAGAAAGGATGAGTGGGGAAACAACATAGTAAGACGTAAGTATCTGCACTGTTTTTTATCTACACGCAGCAGATGCAATATACCATGACGATTGTTACAAAAGATTCTTGTTGACCTCCGTGCCTTCAAAAAAAAAATCTGGACGGCCTCAAGATGAAGGGATTTCAAATGCGATGGAAGAAATCTTCGATTATATTCAAGGTACTGATAATTGCCAATATTCTATGGACAAGTTGTTGGAACAGGTTATTACAGGAGAACCACCCCATGTGAAGACCACTAAGGAGAGATTAAGGGAAAAATATGGTGACCAAATTTTTTTTAGTACAATTAGCACCAGACAAACTGTCTTCCCCTTTCCTAGTTTTAGTGGTAACATCTTGAGCGACGGGTGGTACACCTCAAGGTGTAAAGATGAACAACGGAACTGGAAGAAATAGAATCCATGACTTATGACAACAGTACCTATCCTCCTTCTGCAGTGAGGCTGAACAATTAATATGCAAGTCGCTCAGAGTCTTCATGGACTGCATTGCAGTGACACTCGACTCTGTTTTGAAAATGATCTTTTGCCGATACTCGACTGGGTGTGGGGTGCGCTGCGGTTGTCGCCTAGCAGGGATTGCCTGCTCCGGTGCCTGTCGATGCCTCAGCCATGTACGAACGCAGCCCCCGTCAAAGACAACTTCGAAGAAGATGAAAGTGTAGATTTCGACGAAATTTAATGTTCAAAATACATCATTAAACATTAATTACTTAGTTTTCAACAATAAACATATTATTTTTAACTACAAAAATCTAATTTTTAACAATAAAAATTTCATTTTTAACAATAAAAACTTTTTTTTTTAATTTTCCATCTTCCCCCCTCCATATCTCCTTAAGCATTGATCCTAGCAAAAAAGTGTATAGAACCTTTTTTATAGAAAATTTTATATAGATTAATTTATTATATAAATATTCTTTCGCTAGAGGCAGTATTATTCGAGTTATTAACAAAAAACTGAAAAAAGTGACCTTTAGAGGCCCCCCCACCCTTAGCTCCACCCCCACCCCTCAGTACTTTTAGTATGTTATTCAGGACACCTTTCCCTACAAGTGTGCCAAAATTGGCTTCTACATGAATTATTTCCGCCATTTTTCCTTCATTGCCTGGACTAAGTAGGGTAGGAATTTGTAGGTTTACGACGAAGGGTGAAGGTAATTTGATGGAATTTGTTAAGATTTATTTTAATTCTCCAATTTTGACCCCATTTGTGAAGGTTTGAGATATGGTATTGAAGAAATTGGGATGCAACAAATGGATCCTTATTTGCTTATAACACACATGTGCCATCAGCGTACGTAGTGAGGACAGTGCTTGGATGGGTTGGGATGTCAGCTGTATATATCGTGTATAGGATGGGACCCATGATACTACCTTGATCTATTAAACTTAAATAATTAAAACTCACACATACTATTCAATACCATAGTAATTTTTTTGCAATTTAAAATAATTATTGTTTTTTTTTTGTGCTTGTTTCCCTGTAAAAAATTCTAAAATTATACACTTTGGACCATAAGTTACTAATCATTTCTATTGGGAATTGTTTACTCAGATAAGAATTTTATCTTTATTATAATGCAATTGGCAAAAACCACAATGCAAAGCCTTATGTTTCAAAAATACACCCACTTACCAGTTGACGTTTCGCCTATTCA
Source organism: Arma custos (assembly GCA_037127475.1). NCBI lineage: Eukaryota > Metazoa > Arthropoda > Insecta > Hemiptera > Pentatomidae > Arma > Arma custos. The sequence continues at coordinate 22,621,625 of CM073761.1, read as the reverse complement.
GGCATTATCAAGACACCAAAAACAAAAAGAGGGTTATGTGAATCACATCTCGAAGAAAAAGGTGCAATACATCCCAACGATCAACAGCCCAAACAGGCTCCAAACATGAGACAGCACTCCACCATCAAGACGTTCAACATACAACTGTTGTTATTTCGTGTTTCTAGTGCTGTAATTTTATCTCCTAAAAAGCCACGTCCCACACCTAGTGATGATTGGTTGAGGAGGTAGTGGGAGATGAGGGTAGCTTGTCTTGAAAATCTCCACACGACTTGGAGCCTTTAAAAATACTTTTTTGACAGTTGCTATCAATTGATCAATATCTGGAAACATATATCTAACAGTTTCTGCAACATGGTGGATAGCGTCAGATGGATTAGTTTAGGATAAAAAACTTTTATCGCACATCCTGCTTTTATTATATAAGGAGCACCATCTGACAGAAACAGTAAAACATTTTCATGTTGAACTCCATTTGGCCAAAGAAGACATACATTCATTAAAATACCTGGCAATGTTAGCATGATTACATTTTTCAAGTACTTCACAGTTTAGCAAAAAAGGTTGTGATGGTGAATCCACAGAGAGTTTTCCGACGATTAAGTTGACAACATATCTGCCTTCAACATCTGTTGTCTTGTCCATCGAGACAAGGTCTGTTGTCTTGACCATTTTTTATCAAGTCTCTGATTTTATGGAGTGTTTCATTGTATATAAGATCCAGATGAGATTTCCTGAGGGTACTTTCATGAGGTATGGTTTTCCCTGTATACTTCTCCAAAAAACCCTTTCATTCAGGGTGGCTTATTTTATGGAATGGTATATCAGCTCTAAGTAAAGCTCGACATAAATCGGTATCGAAATCGGATTTCCCAGACCCACTTGTAGAAGCTTGCGTCAAAAAAGTTTGTTGAAATTTTGATTTCTTACCTTTGTTATCCTGATGTTTTGCTGTCTTTATGTGTTGTGTTACCAAAAAACGTGAAGCAGTTGAGACAGGTTTATCACAACAAACACAGTATAGAACGTCTCCACCCCCCTTAAAAGTCTCACTTGAAAATTCACGTATATACTTCTGAACAAGAACTTTTGTCTTTTCCGTGACTTTTGGCATTAGAGATGTAAACAGTTAACAAGACACAGATAATGTTTCACCGTGAAAAACTTGTGAGAGACTGTCATAAAAGATCGGATGTCAAAGGAAGGAGAATCTGGGAAATATGTTTGAGAGGAGGAAAGAAGATTTATATCCAAATATCTAAATTAACTATTCGACAAAACATTGATAGTGGCACTAACACAATATTCCTTTCTACTTCAAAGAGAAGCAAAGCCGATTGAACGTTCTTGGAAAACGACGAAGCAGCTATTGTTTCCGTCAATCTAATTAAACTAATACTGAACAAACCAAAGGCGATATAAAGATCATAGAAAGTGGTGGTGAAAAGCACAGAATTTAAATTTAAATTTAAATTTAAATTTTTTAATTTATTTTTTGTGCTAAATGCCGAATATGTATAAAAGTATGTAACTTAAAACCAAATATGCATTTATGATAAAATATGTAGAAATATGCAAAATAAATATAGCTTAAATTGATTCCAAATACTTCAAAACATATGCAGTTTGTTAAAACAGGATTTTTCAGTTAACCAAGAAAAATATGCAAATGCATATAATTCACAGCCCTACTTATTACTAACTGCTGTTATTTGTATTAGAAATTATAAATCAATTTGTTCACAGGCTTCCTGCCGCAATTGCATTCTATTCCCTCTCAAATATTTCCCCTCAAGCCTGCCTTTGTCATTTCTTTTCTGTTCTTATCTTGCTTTAGTAGAGTTAAATAACGTTATGTGTTACTAGGAAGTCAAATAATTCTGTTGTTTTGCCTCATTATTTTATACTTATTGGAAGCCTTGAATACTTATTGAATCAATAGCTGGGTTGTTGCGCCACTGATGATGTTTTTATGATTATTATTTTATCACAATTCTATGGAAAAATATTTTGTTATCTCGCTTCAGTTGAGTCAGTTTTTAATACATAAAAAACTTGTTAGACATTTCTCAAATTTCATTCAACATGGAGAAAACATTATACCCATATAATGCTGAAAGCATCACAGCTTTTCTGAAGAAACAGATCTCTTATTTCAGCAGAACCCATGACATCTGTTTGTCTAAGGTCCTCATACCCTTGATTCGATTTCAAAACCAGAGCCTCTTTTTTCGAAAATGAATTGTTAGAGAGACATAGATACTTCCGAGAACTGTATTGATGCTGCTTTGGCAAGACATAACGAATGAGGAGAAGATGATCTCAGTTGCCTCACCCCAATAATTGATTTGGTAACCGAAAAAACAATATATCACCTATCCATTTATTCCTAAACCTGTATAACTTGTAGGTTGTAACAATGACTGCCAGTTCTCATTTGAGGGACTTTGAGCTGCTGTGACAGGGCAAACTTCGGAATACATAACAATCAAAGGAAGGTTGTTAAAAAAATACGAAGACTGTATTGTAGTTACTCCAGGACGGAATGGACTCCAAGTAGCCTCAATATGCTTCTCAGACACTACACAGAAACTACTGATAGATTCTTGGAATGGGAATAAGGCCAGAAAGGTGGTTGATGAAAAAATGAGAACCAGCTGAGATACTATTGGCAAAAAACCCAAAGGTTGATGATTTTTTTAAGGGTGCAGCAGAGATTCCTTTAACACTACAAATATTTGTGACTTATTGCAAGCTATATAAATACATCGATTTACTATTTATAATCGCAATAAAAGCCAGTTTGGAATAAGAAATAATTTTTATTCAACAAACAATCTTCATTTTCATGTATCCTTCTTTACTCCTCCCACTAAGTAAGTACTATCATGTTTAGTGAGTTGAAGGTATACAGAAAAACATTTTTTCTAATTGATGGTTCATAACGAAATCGCTCATTTCAGTAAAAAAAAACTCTTACATTTGATTAAATGAATATAAAATGATGCACCAAAAACCCATTTTGAAGGAAATTTCATTGTCTACAACTTTCTTTCTGAGGAATTTTCTGTGGGATGAAGATAAGAGGTGCTGACGAGAGAGCTTGGCAAAAAATATGTTGCAAAAAGTTTTTTTTTTAGATAATTTATTAGAAATTATAAAATTATCGATTTTCTAAAGCTCCTATCTCATTAATGGTTACATATAGCAAAACAATTGTAAGAACAAAAAATTTAGAGCATTTTATCAGCTGTAATCTTGCATACCTATGGTTTCTTTGTAGGACCAGTCTCTACTGAGATAGAGGTGAAAAACACAAAAAGGGGCATTTAGCACCCCTCCCTCTTGTGCCACCCCCAAGGTCAAGGACTTTTAGTATGTTATACTACTAACTACCCCAAACAACATAACATAATAACATCTTTCTGCTTTTTTACTTTCCTTCTAGTGTCATTCGTTGACTGGGCTCTAGTGTTGCCTAAGTTTGAAAAAAAAAATGCGCAGCTTAAAGGTGGAATAATATTTTTACATCCTGTATGTGTCATGTATGAAATGAATTTTTGTACATCAACTATCCTTGTTTTAGATACCTCTACGGGTCTATCAATGTTTTTGCCTATTCAGTTCTTTCTTTAGAGTATGGTTGATTAAATCCTACTTTATAACCACCTGTTGTGCAGTTAGGTTTAGGAAAATTTTAAAGAAGAAATAACTAATGCCACTCTGATAACTTATATGTTCTGCATTGTTTCAACTAGAGTTGAGGTTAGTTTGCTGATTCTTTTCATGTTTGGTAGAATTTCGCATTCATATTTGTTTAGCATTGTTATAAACTTGTTTGTTTATTTTTAAGAGTTGTTATAAAATTAACTTAAAATCTATTGCTATAGACTTTTTTGGTGTTTGTGAGCACAAAAATCAGAATTTGTTGTTTTTGAGTCCTTTCTCATTACATTCATATTCCATATTTTATATTCCTTAATTCTAGATTTGTCAACATAGTATGTCTTCTTTCAATCTTTATAATTAAATAATTAATTATTTTTAATTTTAATTGTTATGTTTTATTGTTAGCTCAGCAAATGCTAAGAAATGGGAAGTTGAATTAGCTACTCTTAAAAATAATAATATGAGACTTACAAGTGCTCTTCAAGAAAGTACAGCAAATGTTGATGAATGGAAAAGGCAGTTACATTCTTATAAAGAAGAAAATCAAAGGCTTAAATCCAAGTATATAGAACTTGAGGCTGCTAAAGGTAGTATTACTGTAACAATCATTATTTAAAATTCTTGATTATTTTAAATCAGTCTTATAATTATGCTAACAATACAATTATAATTATTATAATGCATTTGAAAAACTCCAAAAAACACCTCAAGTCTCTAACATCCTACAAAATAAACCAGTCAAGGTTATGCCAATCCAACATCATCAGGACTTATACCAAACTATTCAAATCAAAAATAGTTCAGATGAAGCACATCTCACATTAACAGTTCAACTCATCAATCAGAGACAGCTACCTTACTAGATGTTCAATCAATACTCCTTTAGTATTGATTATTGGGTATTGATTGAACATCTTGGAGTGAGATAGCTGTCTTTGATTGATGAGTTTGTTAGGACTGTTGATGTGAAATGTGTGCTGCATTTGATCTTCATGGATTAAATTTTTTAGTATATATTCTGATAATGCCCTGATTGGCAAAATGTTGTCTAGTTAGTTATTTTATATTATTTTAGAGGCTTAAGGCTTTGTTTTTTGGAGTTTTCCAATTGCCTTCTAATAAGTATTTTGTGCCTCCTTTTGAGTTTTTCCTTATTTTTAAATTATTCAAATGTTTTATTCATCATGTATTTAATATAAATTGGACCGTCTTTATACTTCTTCAGGTTTCAAACAGTGCTTACAAAGGGAAATCATGTTTGATTCCTTGACCTCTAAGAACATTTTTTGTTAAGCTATTTACACTTTATTAATAGTATTAAGTCACATCAGTAGGCCAGGAGCCTGTAGGTAGACAAATGTCCTTCTATAGTGATTAGAACCTATTTTTTTGTGGTAGTTTCAAAGTTTGTAGTATTTTTTCTAGTAGTTATTAGATTGGTACGTTTACAATTTATGAATAGAATTATATGTTTATGCTGACTTTTTTTTCCCCCCCTTCCAGCCATTGCTGGCATACGGGGTTTCGGCAGTGGTGGGTTGATACGTTGGGTTTACGCACGCCCACCACTGCCAAAAAAAAACTTTATTTATAAAATTCTTATTTTACAACAATGGGGGGAGTACCATTTAATTTTTCTGGGTACAATTTTAATTAATTAAAAATCTGTGGTGCTGCCCTGTGCACGGATGTGCACCTTACGTCCGGGTGTCGTCCAGCCTCCCTGGTCCGCCGCATCCGGCCAGTCTGCATCAGCCTGTCCTTCTCCTGGGGGCTCATCCTCTGGTGGTTGCTCTGGTGGCCGTATCCTGCTGATGGTGAAGTGCGCAGGACCAACCACCTCCTTCCACCCGTAGACAAACTCCCTGAAATGGGGGTAATTGTCCTCCTCCATGAGGCGGGGGAAGTCTTCCTCGGCGAGGACGAAGATCCCGGTTTTCCTCGACAACCTGGCACGGTGTCCTTCCATCGCGGTCAGGAAAGCACCACGTGCTCTGCCGTCTCAGGGACCCCACAGGCGGGGCACCGGGGATGTCTCTCCTATGCTCACTCAACTTTCCCCGGAACCCGCCTTGTCCTGTCAGGACCTGCGAGACCCAGTAGTCCGGGAGAACCCATGTCGCCGCCAATCTCGATCGGACGGTGGGGAAGAACTTCCTCAAGGTAGAGCCCTTCTGGCTAGTCACCCACCGTCCGTTCCACTCGTCAATGGAGTCCTCCCTTACTATCTTCTTCCAGATGTTCGGGGTCTCGTCGATCCTCTGTCAGAGTCCCTCTGGGAGCGCCGCTAGCCCCTGCCTCTTCACCTCGTATTTTAGAGTGTCCTCTTTCAGGACTAGGTCCAGGGGCATAGGCAAGCACCTGCACCGCCTTGTGTGACACCGTTGTGTAAGTCTTCGTGACTTATAGCAGAGCCAGTCTCTGGATGGTCGCCAGTCTCTGGATGGTCGCCAGTCTCCTCTTCTGTAGCTGCGTGAGGTTGCGGCTCCATGCAGGGGAATGCCTACCTCAGGATACCCAGGACCACACCTTTATAAATGGTCACAGTTGCTGGGTACCTGAGGCCCCAGAAAGCACCCCCTATTCTTCCTAGTCCGTTCAGTGACAGGGTCGCCCTATCCTTCAAGTATCCCAGGTGAGGGGTGGCGTCGAAGTTTCTTCTAAACTTCACGCCAAGGTATGTCACCTCCTCTCCCAGTCTTACTCTTTCTCCTTCTATATCCATTATGATAGGGTGAGCACTGGCGCACCTCCCCGCTTGCGTCTTCAGTCTGGCTCTGCTGTTCTCGGCCACGATGACTGCCAGGTCGTCGATGTAGGCCGTGGCAAGGAACCCTTCCTCTTCTAGCTCCCCCAGCAACTGGTCGAACACAAACTTCCACAGGGCAGGCCTGAGGACCGACCCCTGTGGGCATCCTCTTTTGATCTTCCTCTCGACTTCGTAATAGCTACCTCTAATCCTGTCAATAATCTAATAATAATCTGTCCTGTAAGCAGTCGCTGGAGTACGCAGGGGCACCATACACTGTCAAAGGCGGAGGATATGTCAAACAGTACGAGCATGACATTTATATATCCACATATTTCTCCACCTTCTCTTCCACGTCCCTGCGCACTCTCAGCAGTGCATCTGTGATTCCCTTGTCATGGGTCGAGCCGAGCTGCCGTGGATGACTCGCAGCATCGAGGACCAGCCTTAGGCTGGCAACGATGAGGCTCTCCAGGACTTTACTAATCACCAGGAGGAGGCATATCGGCCTGTACGCCTTAGGCGTCTCCTTATCCTTGCCTCCTACCTTGTAGAGGAGTCTCAAGTCCGCGATCTTCCACCCACTCGGGAACCACCCCTGGTCCAGACACTCATTGAAGATACCAAGAAGGTCATCCTCAATGAGGGGGGCGCTGTTCTTCAAGATCGCGGCGTCTATCCAGTCGAGTCCTGGAGCTCTGCCGATCCTCTGCCTATCCACGGCAAGACGAAGGTCCCATATATCCCATGGCGGACACAGTTCGGTATCTCTAGGGCATACCGTGGTGCGTCTTACCATTCTGTCATCTTCCGTATCCTGAGACGGATCATCCCTGGGGTATGTATAATCTCTATACATGGCCGCCGTCTCCTCCAGGGTGGTTGCCTGGGCGTCTCCCACTCATTTGCCTTATTGCCGCCATCATTTTCAGTGGCTTCACCTTGTCCAGTGCCACCCTGTACGGAATACCCCAGGGATTCTTCTCTGACTCCTTGACGATGAACTCGTCCCAGGATACCTTCTTCTGATGACGCACGCCGTTTCGGTATGCCATATACCTAACTTTAGATTCATCTCGGAGTGCAATTCTCCTTTCCTCATCCCTGCACTCCTGGTACCTGCGCCTAGCCCTGTAATACTCCCTCTTGATGAGCGTCAGGGCAGGCGTCCACCATGGGACCGGACGGACGCGCTCTCGCTCTACGGCGCTGGAGGGTCATATTGGCCGCTTCCGTGATGGCGCCCGTCAGCTCCGCCACTCTGCGGTCAATGGCTGACTCGCCTTCCATCGGTGCCATCTCTTCCCATTCTCTATCGACCAGTATTCCCTCCAGTTCACTGGAGAAGGCTCCCCAGTTCGCCATTCGGATCACGAAGCCTTTCTCCACTGGTAAGACTTCGCCTTCCTCCTCTACAACACTGAAGGCTATGACCCGGTGGTCGGAGCTCGTGTCAGACCGTAGGGTCCAGTCTGCTATACGCCTCGCCATGGTGGCCATGGCGAGTGTTACATTGTTACAGCTCTGGCCCCTGGCTCCAACGAATGTTGGGCCAGAGGGCTTATTCATCACCAAGAGTTGACACCTCGCCACGGTTTTGTCCACCACTCTTCCTCTGGCGTCTGTGCGCACCGATCCCCAGGCCATGCTCCACGAATTGGTGTCGGAACAGACCACCACACTCCTGTTACAGTGTGCGAGGTCTCCACGGTGAACACGTTCTCTATCCTTTGCTTCGGCGGCATATATGACGACAAGAGGGCGAAGGATATCCTCCCTCATCTGACATAACATGCCGCCTGATACGCCGTAGTATTGCTTCAGTTCCATAACGTCGAGGTTTGGATTCACTATCACTATAGCTGCTCTAGGCCTCTCTCGCTACTGTCCATAGCGACTACCCTCGACATGACACCGAATCCGGCGACCACATTTCCCTGACACCATGGCTCCTGAATAGCCATGATGTCAGCTTCCCTAGCGAGAGCTCTCAGCTCGTCCGCGACCACTCGTCTTCATCTCATCATCTCCAGGTACTGCGGGCATTCCCTGCTACCCGTGCAGTGACGGAGTTTTTTCCCCTCTCTGCCGTTCGTCTTGCAGTGCCTGCACTAAGGCTTCTCACCTTTGCCGGGCAGTCCTTTATTTTGTGACCGGTGCCAATGCACCACCTGCATGCTATCTCCTTCGTGCAGGCCTTCGCCACATGACCGTTTTCCAGGCACTTTAGGCAGAGCAGGGGGTCGAGGTAATCTTTGATGACCATGCACCACCATCCTTCCTCCCTGCGTCTTTTCCTCTTCATCCTGGGAAGTTGGCTGTTTCTTCTTCTTCTTTTTCACCTCCTCCCAGGGTGATGCCTCTTCGTCACTGGAGTCCTCCATGTTCCTCTTGGGCATAACGGCGTGTCACTTTGTCTCTGGGGCATTGGGGCCGGCATGAGGTTATCATACTTCCTCGGACCTCCTTCTTGGGTGGGATCACACCGGAAGGTCCAGCGACCGCCTTCTTGGGCTCCTTGGGGGCCTTCGCCACCTTCTTCCTCCTCTCCTCCGCCCTGGTAACCGCCGTGTGCCTCAATATACCGGCCTCCTGGTCCTTCAGATGGAGATCCCCAATGAGGCCCTGAACTCTATTCAGAGTGGGGGAAACCCACTCTTTCTTCTTTCTAGCGTAGTATCGCCCCCTATGGCATCACTAATCGATGTTGCCACCATGGGCGCGATAATCTCTGACACCTTACTTGCGATAATACGGTGAAGGGTTTCCCCATTCAGGGCCTCCTTAACAACCTTCTCCACGATCGTGGGGACCATACTCCATTGGGCCTGTAGCCCCACTATGATGCCCAGGATGTCCCTCACCTGGTCATTAATATGGCTCTGGGCCTCCTGGGAGATCTTTTTTCTGATCAGATACGCCCTTATCTGGTCCGAGATCTTCTCTGCCTTGGCCGTCGGGTTTTCTACAATCTCCTCGCCCGGTGAGTTATCCTCTCTGGATCTTTTATTTTTCCTCTCGGTATCGGTGTCCGCATCGGATGCTGAAATTAGCGGCCATTTTCCAGCCTTCTCAGCGCCCTTGACCTCTTTTGTGGCCATTGAAGGCCTATTCACTTTCTTCCCCATCGTTAACGTCTCCTAGACTCCTTGGAGGGAGTTTTTAGCTTCTTCACTACCGTTAAAGTCTCCCGGCTGGGATTCTTCAATGCCTCCCATCTCCTCGTCAACTATTTTCTGTTCATTATCCATTCCTGTATATGGTGCTGATGATTAAAATTACTGATGATGATGATCGGGGGTGATTATTTATAAACACTTATCCTGTGGGAGTCCCGGCTCACACGTGTGGCCCTCGGGACTCAACCACTCTCACTCGCACACTCCAGCGCACTAATATATGGAGCATTAGTGAAACACGTCTTACCTTATTGACTGTTGCAAGACGACTGACTCCGCTGGGGCACTGAAAAGGTGGGGATAATCTTCAAGAGTGATTTTAGCATGCGTCCTCTCTCTACAACTGCCGGAGTGAGACTCAAATTTCCTAGAATTATGTAATACTTGTGGGCAACTGTTTTATATAAATTTTTGTGCATACCACTAGCTTGAAATTGTTTTTCGTATAAAGACATGTTTTTTAAAAACTTTTTCATTTGTTTAAAATTTGATAATATTAACATTAAAAATTCCCCATAATTATGCTTTGAGGAGATAGAGAGGATTATGGTTGATCAACAAATGTTAGAATGATAGTCTCCTCTACCAGGTATTTTGTTCTATTGTCAAATATGCTGGCTCCTCAATTTTAATCTAAAAGATAATAATATAATTAATAATGAAGACTTTATGTTAGTTTTGAGCTGAACTCCAAATTTTGAGCCAGAAATTTCATATTTGCTATTTTGATGTTATAATTTATTTGTGAGTTGGTAACGAGTTTAGTGGGCTTTATTAAAGAGCATACTTCAGAACCTTGGAATGCAGATTTTTTACAAATCTGAATAACATTTTTGAAGTTAAAATTTTTAACTGTAATGCAAACAAAATTATAATAAGATACTGTTGCAATTTCAGTTGATTGCATGTTTGATCAAATCAATAAATTAATTAATTTTCATTAAGAATTTTATTACCACAACATTATTTCATTACTATCTTAGAAATTGTAACAGTAAAGAGAAGATTTAAGGTGTTGAGAATTTGAACTTGGAGCGCTTGCCATAGAGAAATTAACTGGGTTGTATCAAAAACCGAAGTTCCATTCTGAGAAAGAGAAAAAGTAGTAATAAATTTTAAAAACTTCCAAGTATGTTATATCTGTCCTGACAATTCCTGAATTACCAAAACATCTACTAGTTAAGAGGAAGAAAATGGTTTGGGTGGTCAGAAAAAAATCTTTTTAGTAAGAAGAACTGTTTATTTCTAAAGCCGACATTTCTTGCTTGTATGTATAAGGTCAAATAATATTATTCAACATCTACTAGTTTGTTTTTGCTTATGTTTCAGAGATTTAAGGTTTTGTTTTGGAATATTCCACCTTTTTCTGAGTACTTCAATTAGTTCATCTTTTGAGTAGTTTTATATTATTTTTAAATCAATATTTAATTATTTAAAATTTTAAAGAAAAATATGTTTAATTATATAATTAATTATTATTTGGATGTTTTTATTGTTAATTTTAAAATAAATTTGCAATTATTTTTTTTTCAGGTGGAACTGAGGCTGCTGTAGAACTGCGAAAAGAGCTAGCTACACTAAGATTACGAGTTGAAACATTGGAAGTCGAACTGAAAAGTAAAGAAGAAGATTTAAAAAGGATTACTTCAGGAAAACAGCCAGCTGAAGACAGATGCAAAGTACTATTTGCTGTGTATGGCCATACTTCTTTTTATATATAAATGATTTTTAATAATTTAGTGTATTACTTTTAGTCTTTGCAACAAGAAAATGCTGAGCTTCAAGCTGGTGTTTCTCTTGCTCAAGCTCAACTTGAAACAGCTCTAGCTGCTCATGAATCTCAAAGGAGGGTTATGGAAACATTAAATGCCCAACTACTTGTCCGTATTCAGGAACTTGCTGGAATACATCGTGAGGTTTGTTTATTAATATCTGTTTGTTTCTTTAAATTATTATTGGAAAGAGAATATCCCTCCCCTTTTCCATCTTGCTTTCTCTCACCTCTAAGATGATTTTAGGAAATCATACAGTATATTTAAACATCTTCCATTTTGTTTCCTGTAGTTCTTTGTCGTTAGTCCCAAACAATTCAGTTGTATCATACTAGATAGTGGATCTAGACGTCTTTGGGTGACTATTAAAGTTTTGTTTTCCAGCTAGCTCAATGACAACCTCTGGCGCTCACCACGGAATTTTAGATCTTGCTTACTTCCTCTCTATACTATTAAATTCTATTTACTGGACTATATTTTTATTTCTTAGGATGTTAAATTCAGTGCTTTTAAGTTTGTTCATGTTTAAGCATCTATCCCATCTTCTTTTTTTAGTTTATTACTTTACTTTTCTCATTATTTATTCATTACTTTCTCTCTTTACATATTTTAACTGTAGTGTCATTTCCTTACTGTTTATATTTGTATCTGTTTTTTGTCTTATCTTGCATTTCTTTAACTATCTGGAACATTTCATAGCTTCTTACTTCATCTATATGCTAAAATTAATTGTTCACAGCATCTTCTCCTCTAATACTTGGATCATCTCTCCTACTTCACCATCATGTCCAGTGTCCTGACCTCCTGTCACGTCAGCATCCAATCCTTACCGCCCCATTTTGATGAATTCCTTCAATATTTTAACCACAAATTTTATCATACCATTGGAATTTCTGAAACATGGCTAAAACCCCACATCCCCACCTCTGCAATTTCCCTGCCAGACTATTCATTCCTCCGCCACGACCGGGTAGACCGGACTGTTGGAGGAGTAGGTCTTTATGTACACAACTCCCTAAAATCACGTATCCTTGATTTCTCACCTGCAACCTGTTATCCTCACACAGAATTCCTTTTTGTTGAAATCTCTTTTAACCCAAACCCGCTCCTGTCGTAAGATATCGCCCTCCTTTGGTCCCTCTTGATTCTATCTTTGAATCCACCCTTTACAACTACATTCCTCTCTATAACCACATCATAATCTCCGGTGATTTCAATACCAATCTCCTTGTCCAATCCAATGATCGACTATACCTGGAAAATCTCTTTTACTCCCTACACCTTTCCATTGTTCCATTGTCTCCCACCCATCACACCTTCCTATCCGACACCTGGTTAGACCTGTTTGTCATTGATTCACGGCAGAATCTCCTTTCTTCCTCTCAATTACCTGTTTCATTTCTGTCCTCTCATGATTTTATCCAAATTTCATACAATATCCAAACTCCAGTTACACCACCTAAAACCATAACCTTCCGTAACCTTGATGCTCTCACTCCAGAGACCATTTCACCCTCTCTTGAAACCTTGGATTGGAGAGGGATTTATTCTTGTGCCACTATTGATTCCATGGTGGATATACTTACTTCCAATCTCAAATTTATCCTTGACACCCATGCCCCTCTGAAAACCTCAACCTTCCGTCATCAGCCGGCTCCCTGGATATGTCAAAAAATTAAAGATCTGCAAAGGAAGCGTGATGCGGCCCGAAGACGCTTTAGACGCACAAGACTAACCAATGAATATCAAGCGTTCAGGGCTCTCCGCAATTTGACACAGTCCACAATCAGGCAGGCAAAAACCAAATACTTCCACGAAGCCCTTTCATCTGCTCCCGATTCTAAATCCAAATGGCATCTCCTTCGAAAGCTTTCTCTTCTTAATCCATCTTCCTCTAGATCCTTTCTAGCCTCTCCCGATGAAATAAATTCGTATTTTTTGTCCACCTCAGTTAATACTTCTAATTCATCCTCTCCCGTATTTTGCCCAACGCCATCTTTCAACCCTGACAACTTTTACTTTGCTGACATTTCACCCAACGACATTATTTCCTCTGTTCTGAATTCCCACTCCAATTCCGCAGGCTTTGATGGGATTCCTGTCAAACTGCTAAAATCCTGTCTTATCGATATTATACCTGTCCTACTCTTTATTTACAATTTTTCACTGCAAAACGCAGTATTCCCTACCTCTTGGAAAAAAGCTATTGTCCACCCTATCAACAAATCCTCTAACCCTGTTTCACTCAAAGACTACCGCCCAATCTCAATTCTCTCCAACCTTTCCAAGCCTCTAGAAAGAATAGTCCAGTCACAAATGTGAAATTTCCTCGAACAGTCCAACCTCCTCGACCCACTTCAATCAGGTTTCCGTCCCGGTTTCTCCACCCAATCTGCACTCACCAAAATGACCAACGACATACATACCACTATGGACGACAAAAAACTAACAGTGCTTATCCTCCTTGACTTTTCTAAAGCTTTTGATTCTTTGGACCATTCTATCCTTTTCAGTAAACTCAAATGACAATCCTTTTCTAACAGTTCTATCCGTTGGTTCCAGTCTTTCCTCTCTGATAGAGCTCAAGCAGTTTCCATACCTAATCATCCCCTTTCCACTTTCCTCACTCTTTCCTCTTCAGGCGTGGCACAAGGCTCAAGCATCTCTCCTCTTCTGTTCAACTGCTATATCAATGATCTTCCTAAATCTGTTCACCACTGTTCCCACCATGTATATGCTGACAACTTCCAAATATACTTGCCCTTTCCTCCTTCTGAGCTATTAATTGCGTTTGCCAGTATTCAGGAAGACCTAGATAGGATCAGTGCCTGGGCAAAGCTGAACAAACTGGAATTGAACGCAATGAAAACTCAGGCCATTGTTTTAGGTTCTAATTCCCTCCTTACATCCATCCACAACCTCCCAACATTAATCCTAAACGATCATCCTATCACGTTCACCTCCTCTGTAAAAAACCTAGGCATCACCATCGACCAAAACCTTTCTTGGAAATCCCACATCGCCCAGATATCCCGACGGTCAATCAGTTCCCTGAAGTTATTCCATCGTTCTCGTCATCTCCTTACACAATCTTCTCGTAACTTCTCTCATCTTCCCCCACTTTGACTATTGTAGCGTGGTATATGGAGGCCTTTCTATAATGCTTGAAGAAAGACTAAAGAGAATAATGAATTGCACTCTAAGATTTGTGCTTGGCACTCCTAGGCGATCGCGAGTATCCCACCTTTATGATGAGTTAAAGTGGCTCTTCCTTCACTTCCGAAGACAATATTTCCTCTGTACATTCTTATACCAATCTATTTACTCTCAACACCCTTCATATATTTACAGCCTCCTCCAATTCAAATCCTCAGTTCAACACCATAAAACAAGATCCCGCCTTTCCAATCTCTATATTCGTTCCCACAGAACCAAAGCATTCGAACGTTCCTTTCTTGCCCGCTCCACCACACTGTGGAACTCAATCCCTCCTAATATCCGTCATAGTCCCTCACTATCGTCATTTAAATCCTCGCTTTTCCAACATCTCCTAGCTTCCCAAATAAATGCTCTCGAAGCATGTTAGTCTTTGCTTAGATGTAATGTATAGAATAATTCATGGTGCTATGTATTTCTTTTAATATTGTCTTTAAGAAACTGTACATCAAGTAAAGAAATTATGGCATGCTAGCTCATGCTTTTAACAAAAGCTATGGATTTATCAGTTCTCTTTAATTGCTTTATATCTTGTCAAGATTTGTACCGTTTATTTACTTATTATTATTTTTGTTTAAATATTTCTTTTTAAATTGTTTTTTGTCATTTTTTACACTCTTTATGATTTGTAACACTTAGCCTTCTGGCCAGATAAATATTATGTTTCTTTTTCTGTTCATATTTGTTATTCTAAAGGGACTTAGTCCCAGAATAAAGTTACTTTTCTATTCTATTCTATTCTAGATTGTGTTTAGGTTTAGCAATAGTATGATAGCATGTGATAGATTTTAATGACCTATTGGCACTTACACCTTAAAGTAATTTTAAAAAATTGGTGCCAGTTTAAAATATAACTGTGTTTCTGGCTGTTGTAAAGTTAATTGTTGTGAATATATACCTGCTGGAACATGACCCTGGATTATTATTTTACCTGAATGACTTTATCCCTCTTTTGTTTTCTTTCTGGATTTATTATTATGGGCTAGTTGGCATAATCTTACAATTCCGAAAATATCTAACCTCTAGGTTTAGCAAGACTATTATCAGTATATTTTATTATAACAGCTCGGGCAAAATTAATTTTTATGAATTTTCTTTTTAGTAATTGGGTTAGTGGCTTTACCTAAATACATGGATACAAATTTGCTATTTGTAAAATAAATTTATTATTTAATTACAATATTTCATTATATGCATTTTAAACCCATTTCCAATTAATAATTCAATAAAAAAATTCAATGCTTGTGTATCAATTAGGAGTTACTAATTATGAAATTCTGAATTGTTGGAAACAATTTATCTAACAAAGTAAGCGTAAGCACTGGCTAGTAGAACAGAAGCAGGTGCATACATAAATAGAACTATGTGTCTGACTATTGTAAAGTTTTCTAAACATGTCAGAATGTATATATATACTATATAGAGGTATAGTATAGGTCAAACCAATGCCGTAGGATCTGCAGCCAATTAAGTCTCCTAACCGAAGGAAGCACGAAGTGTGAAAATAAGGGGAGTATCTAGTGTAAGTCTTGAAACGATGTGTATTTGTGACCCATAACCCTTTGTCCTTGCCAATGAAACAACAACAATTTACTATAGGCACAAAAAAAAATTAATAAATATGAATAATTGGTAATACTTAATACTTATGTGAAAAACGATTATTTTTCAAAAAAATATTTTAATTTATTTAGTAAAAAAAAAATCAGGTGTATCTTCAAAATTTCACAAATAACTGAGCGTTCTTTTTCAATAGTTAAATATCATAATTTCAATTGTTTAAATTTGTAGATTGTTGGAAAAATTTATCTATTGGCCATGGTCCTGGATTATAAATCATTTTGTTCTTTTATTCTAATCACTCATGTGAGCCCATGTAAAAATTATAATGTACCCACCTTTTTCCATTTTATTTTCAAAATCTCCTTTCATATTTTTGTATAAATATATTGTAATTCTTAAGAAAATTTTATTCCTTTCTAAGTTTTTTTTATTCAGTGTTATGTTATTGCAGTATTGTCTATCAAATATAAGCTTTGAATTTGTTTGACTATTTATGTGTTAACAGATACTTTAATTCCAGTTTGTCATAAGGCTTGGGTTGCATTAATGCAAGACATTTAATTAAACCTTTTCTCTTATTGAATTGTGAATTTTTAAAATTCAATTCACAATTAAAAAATTGTGAATTTTTCATGGATAGGCTTTTTTGAAAAACTAAATCAGTGTCTTTCCATTTTTAGAAGGTTTCAATTATGTAAACTGAAAATAATATCATGTAAATAGTTGTTAGATTTAGGCATCCAAAAAATATTGTAAAATACATCTAAGGGGACAAATTTTGTATTTTGTATCTCCCTCATCTATGGCTGCCAATACAATAAGGGATAAAGCATATTAGGTCTCCATAGGCACTCAGGATTGGGATTAGCCCCACTCCATTATACCCCCTCCACTACTACCTGTATTTAAGACGATGGTGATCCTAGAAAGAGACAGTATAAAACTGCACACAGTCCTCACTGTTGTCATCTATGATTACACAGCCGTTTCTGTCTTCTTGAATCACGCAATGAACACCATTTCGAAGGGAAGTGGCATGGTGAAGGTGGGATGAAAGAGTGGTGAGAACAGTATCCCACATCTTTAATTTTATTTAAGTTTGAGAAAAGGGCTCCCGATCATATGGCATTTAAGGTCCCCATTATTTTTCAGTATTATTATACCAAAAAAATAAAATAAACCTTATGGAGATGTCCATTTCACTTTATATACACTATCAGCAATTTTTTTTTTAAATTTCTAAATGGTTCAGGACAAGAGGCTACTGATAATCAATATATTTATAAATTGTGTATTATTAATATTTTTGCAATAAGGGTGAGAAAGCCACCTCACCTCATGTGGAAAGTTTTTGGGTCTCATTAGCTTTAGAAATTAATTTTTACTCTTAGAAGGGGCTGTGTGAATGTTGTGTGACATTTATTAATTAATTTAAATAAACTTCCATAATAGACTTAAAAAAATATTTCTTCAACTGTACATTTTATTAATTTTAGAGGACTTTATTCAAGGGCAATGATTTCTATTCATTTCATTTATATATTTTGCTACTTTAACTAATTTGCTCCATAATACTTCTATCTTAAGCTACCATTGTTCCTCACTAGCCTACTCTTAGTTTTTTGGGTTCTTTGATTATTCTATCTGACTCATTTATGCTTATATTAAAGATTTAATGTTGATCTGATTTCTGTTTCTCTCAATACCATTTTTTTTTGTCATTATACACATTCAACTTTAATAATTTTATTATTTTTTTTTTTTATTTTTAGATTGCTACTGCTTTGCAAACATGAGTAAACACCCACTTACAAATGGCAGCGACTATATCGCAGGCATTTGTTGATTGTATATATCATTTGGCAGAAAGAAAATAAAAGGATGGGTCCCTAGGATTGGAAATTTGCTGTCTCTGTCTACTTGTATTATTACATTTTTGGGACTACTCAATGATCAACGTTATTAGGATCGAAATTATGTGTTTTAGCTATCGATGGTCATTATTTCATTGAATGTGCTGTCACATATGATTTCACTCATATACATGCTCACATATGTAAGTTTATTACATATGGTTGTAATGTTGTTAGAAATGTGTTACTTCTTATGGTTAGATGAACTACTATTAGCCTTGCATGGCTGATATTATGGAGACTGTTATTTTCTTTTTTTATCCTTTTATTTATTTACTTCTCTAAACAAGAATCTAAATCATCTCCTGCATCTATAAAACATAGTGTGGTTAGTTGTATTTTTATTAAATGGCTTGTCTTGTCAAGCTTAACAGTTTTTTGTTTAATTTTAAAAATTAATATTTATTATTTTGCATTTAATATCAATTTGTTTCTATTTTTCATTGATTAAATTTTGCAAAGAAAAAAAAATTATATTTAAAAAAATTAATTTATTTATTATTGAAGTAAATTATCACTATACAAATGATGCTGATATCTTTATTGAATTTTAGTAACTTTTTTATTTTCGGCTTTCTGTTAATAATGAGGTATCCTTATTTTTGTTTTTTATGTTATATCATTTGCATTCATTTATCATTGGTTTTTAAGATATTTAATAATATAAGTTTTTTTTAAATTAGCTGTTGGATGTAGTGTATTTTTTATAATGTTCGTCGGAACTAGGATTTTTACTGGGCGAATAAGGTAAGACTTAACTTAATGCTTGCCTCCACTTCATCCATTTTACCTTCTACACAATTTCATCCTACAAAACTCAGCAGTATCCAAACATTAATTTTTTTAATGACTGAATTAAGGTCAAAACAACCCAGAAGAATTAAAAAAAATAAATCTTATTTAGTTAACTTTACCATTAGTTCATTTCCACAAACTTTGCCACTCTGGATTCTGCCACCTGGATGAGTGTCTCTTTCCTTGTTCATCTCTAGTTATCTTACTGCCTATATTCATTTTCACATTATTTTATATTTTTGTGAGCATTGGCAATTTTAATTGTTCAAAATAAAAGTCAATTATTTGTAATTTGCTCAGTTTTGATATTTAAAGAAGCAATAACATTAACTTTAGATCAATTTCAATTTACCTAATTATAAAGGAATTTTCATTCCTTTCCATGGATTTTCGAAAGGCACTTATTTTTATTAGGTCATCCCAATCACTTTTTGTTTTAGCAAATAAAAGCTGAAACCTCATATTGTTATATCTTCTGGGAAATAGAAAAAAAATCCTCCCCTCTTGACATACATCAAAATTTATTCACATTTTTACTTCTAATTACATGATTAAAAATAGTTAAATACAATTTACTGGAAATGTTTGCAAATTTGAACTAGTTAGGGTTACAAAATAATTAACTGGATTTTTTTTGTAGGAATATTAATATATTTTGATTTTAAATAGGCAATGTTTTATTCTAAACTTCAATCTTCTGAGATTTTTTAAGAGAAACAAAAAAAGTGCAATGCTCCGACTGATCTCCCCCATCCCACCAAAACCCATGCTCGAACCTCGAACTTTCTAGGAGATTCTAAGGGAAAGTTGACAGACAAGCGTTGAGGGACCATCATGTCTTAACTGTTTTTTATTATAAATGGAGTGAGCTGATAGTGGATAGGTTGTCCTTGAAGCACCACTGTAATAAATAATATCACAATGCATAGCTGTAGAGTTGGCTAAAATATGTATTTATGTTGGTATGATAATCATTTTTGAACAAAATAAGATCATTTTAAGTTAGTAAAAATTGTGATGGGCTACATTTAAGTTTGAAATTAAAGAGGATACATTTAACGTAAAAATACCATTGAACACATATTTTTAATTAGATTGGTTCATTGTTTAATTATAAGCTTAACAATTTAGAATTCAAATTTAATATGAATATTAATTTATTTTCATTTGGTGATATCATTTTTATAATAAGTAAAAACATTTAACTGTTTTGTTACACATTGTCTTGTCTAATTTTAAATCTACTTATGAAGATTTTTTGTATTTATTTCTTTGTAAATTTTCAACTTTGATTGAATGGAATGGGTTAACATTTCATCAGAACTGTTCTTGCGTTATGTTGATAGTCATTCTGTATTTTTTGTACTTTATAAATATTAATTATAATTAGGTAATGTTCTCCACTTGGCATGGATTAACTGTTGGTTAAGAAATGCAGCATCATTTGTAAAATTGGTATCTTGGTCATGCTGTTAAAATTATTTTATAAATTTGAAAAATATTGACATTTTAATATCAATTGCGGAAACAAAAGCAGTTGTTTTTTTTAATACTTCCAATTGAGTAATTTTTAATGAAAACATTTAGGAAATGCCAAAGAAGTATTCTCACAATGTTTATATAACTATCCAATTTAAATAAATATATTAGTGTTTACAACATTAATTTTAGCTCTCTACTTTTTTAGGTTTTATTTTTTAAAACATTTGTTGTTAAATTGTGTTGTTATTTAATTTTTAGGCTTCTCATTTTTTATTCCTTAAGTTATTTATTTTTGTATTTTTTTAAAGGAATTTTTACTAAATTATTATTTGATAAACTTCATTGTATATGATATTTACTGTATTTTAAAACTTATAAGTCAGCATAAGAATGTGTGTGTGTGTCTGTTTAGATGTTTGTATATATGTACACGTGCGTTCACACACACAGAGGTGAAAGGTTGAACATCAGTTTTTTATGATGAGGTTTTTATTGTACCTCTAGATCTGAAGAAAAGTTGAATTGAATAGTAGAAGTTAAAAATTAAGAGCTGTTCTATGTAAAAAAAAAAAAAATATCATATTTTGTCTTTTACTACACAATTTTTATAAATCTGACATTCAACCTCTCACTTATAGAATGAAGGTACAACAGTTTATATATATATATGTATATGTATATGTATATATATATATATTTGTGTGTGTGTGTGTGTCTGTGTGAGTGAGTAATGGTGTGATTAGTTCTGTTAGAAATATAAATAATGTTCTGTTGTAATGGGAGTAGATAATATACCAATTTATTGTTATTTTTTGTGCAATTAAACCCTTTTCACTGTGAAAACTATTTCTTTTTTCTATGACAAATAATTTTAAGTGAAATACCGAAAAGTATTTCGAGTATTGAGTCAGTTTTAACAATACTGATTCCTTCTGTTAGTGGTACAGGTTTTCTGTTTCTTAGGCTTGACAACTTAGTAGTTTTATTTTTTGTAGTAAGCTAAATCATGCAGTTTGAACGTTGGTATTTTTTTTCAAATTTAGCTGTTAACTTCATTTCTTTTTTTTTTTTTAAATACAGATTTTTTCATCTTCATTAATGATCTTTTAAATTTGACACTTCAGAATAAATTTTGTTTTGAGAATAAATTATTCATGTTAACAATGCTTTGATTACAGATAAAAAATTATTTGATCCATTCAACTGTCAAAGGTCTTAATAAATGGTGGTATGCTATGTAATATCTAACATGCCAATGATAGGACATGTTAGTGACTGATGCTGAAAAGTAGGACATTCATTGGTCTCATTCCCTATTATAATTAATGTAAGGATTCTGTATTTACTGTGGTTTTGTTTGGAAGAATATAGTTATATATTGTGAAATGTTTAATATAATTTATCAATAATATGCCTGTAATTTATACCCTACAATGCATATTCATACTCACCATTAAACATACACCACTATTTTTACATCACTATATATAGATTTACTTATGTTAAGATGTTAATGCTGCATATTATCTTGTTGTATTGTTCTTTAACTGTTGAAGCAAGGTACAGATTATACCAAGTAAAGAAAGGAAAACTTAGTAGCATGTTTTCCCCTACCTTTTTAATTCCTATCTTAGTGTAATATTTTATTTCTCGAAGCAAAAAGACTCATAAAAATGCTTCCCAGTTTTAAACAGGCAAGCATTATCGGATATTAAGAAACCTTTTATTCTTTGAATTTAATATGTGGCTAAATGGGGACACAACTTTTTTACACTCATTATTAACCTGTTATTGTATAGTATATTCATGTGACGTTTTTTTGTTTGTTTTTTATTAAAAATAAAACATTTATGTGTTTTATATTTTTAATTCATCAGGTAAAATTTTACAATGGGACAACATTAACAGTTAGGGTTGCCATAATAGCAGCAAGTCTTTCTAACTTAGGTATCCTGATAAAGCTTATATTTATTGGAATTATTAAAACTTTTACTGCATCAATTTGATATTAAAATTGTCAATTCCATCAACTTCCACGGATCAGGTAAAGTTCTACCTAAATTAATATCATTAATAATAAGTTAATGTCAGTGAATAAATATATGAGTTCAGGCTAGGTGTTCTCATTAAAAGGCTAATTCTATTTTCATTATGTATGGAAAAACCTAAGTTTAATGAAACTTGGTTTCAAAAGTGAAGTTGTGCTGAATTTTTATACTGCTTATGGATCTCTTAGCTTTTAAACCTTTTATTTTCAGGCATTTAGTCGTTTTCATTAATTTTGACACTAACCTTAGTGCCATTTCTAAACACCACTTCCAACCATTGGCAGACCCAGGGAAGTAGATGCACGTGCCCCCCCCCCCCCAGACGGTTTTTTGTGTACTGTGGAGAATCCATTACAGTATATACTTATAGGCCAATCATGTAATGATAGTTGTGAAAATATATGAACAAGATAACATAAGTGAAACTGTTGTTTAGATATTTTAATAAACCGTTGAAACCTTTCTATAAATACTACAAGTTTATTTCTAAGTTATTGTTGGTTTATTTGCCCTTCTCTCCGTTGTGCCTCGCCCAGAAGAAATCCTGGATCCGTCCATGTCTCGAACGCTTCTGTTTTGTTTGTTAAGAGCCAAATCCTTTCCTTATGCACACAGTTGCCAAGTTTTATAAAGCTGGGTTGTATTAAATAATGTCGTCGATAAGGCATTCGCTTGCTGCACTCCAGATTGCACTTCAAACGCGTCACTTCATCTTTGCTAGCCATAACTTACGAAAACATGGATGGAGCCATGGTTATAGTATCAAATTAATACTGTTATAGAATAAAAAAAAAATAGTGTTTCTATTTTTCAGTGTGACTTTCAATTTGGAAGACCTCTTAGTTCTATCAAACCCCTGCTTACAATGAACTAACTACGAAGTACAGATCGATACCATATTCATATGCCTTTTACATAGCTTGTCTCAGAAAAAAAAATTGATCTATGGATGATGTTACTTCTACCAAACCTGAAGTTTCATTAATAAGGTTTTAGTAATTGAGTATAGCTTCTATTTAGGAGTATTATGCTGGACTATACTTCTCATAGGATTCCTACCAATGTATTACCCCTGTGATTAGATCATAGGTCTTTACGAAAAAAAATTAAAAAATAAACAATTTCAATCTTGGCATAGACTCTTGGTTCCACATGTACCAAATCAAATTGTATATTAGATCCTTCATTTTATTACCACTGTTTTTTATTAATTCCACAATAAGTCTACCCTCTCCTGGAGCCTTACTTTATTCAAATCTCTACATTGGCTTTGTCAAGGTTTTCAATGGGTGGTTGTGTATCACTCGTAAAGGGTATTAAATGCTCCTCATCCCTAACGTTACTCTGTTGTTCAATTAATAATTCTCAGAAATGCTCATACATCTCATTCTTTTTGCTTCCTGAGCTTCACCTGATTTACTTTTGCAATCGGCTTTTCTAAACCTTTTTGTCTCTTTGTGGAATTTTCTACTATTATGTGCTCTAATCAACCTTTTTGTATCCTCCAGATGTTAATTAGTTTCCTATCTTTCTTTTTTTCCCGCTAATCCTTTTAGCTTCTCTTCTTTTATTACACTATATCTCATAATTTTGTCTTGTATACCTCTGTCTTCTTGCTTGAAATTTGGTTCTTTCGCTTTCTTTGTAACTCAATAAACCACTCATTGTGTTTACCATTCTTCACTTCTCCTATTTTCTCTTCTGCTGCTAAGCATATCGAACTCTTCACAACCTCCTTTCTTCTACTGTTTTGCTATCATTCCTATCAGGTGTTTCTTATGCTTTTCAATTTCTTTATTGATACTTTCTTAAACTTTTTGATTCTTTCCTCGAAGATTATCAGTATACCAGTTATATGAACGGGGTAGCTCAGTGTGTGTCGTTGAGTGCTGAGTTGCCAAACTGCAGGATCGGGTTCAAATCCGGCTATGGCAGCTAATTTATTTAATCAGTTAACAGCCACGAATAGACTCTGTGGGATTTACTGACCCTCCTGAGCTCACACGCCCTATCTAAAGTAGGTACTCTTAATCGGGGGACCTCATAGTTGAATGTTATCTCACAACCGTTATCCTGGGATCAGTACAGTTTCAACCATGTACTGAACCAGAGACCCTCCATGGGTTGTAGTGTTAACGAAACAATCTCTTCCTTACCTAATTTATCTGTTATTAAAACTTTCTAAAATAATTACTGCATCACATCCAGGTGCTTTTTCAATATTATTTCCCAAGCTGTCATAATATTCTTCACTAGCATTATTCTCTGTCGTTATAGATCAGTTTGCCAGTCTTGAACATCGTATTTTGCATTCTACATGGCTAATGAAATATAATATGCAATTGTGTTATTTATGAGAAGTGGATTGCCATAGTGGCACTTCTACAATCCTTATGCTGACACCGCCTTCGTCCGGGACTTCTGCTGTCAACTCTTCTTCCATCTCCCTTGGACCTGTTATCATGTCAATGCCAAGGTATCTCGCTCCTATTGAGAGTTGTAGTTTTGATGGTTCCACTACTTGAGCATTTATAGAGAATATTCGTTTCACTTTATTTTAACATATAAATCCCACTGCCTTTCATTGTTTATACAGAAATGTTTTTAAATAATAATAATATAAATAAAATAAAACCATTGAATATATGATCTATTTGTTTATATGTGGTGAAGAGTTAGAACATCCAGATAAAGGGGACGTCAGGATGCCATTGGTCGAATGAGGGATAACAAGACCCCAGGATTGGATGAAATTTCGGCTGAACTTATGAAATATACAGCAATCTCTAAATACATGCACAATCTCATTCTAGACATATGTGTAGGGGAAAGCATTCCCAAAGAATGGCACTAAACTACTATATATCCTATTCATAACAAATGGGTTCCTTTTATTTCAGAAAACTATAGAGAAATGTACCTCCTGCCAAATATTTTCCAATGTTCTGTTACGGTCGCAGAGAGGAAGACGGAAGCAACGGATTAGCGGCTTAAGTCCGTCGGTGGGAGAAGTTAAAATAGGATTAGGACCTTCTCGATCGTCTCCTTTTGTCGGAAAAGGATTAAGAAGATTCCAGAATTGTCTCCACCCTTCCGTGTTCTAGAATGTTCGGCCTTGCCTATTTAAATACTTCCCTCGCCTCGAGCGAGTCTCAGTCTGAGAGTAGACCACGCACGGTGAAGATTTGCGATAAGTGAGTGTCAGTGTGATAAACTAGTCAGTGTTGAACCGGCCCGGGGTAATAAGTGTATCAGTGAACTGTGACAGTCTCGCGAGTGTAATAAACTGTTTCTGTTTGTTACTGTGTGGCAGTTGTCATACTTGGAGAATCTTACGGTCGGTGGACTAGTGAACTGTAAGTGTTAATTATTAGTTATAAATTGTATTGTAATTTTATAATATTCATACAAATGTATGTAAATAGTTGTCATTTAGAATTAGTAATACCTTAGATTATTGTAATAATTAAATAGGAGTTAGGCCTAGATTATAATATTTAGAATACTGTTATTGTAAATTTATATTAGTTTAATAATTTAATTGTTAATAGTTTAATTGTATCCTTTTTATCATTTTGTTAATAAATATTAGTATCTTTAATTAAGGAATTGTTTAATTCATTTTAATACCCAGTAGCCCCTAACAGTTCTATTCCACAGATTCCTTCCATTTATTGGAAGGAGAATAGGCCAATATCAAGAAGGCCATGAAAAATGCTACAGACCATATCTTTTCAGTTATGATGATAATGAAGAGAGCCGCTATTTTATCATCTCATTATTTTTTATTTTTGAGAGAAAAATAGTCGATTGGATAATTTAATTCATCATTATTTTTTATATTTCCGAGCCTTAGACAGCGTGATCCGAGAGAAACTGTATGAAAGAATGATCACTCTCGACAGCCCTCCGAAGCTAGTCGGCCTTGTCAGGATGACAATAAAGGCTACTCAATGCTTATTGAATGCCCAGCTTGCTGTTCAACATTACCATGAGGAATTCGGAAACGCAGGTATGAGTCTATGCCTATGCTCGGGATATTATTGGATGCAGTTTTTCAAGCATGAAGATTCCTTTATAACTCTTATAAAAGAACAGCTGCTTAACTAGTATTACAAGTAAATAAGAAAAAAAACAAAGTGTATGTAAACAAAGTCTATAATCCTAACGGAGGCGAGTGTCTAGGAGGAATAATAAAAATAGAGGATTTCAGTTTCGGTTATGTTGAGGAATATATCTACCTTAAAACACAACTGAACTCAATCTATGATAAGCAACCGGAGTTTCAGCATCGAATTATGGCGGCCTATAGGTGCCATTATGAATTTCAGATACATGTAAGAAAAATAATCTCCACGACAACTAAGATACGAATATATCTGACCGGAAGAAAGATAAACTCTAAATGTAGTGCTTTATTGGCTTCACTGACCAAGCAATGATCTCAAGGAAAAGTCAGATCCTTTGATCTTAAAAGTATTTAAACAATAAAACGGGACGCCACCCTGAGATTGTTATACTTAATATGAGGCGTTGCGAATACAAAGGGTGAACTCAACATTGTGTCATTTTTTTCTTCACTGTTGGGATCAGAACCATCTCGAGAATCCGCAGGTATAGGTTTCATGTTCTGTTCGCCCTTCTTTCCATCTCAAAGTAGGCAGAATGATATTAAGCTGCTGGCAGGAAACAATTAAGAATCGACCATAGGCGATCGAATACGAAAGGCGAACTCAACAACGCTCCCTACCCCCACCTCTTACCTCTCCTACCTCTGGATGATGCAATACTTTGTTTAGTTTGCTCTTGATCCTTGTTCCGTGCATTTTTCATGTTTGTTATCGTGATCTTACTGTGTGAAAATGGGTGTAAATGGCAATGTTGCATTTCCTGGATACTCTAAAAAACGACAGAAAAAGGAAAAAACTTGGAAGTCGGCGATCGCAAAAAAAGAAAAGGAACTCCGGCGAAGAATACGTGTCTAGACACACGAATGTATTGGTATCAGCTAGGCAAATCGGTGAGCCATGTATTTATGATTGTTTTTCAAAAGTAGGCCACGATACTATTCACTAGTTTTTAATGTTTTTTGGGAAATCGAGAATTATGACCTACAAAATTCGTACTTATCAAAGTGTGTGATAAGCAAAGATGTTAAGAGGTCAACAGTAAAGGGAAGAGTCGTACTTTACGGCATCTTGATTATATTGTAGAGGTAAACAATGAGATATACAGTGTGTGTCGTAAAGCATTTTATAGTATGCACGGTATTTCTGAAAAACGTGTACGAAATGATATAAATTAAACTACTCCGACTGGAACTGTTTCATTTCATTTCAGACAAAAGAGGGAAAAAGAGTTGAGGTCGTAAAGTGCCAGATGAGAAGAAGAATATATTGAAAAACATGCCATGCCAAGTGTGTCAAGCCATTACAGTCGCACAAAAAGTCCTCATCGCAAGTACCTTTCTGTAGGTTTAAACATTCCTTCACTGTTTTCAATGTACTTGGAGTGGCTACATGAAAACTATTCAGGAACAAAGCCCGTCACCATGCATTATTATCGTGACATTTTTAATTCAGAATTTAACATTGGATTTGAACCTCCTGGTAGTACACGTGCAACTTCTGTGATAAAATTGACACTAATTAATTAATATCCGGCGCGAAATTTCGTCACCGAGTCTGGGTCGCCTCCAGCATTCTCCGCCAATCAGCTCTATCCTGCGCAGCATCCCTCCAGTATCTAGAGGCATTAAGAAGGGTACGTGCATCCTCCGCTACAGCTTCCATCCACCTCACATTTGGTCTCCCTACTCTCCGTGTACCATGGATTCCCTCTGTGAGAATCTTCTTGGGAATCCGAGAGTCCTCCATCCGTGCCACGTACCTGCCCATCGAAGACGGCCAAGTTTGATTGTTCTTGCAACATCTGAGGTCTTATAGAGGTCATATATAGTGTCGATAAAATTGACACTACTTTAACTAATCTGAAAAAGGAGACCTGTGCCTCTACTAATGACAGAATAAAAAAATTCGAAGCTGACAAATTGTTCTATCTTATGAAAGTGAAAGCACCTCAACGACTACTAAAATCATTGAAAGATGATAAAGATCCTAGCTATCGCATTTGTCCT
This sequence comes from Arma custos, assembly GCA_037127475.1. Taxonomy (NCBI): domain Eukaryota; kingdom Metazoa; phylum Arthropoda; class Insecta; order Hemiptera; family Pentatomidae; genus Arma; species Arma custos. Next base: position 22,593,103 of record CM073761.1, on the reverse strand, counting down.
ACAGCAAGCCATCCCCACCCCCAAATTGACCAGCAGTATCCAGTTTTATAAACGTAAACTGTGGACATACAACTTCTACATACATAACATTAAAACAGGAGCCTCAAAAATGTACTTGTGGGACGAAACTACTGCAAGAAGAGGGTCTTGTGAAATAGCGAGTTGCGTTGTTCATTACTTGTCATCTGTCGATGAGTGTATAGGTCATAATGTCCTTCGGTCAAAATAAAAATCTGAATTTAGTTTTGGCCAACTTGTCTTTAATCCATAAAGGTAAATTTGACGAAATCAAATATGTTTTTATGACACCTGGTCATTCCTATCCTCTATGTGACCGAGACTTTGGTCTATCGAAAAAGAGGTTGGCATGCCAACGTGTACACCAAATATTATGATTACTTCATTAAGAAAAGTAGTAAAAAAAAAAAAAAAAAAAAACGTTCACGGTAGTGCCAGTCACACAAGATATGGTTTTAAACTGCACTCTTCTTCAAACATTCACAACCAACCAAGGGCGGGTCTCGGATTTTTTTCTGGGGAGGCACAACGGGCAGACGGACAAAAAAATCAACAACTTAGAAATACACTTGTAGTATTTATAGAAAGGTTTATTAAAATATCTAAACAATAGTTTCACTCATGGTATTTCTGTTATTTTAACAACTACCATCACATGATTTGCCTTTAAGTATGTACTGTAATGGATTCTCCACAGTACACAAAAAACCGTCTAGGGGGCTCAGCTCCAAGGTGCCAATTTCAAGTATGGTATTACATTCGAGTTCTCCAAGGAATACAAGCAGGGGTTCTTCATCCACAAAACTTATAATTTTGGCGTGAAAGCGGCTGTCAAACTTCATAAAGGAAAGGGGAGCTCTTATGATTCATCCAAATTCAATTGGGCAAATATTAAACTAATTCGGCTTTTTGATTCTCCTCTGCCTGTGCCTCCAACTAAACTTAAAGATGCCAGAGATCTCCTGCCATACGTTCCACTTCCGTATTCAACATACTTCCAAAGTATTATTCAAAATATTCTATCACCTTTGTCTATGCCCAACGAGGAAATGGAGGATGACCAGCTCGATTTTGTTGAATGAAAATTTTACTTTATGACTTGTAACAAGAGTTTATGTACATTTTCGAAATAACTTTTTTCACTATTTGTTCATTTATTTATTTGTTTATTTATCTATTTGTTTACTAACTTTTTTAGCTAAAATTGCAAAATGTGACAAGAGAGGGGGAAGTATGACAATTATTTTGGATTATTGATATTAAAAAATAATAAATAATAAAAATAATATCAAAATCGACATCAGCCTTTGCTGAGTTCGCCCTTCATCCGCAATCGATAAAAAAAAATTTCAAATGCGTTTTTATCGAAACAACCATTTGTTGAGTTCGCCCTTCGTATTCACAACGCCTCATATATAGTAATTCTGTATCGTTATTGAATATGAGACATAACCCTCTCTTCTCCAATGGTTGACATGTTTGACTGACCAGGGGTTGGTTATTAAATAAAGATCCTTTTTCATTTAATTGAATAACATTATATTTATAGTGTGATGATCATATCTACAAGGTAGCTTATAAAACTACTTACAAAGAAAGAAGGGGGGAGCCCTTTTGCTAGATGTGACAGTCTACATGTTGAGTTGTCCTCTTCTTGCAACAACTTCCTGTTCTGTACTGTTACGGGCTACTGGGTATTAAAATGAATTAAACAATTCCTTAATTAAAGATACTAATATTTATTAATAAAATGATAAAAAGGATACAATTAAATTATTAAATAATATAAATTTATAATAACAATATTCTAAATATTTATTATAACCTAGGCCTATTTAATTATTACAACAATATAAGATATTACTAATTCTAGATAGCTTAACTAGTTACAATAGTTGGTATGAATATTATAAAATTACACTACTAATTATTATTACAATTATTAACTACTAATTAACACTTACAGTTCACTAGTCCACCGACCGTAAGATTCCCAAGTATGACAAACTGACACACAGTACCAAACAGAAACAGTTTATTACACTCGCGAGACTATCATAGTTCACTGATACACTTATTACACTGGCCGGTTCAACACTGACTAGTTTATCACACTGACACTCACTTATTACGAGATCATCACAGTGCCTCCTGGTCTACTCTCAGACTAAGACTGACTCGTTCGAGGCGAGGGAAGTATTTAAATAGGCAAGGCCGAACATTCTAGAACACGGAAGGGTTGAGACAATTCTGGAATCTTCTTTATCCTTTTCCGACAAAAGGAGACGATCTAGAAGGTCCTAATCCTATTTTAACTTCTCCCGCCAACGGATTTAAGCCGCTAATCCTTTGCTTCCTGTGACCGTAACACTGCCCCCTCCTTAAAAGTGCTCTGCCCCAGAGCATAGTCCGGAGAAATCGGGCATTTATGAGCTTCTACTGATGGAGACGCATTTTCTTTCCAGGGGTTGAACGTGCACACCAATATGGCAACTCCAGAGTTGGTGAATGTCTGTTCGATCATATCCCTGACAACCTTCCACTCCAAGCCGTCGTATCCACAGCCCAACTTCGGAATAGCGAGCTTAGTGACACGCAGTCTCAGAAGCTTACTTCGTAGGTCGTCGAGGCTTCGCCGCAGTGCGTCATATGTTGGCTTCTGATCAGTGGCACGCTTGGTAACCAAGTAAAACAGTCGTCCTTCGTACGGCTGGTGGAGTGCCTTCCCGACACTTGGTCCTTGGCGTTCCAGCTCCTCAGTTCCGCCGAACTTCTTCCTGAAGACCGTTGCAATCCCTCGAGAAGTCCTCAGATCTTCGGCAACGCAATGGGCCAGAGAATACTCCATTGGTAACGAGAAGATATCCCTGTAGATTACCTGAGTTACTCCACGGGTCCCTGGTACTTTAGTATGAGCAACTGAGTTATTGTTCTTCGTTCGGGCCGTGGTCTCCTTTGTACGGGGCCAGCCTATTGAAATGGACTACCTTGGGTTTTCCTTTAGGCTGCTTCCTGATCCTATATATGACGTCGTTGATTCCCTTGACGATCTCAAACGGGCCGTCCCAGGAGTTCTGCAATTTAGGTGAGTAGCCTCGCCTTCTTCGAGGATCATGTAGCCAGACCAAGTCTCCAGGTTGGTAGCCACCTTTCTCAGCCCTGATGTCGTACCGCTCCTTCATTCTGTCACTTGCTCCCTGGATGTTTGTGCGAACCTTCTCGTGGATATTATCAATTCGCTTCCGTAGATCCGAGGCGTACTCCTCTCCGGCAATTTCCTCGTCAGGCTTGAAACCGAATTTCAGATCACAAGGCAACCGAAGTTCTCTGCCGAACACCACATTTGCGAGAGTCTGGTCCCGTTGCCTCGCTGACTGAACTGCGGTAGGCCAGCAGGAACAGGTGAAGATACTGGTCCCAGTCTCGCTGATGGTCGGAGACCACTTTGGACAAATATCGACCCATAGTCCTGTTCATGCGCTCCACCATGCCATCGGATTGAGGGTGAAGAGGTGTCGTCCTGGTCTTCCGTATTCCCAGTGCTTCGCACATCCCGGAGAAGACTACAGACTCAAAGTTTCGTCCCTGGTCAGCGTGAAGTTCCATGGGTACTCCAAACCTACTGACGAGCTGCTTCACCAGTACGTCCGCAACCGTGACTGCCTCCTGATTCGGAAGGGCGTAAGCTTCCACCCACTTGGAAAAGTAGTCCATGGCCACGAGAATATACCGGTTACCTTCCTCCGTCACAGGGAAAGGGCCAGCGATGTCAATTGCTATTCTCTCAAACGGTGCTCCAACGTTGTACTTCTTCATTGGGGCCTTCTTTCTTCTTATGGGACCGTTAGAGGCCGCACAAGTCGCACAACGCCTGCACCAGTCCAACACATCGTCCTTAAGGTTCGCCCAGTAAAAGCGTTCACGTACCTCTTCCAATGTACGGTGAACTCCAAGGTGGCCGCCAGATACTCCGTCATGAAGTTCCCTGAGTACTTCGGGCACTTTACTCTTTGGAACGATGAGCTGTAGTCTGCGCTGATCTCCTTCCGTGTTCTCCAATGCCCGTTTCAGCAGCCCTTTGTCCACTACAATGGAGTCCCATTGGGCCCAGTAAGTCTTTACATTCTTCGACATTGGAGCAACATCCTGCCAGGTTGGTCTTCCTTGCCCTGATAGTTTCCACTGCTTCATTTGCTTCAAGTCCGGGTCCCGTCCTGCTCCTTTGACACCTCTGCATCCTGCCACCGGTCCATGACCACCGTTGTCCTCAACGGTCCTGCTGCCTGCTTCTCTTCTTGTCGAGAACAATGCCCGCATTCTTCGTCACAAGGTCTCCTAGAGAGCGCATCCGCATTTCTGTGACTCGTTCCAGCACGATGAGCAGATTCAAAGTCATATTCTTGAAGGCGCTCGATCCACCTCGCCACTTGTCCCTCTGGTGACTTGAATCGCAGCAGCCACATTACAGCCGCGTGGTCCATTCTCAGGAGGAATCTTCACTACTGCCAGAAGCTCCTTCCTTGTGACACAGTAGTTGCGTTCCGGAGCTGAGAGCGCTTTACTGAAATATCCAATAACCCTTTCTTCTCCATCTTGGAGCTGAGAGAGGACGCTTCCAATAGCGGTGTTGCTGCGTCTGTGTCAAGTATGAACTTGCCCTCGGGACGTGGATAGCTCGGAATAGGAGCACTACTCAACTTGTTCTTCAACTCCTCGAAGGATGCCTGACATTCGTGATCCCAAAGGAAAGTCCGTTTTTCCTTGGTGAGCCTGGTAAGAGGTTTTGCAATGTTTGCAAATCCTTTCACGTACCTCCTGTAGTAGGTGCAGAGGCCGAGAAAACTTCTTACTTGGTGCTTATCTCGAGGTACTGGCCAGTCGGTGATCGCTGCAATCTTCTCTTGGTCAACGGCAACTCCGTTGTCTGACACAACATGCCCCAGATAGTTGACTTGCCTTCGGAAGAGATGACACTTCTTCGGGTTCAATTTAAGGTTCGCTGCACGCAGTCGTTCTATTTGATGATTTTTGAATTGAAAGTAGTTAGGTAGCCTATCATTTATTTTTTACCTCTTCAATTTCGAAGCTCGGTCCATTGTCCATAACAATGGATTGTCCATTGTCCACAGTCCCGGCTTTCTGATCAATACACAAGGCCCCATCGAGCCGCAGCATTTGACAGATCTTTACTTTATTTATTGGAGGCCAGTAATCTGTTTTTAATTCCAGTATCTGTTCACGGTCCCGCATTAATAATAATAATTAATTTTATTATTCTTGGACAAGTCTCCTCAGAATAATAATACAAGACAGGAAATATGGATAATAGGTTCTTAGAATAAAATACAATTCAGTTAGACTTAAATGAAAATAAATTGTGAATAAACTCCTAATGACAAATAAAAGAAAAAATGGTTAAGAATAATTATAAAGAGGGAAACATAATAAATATTTACATATATAGAATACAAGAACAATTATCTTAAATGATCTTTAAAAGGGTTCAAATGAATTTGTGAAAAGGGAAATTAAAACGTATCTTTCATCCATCTATTTAAAAGTTTCGATCATAAAACTGAACTGATATTTTCGATTTTTTAAGAATTGTATGCATATGAAGTTATTAAATAAATGGGATATGCTGCTAGGATATGCCTAGTAAGGTTATAAGAGTGTCGGATGGAAGAAGCTAAAGAGTTCCACTGGTAGGGTGGTCATATAAGTAAAGATCTGTCGAATGTTGCGGCTCGATGGGGCCTTGTGTATTGATCAGAAAGCCGGGACTGTGTGTTAGGGACAATGGACCGAGCTTCGAAATTGAAGAGGTAAAAAATAAATGATAGGCTACCTAACTACTTTGAATTCAAAATTCATCAAATAGTGTTAATTTAATTATTGCTTTAAATAGCTGTCCACTTCCGCTTGCTCAATACAATCTCCTCGACCTCTTCAGTACAAATCGTATCCTGTAATTTAAATTATTGCTGCGCTAGGTTCAACTTCTCCAAATCAGCTGTGGTAGAGGACTACAACAATTTTAAGTAATATTAAATTAAGTAATCTTAAACAAGAAGTTTCCAATGGATACGTACATTAATCAGCTAAATTTACATACCTTGTGCATAAATTAATGGTAATGACACTTTTTTTATATTTATTCGTGTTTCAATTTGGGAAAGAGGAATTTTAAAATTTTTAAACAATTATTTGTCGGTCAGTTCCACTCAAATGGTTGTGTTAGAGTCCGGATCAGTGCTTGGCACTGTGTTTCGATTAGTACGAGCTAGGTGGACAAAATTATTTTTCGGTATTTTTACATTTCTTTCGACCAATTAAGTAATGTCATTGTAAAAAAAGAGAAAACCAGTCAAGGAGGGGCAATAGTTTCATTAAGAAGATATAATCCGAATTTACGTACCTAGCCTCGCAGGTAACAAAGGAATAGGGGCTGGAAATAAAAACAGATTACTGGCCTCCAATAAATACGACTGTGCATTGAGAAGTATCATTTCAAGTAAATTGGTCTCGAGGCAAACTAAATTAATTCTGTATAAAGCACTTAAAACTAGCAGGTCATGTCGCCAGAATGGAAATGAATTCCACTTCGAGGGTACTAATGATGAAGGAGTTACGGGGATGTCGAGCGATTGGTAGGCCAAGACTGAGATGGGTGGATTGTGTAGCTGGTGATGCCAAGAGGGTAGGACTGAACAGCTGGATAACAACTGCCAGCGATTGAAGAGCATGGCGATTGGTGTTGGAGGAGGCCAGGACTCGCTTGCGGGTTGTAGCACCAACATAATGAACATAATAGTAATTGTAAAAAAAAAAGTTTGTTTATTTAATTACCAACTGAATAAATAGGATTATAAGGAGAATAAGCAGAAAAAAAATGTATCTATATTTAATGCAATGCACTTACATGGTAGATACTAAATAATTATAAACACGCAATTATTCTATGGATACAAAGAAAACCTTAATAGAACAAATAAAAACGAAGCATAAAATTCTATAAATAAAATAAATAACCTTACATTATTTATTAAAACGAAAATGATTCGTCTGATGTCAATGTATCAGACGGTCTACCAGACTCTATAGAAGAAGTCACCGAAAGAATAAATCTTTTAGTAGCAGACAGGATAAAATTTGAAAGAATCCAAGAGAAGATTGAGACTTTAGTTCATGAGGACAATTTGGAAAATTTAATTCACTATCGCCTACAACTGTAAGATAACTTCGTAGAATTAATTAAACTTAGAAGATTAAACTCTCTACTTTTAGTAAATCTCTATATCAGCCAAACCATTCGGACAGTACACAACCTTATATTTTGTGGCTAGCATCTGATCCGCAAGTAGCCTCCAAACTTCACCACGATCAGTCATAATATCGTAAGGCATTTTGTCTTTTCTTGTTGTTGCTATTCCAAAACTCCACTTCTCTCCACGATCTTTTTGGATCGTCGTTGTTTGTCAGTTGTTATTATTAAAACATATGATTTTTATACATATGATTCAGTCTTTAATAAAGGTTAAAAGTGTTAACATGTTTATTTATTAAGTATACAACAATCCAGTATGGCTAGTAGTTTTATTTCACCACTCGTTTCTGTTACTGCAATAGATTTCTTAAGAGGATAACAGGCCTTTTTGATTTACTTAAACAGTAATAAGATGGCAAGAAGTCATGGCCTGCCTTCATAGACCACGTCCTAGTTTGCTTGAACAAATGTGTTGTAGGCTTAGAGACAATGTATTAGATTTAAGCTTCCACTTAATTTCCTAGCATTATCCAACTTGAAGAATTGCATTACAATTGAAGTATTAGCTGATACCAGGCATATATTTTTATTTCTAATTGCTCTAGCAATGTCCCTTTTCCCTTCTGCACGTGCTGCTACTTCTGCCAACAACTCAGCAATACTGCGTGATTGAACAAGATCGTCAACTATAAGTTTTTTGTTTTTAACGATGCCTCTTCAAAATATTTTCGTGGCCTTCCTTCATTACTGGAACCTTGATGTGAAGTGGAAGTACACAGCACAGCTCGTCGAACTTCGAATCTAATGTCCTTATCCAAACAACTTTCATTATTTGCCAAAAAAAACACTGCATTGTTTTTCCCGCCATGTATCAGAAATTTTGGAGGAATAGTTAGCCAGCCTCATTTTAATTTTCCTTTCAGAGTCCTCTGTAAGGTTTGAAACAATAAATTTGATCGAAAAGAACTATAAAAGGAAAAAAAATAGGGTGTTTCTACCATTCTTCGAAAAAAAAAAACCTTTCTTGAAAATAAGTACTCTAATCTAAAAAATGTACTTGAGTGTGCAGGCTATAATGCGTCTTGTTATTAACAGGAGAGACGAAGCTATGAAATATATAAAATTTAGCCCCGGTGCAAGTGGGTAGTGGGAAACACTACCATACTTAGAAAGTTTCTAAATGAGGAAAAAGCCGCCATGCATTACAAAAAAATAGTATGGTTTTATTATTAGAATATTTTTTAATTAGAAAAAATAGCACCTATGACTACATATATTATCGATATTCAACAATTGATTCATATAAAATTAGTAACACTTTAATTTTGTGCGTTTGAAATAATACTTTGGGTATAATACTGATTTAGTCTATTGCAATGAATTCATTATTTTGGATCCTAAAACTGATGCGGTAAAGTGAGCCAGGCACCAACAAATGTTAGATTACTAGTTATATTTTGAAGAATTGCAATGCTCCAATAAAATATTTTAGAATTCCAAACATGTCTTTTGTCCACCTATCTTGTACTAATGGAAACACAGTGCGTCGGAGAGATATCGTTATAACAATTTATAAAATTTTTATAACATCACTGAATATTTGTTCTGGGGTGTTGAAGCGAGAACTAGGTAATCAAAGAAATTAGCAAATGTCGAAATTCCAATGCTCTGGTTTTGTCATCAATTCTACATTCAAAATTATTTATCAAGGTTTTATAGATAGTAATCAGTTATTTATACTCCTATTCCATTCGTAAATCAATAATGTGCCATTACTAAATTGGCTATGTACTATAACAACATATAACAACTATATGTTAGTTTTATTAGTAAGGACCGTTGGTATGTCATTACTCAGCGAATACATCGTCCAGAAGGCAGTAACGATTCCACAGGAACGAGATGAAAACAAAATGGAGGGGACAGAAATGGGATTGGGCAAACATGCGCAGGTGACCGCCCACCGATCCGCCCATTGCCACGCCTCCCCCCTGGGATTGCCAGGGGACACACTCGGGCACGCTCAGTCTTCCACGTTATGTAGATTCCATGCCTCGGCCGTGCAGGGAATCCTACGGGGACCAGAAGCCGCCCTACTCGTACATTTCGTTAACGGCGATGGCTATATGGAGCTCGCCGGACAAGATGCTGCCCCTGGCCGACATCTACCGCTTCATCAGCGACAGGTTTCCTTACTATCGCCGCAACACTCAGAGGTGGCAGAACTCCCTCCGGCACAACCTCTCCTTCAACGACTGCTTCGTCAAGATCCCGAGGAGACCTGACAGGCCCGGCAAGGGTGCTTATTGGACGCTGCACCCGGCGGCCCTCGACATGTTCGAAAACGGGTCCTTCTTGAGGAGGAGGAAGCGGTTCAAGTTGCCAAAACCTGAGGAGGACAAAGAAAAGAGGAAGCGACCAGCGCCGTTCAGCATCGAGAGTATCATGTCTGACACCAGGCCGCCCGCTACTAAGCAGCTCAACTACTTGCCAAACCTCTACGGTAAGACAACAATTGCACTATATCTTCATTTCAAAAGAATTTCTTCCATCTGTTAGTCTAATAGTATCAGTTGGTTCTGGCAGCTTTGATATAAAAAGTCCTTTCATATTAATGTTCATTAAAGTTTGCAATATAATATTTGAGTTTTCGTCAGAAAAAGGGTATGCACAAAAGTCTCAACCGCCCTGGTAACTAGAACATTACAGATGCATTTAGGTTTACAATCATATTTAGAATTGCTATCATGAAAGCATAAACAACCATCACTGCCCCAAAGTACCAGCCGTGGTATATTTGATAAAATATTATAATATATTGGACATAAATGTACGAGCCAATTGATTGAAAAACTTCTTATGATATCGGTGAAGACCGATATTATTGCATTTATTGTTAAGATATTATTCTTAAGTTTTCTGAAGATATTAAACATAGATAGGGGGTGGATTTGAATATCAATCATAATACCGCAGTGTAAAAATGGCATATTGTTTTCAAATTACTAATGAATTTTATATCATAGGCAGCTGTTGACGAATATAATGTATCATTATTAAAATTAGAAACAAAAGGGTAATCCTAATTAGATTTAAGGAATTGAGAATAAGTAGTAAACATATTAAATCAATTTAAAACTTTTATTAACAATGTTCATCAATCAATGCTTGAGTATAGGAAGTATTGTAAATTACTTGCCTTGGACAACTTTGAATGCAGACGCAAATCCGGAACCAAGTGGACGGAAAGAGACTCCTGCTTACCCGGAACATTCCCTCCTACCTTGAATCTATAAAGAATCTGAGAATCCTGAATATTGTACCATCCTAATACACATGGCAAATAAAAAAAACTGTTAGATCTCAAAATAATATTTATCAATACCAACTTGCGCTTAAATTGTGAAATAACTTCATCAATATTCCATTTGGGTTAATATTACCTGAATTAGTTAAATAATATTTAAATAAACAAAGAAAAATCCTCCCTCCCTCTCTCCTTCTTTTAAATTTTGCTCATTAAATCTTTCCTATTCACAAAGGATGTGATGTTAAAATATGTTAAAACCAGATCTCGAACTTATTATTGTCTTTTGTTAAATAGACGAAGTTGATGATCTAAGACCCGGGCTGATGATAAGCTACGTAGATTAAATAAAAAATAATAAATGGATGGTGGGTTCCAAAAAATAAAGGACTGTCTTTTGTTACAGAGTAGGAACCATCCGCCAAATCGATCGATTAAAAACCATGCCTTGCTGTATATCTGTAGTTTAGTAAATTACATAGTGCACTTATAGCAGATTATTCCCCTTATTGTGATATTTTGTAATATTAACACTAAAACAATTAAAAGTTTAAATTCTATTTCACTATCATTTTAAAATATAATAAAGTTATATAGTATTAAAATTGTATTTTAAGAGTAATTATAGTTATGAAAACTATGATTCAATATAGGCCTAAAATTAAAATTTTTGAGAGAAGCCCTTGCTTGCTTTTTTGAGAAAGATGGCTTAATTATTTCATATAAATAATTATTATTAATTATTCATATATTTTTATGTCTAATCTCTATTATTTGACCTTTTGGGGCATATACACCCATCTTCAAATAATAGACTGAAAAATATTTCTTAATTTTAATATTTCTCGTATCAAAATTTTTTATATGTAATATTAACTAAATTACTAAAATAAAATCTATGTTTTTCTGGTTGGTTGTTTCACAGAATTTGTAGCTTTAGTAGTTGGTCCTATGTCAAAACTAATAGTAGTTATCTATTTTTGTAAATAAAAATATATGAGAAATATTTATTCATTTTATTGTTTACAATTGCAGAAATACAAACTTCTGATGAGGAGGATCTAGGCCTCGAGCCGTATTAATCAGTTAAACAAATTTTAGGACAATAAAGCTATGTTGCTCCAAGTTTTTGTGAATCAAATTAAGGCAAGCTTCCTACGAAATTTGAAAAATATTAATTTCGTGTTATTTATTTTTTTCGCGTAGCCATGGATGAATAGAATTCGAAAAACTAATGACAAAATAACGTTTTTGTGAGAATATTTCTCTTATGGATCTTAGACAAAATAAAATATGATAATGCCAGAGTAGAATTACTGAAGAAATATGTAATCCACACACTGATAGAGTAACAGCAATAATAAAATTAAATCGGTTTTGCTTGAAGGATTGTGTTCCATAATGTATATTGATACAATTAGGAGCTGGGGTGTCGATGCCAGATTAATTGAGAGATCTGACTAGTATCTTTCTTTATCTCCAGTCATTAAAAGAAGAATAAAAAAAACTTAAAATGCAACAATAAAATGGATGGAGCATTTGTAATACTTAAAAAATTATTACTGTGAATAACATTGATTAAAGAAAAAAAAAAGTACCTATATGATTATCTCAGTTCACCACGATCTGCATTCGGGCAACGATCTTTTCATGGGCCCATTTCTCTCCACCTGAAAATCTACAAGGGCGAATCATTGACTCAGGATCTACCAACTAATATTCCAATTTATTTTATTATTGATAATCCCCTTTTCTCAAATTGAATGACAAAATATAGGCTCATGGGTGATGATATCTCATTATTGTTACCTCATGTTAGATAAAACCATTTTTTTATATATTAACAGATAAATTAATCCCATAAAATAGAATATCTAGAACAAGTGACCTGTGAAAAAACCTGCATGAAAACCATATAATAAACGGTAGAAATAATTTTTAATGGCAACATTGCTTGTGTGCTTATCAGCTGTCAGAAATAAGTCGCAAAAATGTTCTTTAGCAATTTCCGACTAATTGGAAATGTTTAAGTTGGAGGTTCTCTAGGAGGGAAAGAGTTATTGTAACTAAAGAAATTCTCCCTAATGATAATAATAGTACTTCTAAATTATTATTATTGGTAATGGATAAATCTATTGCATAAAAAATATTTCCGAAGTTTAATCAATTTATAAGTATATAAGGTGTTATTATTATTATTATTTTTCACTTTCATTAGACAGAAAAATACAAAATATAACAATTATATTATAATGGCGGCTCGGGTGATTTGAACAATTACGCAATAGGAACAATGAGGGTTGGTCCTTGGGAAGGCGGACAAGGGCTGTAATCCTAGTTAGATATTTTCTTCAATATTTTAAAAATGAAATATTTGTTTATTGTATTCAACATAAATATTGATAATGTTTGATGACATGTATTATACATAATTTAAATATGGTACATAAATTAAACTTTTGTCGAAGATTCAGTTTCTTCAGACATTTCGGTATTCACACGTAACATTTATACTGTTATTTTTTTCAAAATTTTATTGATTTTGCTTTACCTTTTAACAAGTATTTGAATTTATAAAAATTACGGAATATATAAAAATATAAAATTATCAAACAGAAGCCCAGATATAACTAAGTGATTAGCGATTGGCGTAAATTAACAGCAATACATTAAACCCACTTTCATAACTCAATTTAATCGGGACTGTTTGAATTGAGCTATGTAATGCAGTGATTGCTAAATTTTTTTTTATATTGCACTAAAATTGAATAATTAGTGATAGGAAAATGTCTATCTTTGCCCGATCTATAATTGACTTGTTTTAGAATATTTTCTTAGTAAGGAACACGTCTCAAATTAGTATCAAACAGTGCGGCATTTTATTTATTAATTAAATTATTAATTAAACGTGTGTTAATACATGCTGAGGTGCTGATACATAAGCTTAGATCAGCCACTTACAAATAATTAAAATGATTGAATTAACCTTATTTATGTAGTTGGTGAAGCATAGCGTTTGGGAATAAATATTCTGAGACCACCGTTGTGCTTATGTTTCAATGTAACCATGGAACTTTTAGTTGTACAAATGTGATGGATGTTAGGGTACAATATCGGCGTAACCTCCATGAATAGAACTGCCCTGTACCACCAAGTTATGTATGCATTACTATTTACTTAGTTATTTCAAACAATTCAATATTTATAAACGGACTATTGTATATTTTATTCTCATATTTTTATCATCTATCCTTAAATCGAATCTTCCAAATCTGCTTATATTCTCACAGAGTCATTTGAAAAAACTTGCGTACAAATACATCGAAAGTTAGAAAAACTTTAGGGGCAGGAACTAGATAGATTTCGTTGCAATGCGTCATATGTCGTAGCCTAATTCATGCAAGACCTGCCTCCATTTCTTTTTATCGTAACAGTCTTCCTCTCTAGGTCTTCTTGCCGCAATTGCCTCCGGGATCCCTTACATCCACCTCTTTTCTGGCCGACCTCTCTTCCTCCTTTCCGATGGTACATGTTTCAGTACCCTTTTAGGCCAACGATCGCCCGCCATCCTCATAACATGACCAAACCAACTCAGTTTTTTCGTTTCAACTGAGTACAGGATGTTAAGTGGTCTGTTTAATGCTTCCCTAATTCTGTCATTCGCAACGTGTTGTAGTCTTGATATCCTACAACTAGGCCTCCAAAAATCCATCTCCATTGAAAGCAGTTTTCTTGCCGAGTCAGTTGAAACGGACCAAGTTTCTGAGTCATACAGGGCGGTACTCATAAGAAATGAATTGTAGAGTCTCCTTTTTTGTTGCTATCATGACGCCCTTACACCACAGAACAGAATTTATAATTTAATATAGTAATAAGATTAAAATTGATAAAATCGTATTGCTTATTAAAATATTTTTCCTTTAAATTTGTTTATGGTACAGAGAATGTCCATTTATCTATTTACATTATTTCCTGATTAATTTATTTTTTTTAATGGGAAAAATACCGATATTATATTTATGAGCCGTATTTAATTTGCTATTGCATTTTATTTATTAAAAATGGACGCGATAAAAAGAACATTGTGGGTTCGATTCCACCTGAATTAGTTAACATTAAGAAATGAATCTGGACAACCCCACTCTGGAAGGAAAGACATCTGTTAGGAGTGGCAAAAATCTACACCGTCCATTGCCTGGTAAATGACTTGTACCAGTACCAGTTATATATCAGTTATTAAAAAACTTGCTATTAGTCTCAGTTCTCAAAATTAAATTATTGACGTCAAGTTAAAGTAATAAGCATTAAGAATAAAATATTAATAATTTATTTAATGAAATTTACAACTGTATTAAAATAATACAACAAGTGAATAATATGATTGGTACATATTAGCATGAAAGGCGAGTAGGAAAACTACCTACTGGCAGTCCTCAAATAACAAGTTCAACTTAAAAGGTCACGAGACCATCTTTTCAAGAATAAAATATTCAATTAGATTCCATTTCTATCCCTGCGCATTGAAAATACTTCGTCTTCCCTAAAACTATCTAACGAACATTTTCCAATTACCTAGAATTTTTCATATTTTAAAATTGATAGTTCGATATGAACCTGCTCATAGCTCGAACAACAATGAAAACGGAGTACTGCTTACGAACCTGCACGGACCTGCAGCTACAAATCTTCCAATGTTCAAAGTAAAGAAAACAAAGCGGCATCTTAGAATATATTCTAATTTACAAACTATTCTTTATTTAATCATTTAGTATTATAAATGGATTGAAGAAAAAACAATCCAAGGTAGATTCAAGGAATAAGCAGTGAGGTGTCACCAGTAATCAGTGGTATATTAAAAACTAGTGAGCAGCATCATTAAAAACTTGTTCATATAATAGAAATATTAGAATCACTGGGACATGTAGGCAGGTGCCTTCTCTCCCCTGAAATTAGTGGAAAGTATGTTTTTCAAAAGTGCAAAAATAAAATTAGTATTTAAAATGATACTTCCTAGCCGATGTGCCTCAAGGATCAATACTTGCACCGCTATTGTACATAAAACGCACATACAACATTCCACAATGTCCTTACATACTGGCTTCAACCTAAGCTGACGACAATGCCATAATCACCAAATATCAAGACGGGATATAGGCCTCACAAAACTTACAACATAACTCACAAAATAAGAATTAGTGGTACTAACATTACTTAATAAGATTAGACTGAACCACGCATTACCTTTACTGTCTGACGTGAAAAGTGTCCTCCCATATTTCTTAATAACTCACCCATCCCAAATACGGACAAAGTTTGATTGGAAAATGACATGGGACACTCACGTTAAGAAAAAACGCCTCATTAAATGATAAACGTCCGTAACTGGAGGGCAGGTGCATTAGAATCGTGGGGAAGGCTCCTTGACGAGGCTAAGACCCACAAAGGGTTGTAGAGCCATATTGTATTTTGCATTAAATGGTAACCTCTACTTAGTTTATTCACTGTTCAGAAAAAACTCCAAATTAGAAACAATACAAAAACTCAGCAAGTACACTAAAACCAGTTTGTACCTATGCATCACAGATTCACAGAAAAATACCTCAATCTTTTCAATCAAAGATACTTAAACTTATCACAAAAGCACCATGGTATGTTATTAATTGTTAATAAAAAAATTTGCATAGTGACTTAAAAATAACAACGATCGGCGACATGGAACATACTACAAACGTTTTCAAGAAAAATTACATGGACACCCAAACCCACTTAATGAACTAATGTCCACGACTCAGATGCCTGAGGACACAGGGAGGAGACTAAAAATAACGCGGATGAAGGATATGTTTTCACAGGAATATCCTTCCTATACATTGTGTATAAGGACAAGCCATGGGAGAGGTACTGAGAACACTTCATGCCATTTTGTCTTAATTTTACTAATTTTGTTTTACTTGACAGGTGCGGGTAAATTTATAAAGAGAGAAAAATAAATAATGTTTTGCTATGAAAAATAAATTGATTAATCGAAATAATAAAATATTAATACGTATAAAGGATTACGTATGCGATCATAGATATATTTCTTATCAAATCCCGTTATGAAAAAAAATCCGATTACACTCCTTCTGGATGGTATAGCTGATAGGACCTTTTAAAGGACCTGGATTGGATGGACGCATACAGCATCCTACATGTTTGACGAGTGGTTAGATTTAGAATAATTGGTGTTGATAGATGGAGAATTCGTCAGGATAGCGAGCGCGTAAGTGATCGTAGGGGAGGCCAATTCTCATGGTTCATTGCTCCATCGAGGATAGTTATCTAATCAATTTACAGCCTTTTTATCTGGTTCTGCGAGTGAGATTGTTAATGGGAAAGTTGGAGTCTTAAAATATATGACTGATATATTCTTGGAAAAGCGCTTTAAAATCGATTTTTTTTTTGTCTCATGGTATTGTAAACCTCTTTCAAATTGATCTAACAGGGTAATAACCGGGTACTTGTGTCTTAACGCAGCCCTGGTTATTTTTGCCAACTAGTTCGCATGCGCGAGCAGTTACATTTTGTAACAATTACATTTCTAACAGCTGATTTATTCTGTTTCTTCTTGCTTACTGAGTTTTCATTATTGCTGATTTATTGTTTCTTATTTGTTGTTTATTGTTCGTTATTTGTTGTTTATTGTTTGTTTGCTAGTTTGTTATAGATTTTTAATTTTTATTATTTTAGTTATTTATTTAATTAGAATAAAATGATGCGTACTTGGGATTTGCCGACAACAGAAGAACAAGCTATTATTTTTTTGCAGGAGCGAAATATTTTACCAAAACAAAGAAAATGTAGCAATTCCCATGAAATGAAATTGTATTGTGGTGAACGTTTCTTTTGGAAATGGAATTTAAATTAATGTCGTGAGAAAGTGGGACTCAGAAATTGGAAATAATTGTTGTTTAATTAAATATACATTATTATTATTATTATTATATTCCATTTTTCAATAAATTCTTTTGATTTCTAATTGTTAATAATTTTTTAAACCCAATAAATAGAAGGTAACTGTTAGAAATGTAGCTGTTACAAAATGTAACTGCTCGCGCATGCGAACACGCAGGCAAAAGTAACCAGAGCTGCGTTAAGACATAAGTACAAATAACCGTTTGACCCTGAGGTGAGAGGGGGAATCGATTGATATAGCTGAAAAAAGTTAGGAAAACGTCCTATCTGATTGAAAATTTAACGGTGATGAATCCGCCCGAACTACTAGTGAAATTAAGTATATTTTTTTATGACACTCCTGAGAAAAAATATACTAAAAGGCCTCTATAGGCTGTTACAATGCAGTGAAAATTGTTGGCCGTAGAATGCTATATTAACAATATACTTGCCGGTGCCGAATAATTATACATTTTAAATCCGTAATATAAATTCGTAACTCATAAAATAAAACATTAAGAGCATTCAAATCGGTATTAATAGAGCAAAATAAATGTTTGGACAAAATTACTGATTTTTTGAAGAAGATTTAACCAATATTTTAAAAGTTTAAAATTAATTTTATTTAACAAATTCTAATTGAGTTGTAAAAGTGACTAGCGTTTTCTTAAAGATTTCTTAACTGTTTTTACAGAAATATATTTATAGATTTTTCATGGAGCTCTTATTTTTCAACTATCTCTTTTTAATTTTTTAGTTTTCTAATGTTGCCTACTTATATCTTAAAACCTTTGTACTATGTAACTGACTAGTTAATTGGCGCTACGCTGGGCCTCATCCACCACTGCCTGCCTATCACTGCGGTCCATGGCTCGTCTTCTCCAAAATTATACTTAATCTATATAAGAAAATGTAAGAGAGGATGGAAAAAGATATCGGCGGAAAGGAAAGGAACCTAGAAGTGATATAGACCTTGGTGGAAAAAAAAAAGTTATATATCTTACTAATATTATAAATGTGAAAGTTTGTATGTTTGTCTCTCTTTCACGCAAAACCTACTGGATGGATTTGGATGAAACTTTACAGTAATATAGGTTATACATCAGAATAACACATAGACTATAGCAAGCACGGATTTAGAGGGGGCGCACAGTGGCACGTGTCCCCCCCTCCCCTGACAGTTTTTTAGGTACTGTGGAGAATCCATTATAGGACATAATTAAAGGCAAATCACATGATAATAGTTGTTAAGATAACAGAAAGAAAATGAGTGAAACTATTTGTTTTGATATCCTACTAATATTATAAATGCCAATGTTTGTAATTATGTTTGTTACTCATTCACGCAAAAACTAATGAACGGATTTGGATGAAAATTATTGAGTAAAATAGGTTATACATCATAGGCTACAGCAAGGGCAGATTTATGTGCGGGCATGTGCCCCTCTCGTTATATGTAGTACATAATTAAAGGCAAATCGGGAACTTAGCGTCTTGAAATTTGTACATAGGTTCTTTGTAAAGTTTAAGAAAGAAATTTGGATAATTCCACCCCAAGGGTTTCCCCTTTAATATAATAGGGGTTCAAAGGTTGTATAGAATCCGTCAGTTTTGAAGTTAGACATCTGAAATTTTGGATGTACGAGTAACTTATATTTTTAACAAATGATTTAACTATTTATTTTAAATGATTTTTCACGAAACTTTATGTGGCAGACCAAATTCCACGCGAGCGAAGCCGCGGGCATAAGCTAGTATATATATATATATATACACCTTCGTCTGGACTTCCATCGGTTCGTTAGAACAGGGCAAAATTCATGTAATCGAATCCACTGTTATAGCTTCTAATTAGTATAAAATCTATCTGATTAAATTTTATTATTTAAAATATTAAATGAATTAAACAAAGCTTAGGATGGTGCCCTTCAAAATGTTGCTATTTGAAAAATGGCTCATCCCATGTCTTCAGGCTGCAATGTTATTGAAACAACATATATCATTAAATATTTTATTACTAATTACAAGAGTGAATAAACCAAATATTGTTAATTTTACCAGAGAGTGGTATTAAACACATTTATACATTATTTTTTCATTTAAAAAAAAAGAACTATAACGAAGGTAATTTGTTAAAGATATTTGCTCAAACATTGGTACACAATGGCTCACTGGGTGAGCAGGTTTACATTATTACTTTTCTGATGATTCTGTATTTTGTAAAAAAAAAGAAGTGATAAATAATAATGATAGAAATCGAATTTATTCATGATAATAAATAAATAAAAGATTTGCACAGATTTATTATCCAGTGTGAGAGCTGAACATTTCCTTATCTGCTATAACTATATTTCTTTCTACGATATCCTGTGTTCTGTTATCGAAAACACTAACAGAACTTCAAAGAAATCTTCAAAAACCATCTATTACCCCAGGTCCAGTAATATCATTACTCGCGAGTAAACAATAACTCACTTCTAGACAAAAATAAAACATTGAAATAAAAAAAGACATTAATGATGCCTCAGCTGATGGTAGTGAAGATAAAGTTTAATCGATAGTTTAATTTTGTTGTGGTAGTTAAAATTAACTCTACCCCTATTATATTGATCTATTATATAAATTAATATATTAAATATGTATTGATATATTAATCCTAACCCCAATTAATATTAGATCTTCAACTTCTATAAAAAATTAAAAACATTTGATTTACAGTACGGGCATTAATAATTATTTTCATAATAATTAATAATAAGGCTATTTTTAATAAAGTAAGAAGAAAAACCATCATCCAGTCAACAATTCATTAATTTATTAACTCTTAATACGTTTCGACTCTAAAACATTTTCAATTTTTTTTTGGTTTTATGCATCAAAACCACAACGCACATAACTATAAAAGTTACATGTCAATTTTCTAAAAAAACAAAAAAACAATTAAAATAATGCAAATTTAAAAATATTTATTGTCCCAACAATTAGTGAAAAAAGTATAGAGACCTCTAAAAAACATTGTTGTAATATTAATTAAAAAAATAATAAGGCTTAGAAAACCGGAAGGTTGGATGTCAATATCACCAATCTCTGCTTACAAAGGTACTAATACTCTATTGCAAATCCGTTTGATCACTATCAACCTTCACACTTACCCCTCGAACGACAACCAGTCGGATCAGCGCTTTTATATTTAAGAATTCGTACGTTACCAACCCCAGCAACCTTCTCGACGTTATCACTTCAATTAGGCTCACCGGCCACCGAAAGCGGAGTTGAGCTGAGCTGAGCTAATCTACTCCGTATAAAATTTATAAAATAAATATTTTAAAAATATTAATAATAAATTTTTTATTTTCCGTATAAAAATCGTGTTGATGAGAAAAATATAATATTCGTGCCTTAGTTCAGAATCTGGTGAGTAGTTCAATCTGTCTTAAAAGTGAAGTTAAATACAATTACAACTTAATTAATAAATGAGATAAATTGTGAGTTAGCATTTGATAACAAATTTGAAGAAAGAATACAAGCATAAATACGATAATAATTATAAAGAAAGAAGACAATTGATATTTACATTTATACAATTTTTATGTATATATGTAACTATATTATTTATATTAAAAAGTACAGTTTATTTAATATCAATCACTTAATATACAAATTTAACCGTCTACTGCCCTATGTTGAGAGAAATCTTGGGGAATACCAAGGAGGCTTTAGACCTATCAGATCTACTAAAGATCAGACTTTTCCCCTCTAGCAGATGTGCGACAAATTGAAGGAGTTCAACAATGCATTGTGGATGCTGTTCATAGATTTCAGGACCGCCTATGATACAATATTCAGGAGTGAGCTCTTCAGAGCTATGACCGAAATGAAAATTCCATCCATATTGGTGGGCTCAGCCACAGAAAAATTTAAGATTAATACAGGACTTAGGCAAGGAGACTTACTGGCACCTCTACTATTCAATGTTGTAATGCAAAGTGTCATTAAAAGGGCAGGATTATTGATGGAGGGAACCATCTTTAACCGTAGTCTGGGTATTCTAGCATATGCTGATGACCTTGTATTAGTAGGAATCTCGCTGATTCTTTTAAAAGAAGCTATTGAGAGGCTGGAAGTGGAAGCTGGAAAAATGAGGTTACATGTGAATGAGGAGAAAACCAAGGTCATGGTAATAAAGAATAGGAAACAAAACCGACCACCTCATAACTACGCGTTTGGAAGATACACTTTCCAACGCGTGTCAAGTTTCCAGTATTTAGGAATCCGTATTTGGATGAGGAGGAGGAAATTAGAGCCAGGATAGTATCAGCTGATAAAGCATATTTTGGAATCTCAAAGCACCTGAGAAGTAAGCTCCTTAGCCTGAATTCCAAGCTGATGATATATAGAACCATTAGGCCAGTAGTAGCTAAAAAAGTGTATACAGGAAATCCGGATGGAGTAAGACTTCGAGGAAGGCCCAAAGCTAGATGGAAGGATGCCGTGTGTGAAGATCTGAGGCTGGGCAAGGTCTCCATCACTCGAGCAGGCGATCGGGAGGATTGGGGAAGAGCGGTTGAGCAGGCGATCGGGACGATTGGGGAAGAGCGGTTGAGCAGGCGATCGGGACGATTGGGGAAGAGCGGTTGAGCAGGCGATCGGGACGATTGGGGAAGAGCGGTTGAGCAGGCGATCGGGACGATTGGGGAAGAGCGGTTGAGCAGGCGATCGGGACGATTGGGGAAGAGCGGTTGAGCAGGCGATCGGGACGATTGGGGAAGAGCGGTTGAGCAGGCCAAGGACTTCTTTATGAGTCTGTCGCGCCAATAATGTAATGTAATATACAAATTCCATCTACTTTCTTCTTTCCCTGGGTTTGTACCGCACCTTCTCCTCCCTCGCACATTCGATTAACAATTCTTTCACATCCATTCTAAAGTTAACACTGAACTAAAATGAAATTATTCTAGAGGCCGAGTTACGAGTAGGTAAGGCGAGGGAAGCTTTCATAAGTAAAAGAAAAAGAAACAAATTTAAATATTCTATTTTCAACAGTAGTTTAGCCAACTTTAACATTTACGGCAACAACAAATAATTTGATAATTCTGTTATTATGGCCTAGGTCTTTTTCAGTTTAGACCACTTTACGGCATTCGGTTAGTTGAGGAGTTGGAGAGAACTCATTTTTGAAGCGTTCTAGAAATTGGAAAATGTTCTGTGAGCGTGACAAATAAGCAGTTGGGTATGCAAGAACCGGGGGCCCCTGGATACTTGTACGTTATAGACCAAGTACCACTTTCAGGAGGTCTCCATACTCCTTCCCTTTCCAGGCATTCCATCTTAACATCCTATCACCCGCAACCAAGTCTAGTTCTGCTATTGCAAATAGTCTTGAGAATGATTACTTTCAGGGCGTTCTCTACGTCCTCATGGAAATAGTAGGAATGGATTGAAGTGACAGGAAGTATTCAATTAAACGTAAAATAGTTTATTTGTTGAAGCGATTATATAAAAAATATTTTGTAATATTAAGTTAACATTAGCAGAAACTTTTTTACACCTGCTAAATAAATAGTTGGATACCAGTGCAACCTTCGATAATGAAACAGATGATTGTGCTATGCAGTGATTAATATATATATTTTCGAATTGTTAGCATATCCCCAAGCTCAAAGCGCTGAAAGCAGTTTCAGAAAAGGCTTAGTTAACTTGCTGCCCAGGCGGCAATTGATCTGAGGCGATGGTATCTGGCCTGGAGATTATGTAGCCACGGCCATTTCCTCCCTCGAGCAGTATTAGCTAGATTACACCGTGGAGGAGACTATTCCGTTATTTTCTCTTCGCTTGAGGGAAGCTCTTTGCAGTGAGTTCATCAGGTTTAAGTGGTGCTTGCTCTTAAATTCGGTTGTTCTTAGTCGGAGGAAATATGAATTAACTTTTCAGTCTATAGAGAAGCAAAGCAAAAATTATATTCCTTAATACCACAGCTGTTTCTTCCCATCATATATCATATATTATATATATATATATATAGGACAAGGAAAGACATTTTTTCTGTACTTCCATATTTCATTTGTCTTTTCACGATGTATTCATTTTCTGTCCTCTGTCCATTTTGTTCCTGGTTTCTTCGATTCTTCCTCGATTGTCTGTGACAACACATTTCTATTTTTATCTTATTATATTTATATATTTTTATTTGGCTAATCAATGGTGTGATTTTTACTTTAGTCATGTAAGTACCATTTTATTGGTGTGTTTTGTTTGAGGAAGTGTAATAATGTGTCCATAAAATTAATCGTCGTTTTATTGTGTCTGCTGCCACGTTTGAGATATTTTCTGTTTTTTCTTGGCCGTAATCGGTATCCTACTTCAGTTAGTGTCGGACCTTAAACCTTCCTAATAATTTTGCGTTCTTCTGTTAGCGTTTTTTCCATGTGACATTTTGTGTGGAGTGTGACTGTTTCACTTGCATATGGTGGTGCTGGTTTAATTACTGTGCAGCAGTGCAGGGATCTTTGAGTTAGTGAAAATGGATTTCTTATCTTCATTTTCTGTTGTCTAGTTTTCCGTGCAATTTTCCCTCCATCCAAAATGTCACCTAGGTATTTTAAATGACGCATTCTATAATGTGGGGAGGGGGTTGTCATATGTGTATGGACACCTGCTAATATATTGTGATGGAAAAAAATTCAAAATTGTTTAGTTTATTTTTATAAAAATGTTTAAAGTTAGTTATAAATTAAGTTCAAGCATTTTTACAAAGGAGTAAAGAATAGTACTGTGGACTGGAAGAACATTAATACATTTAGGACATTAATACATTCCGCCCGAGGGGAATGGAAGGAGCTTAGGCCACTACAGTCCAAGCCAAGATGGAGCGTACGCACATTATTACAACTTGCTAACAAGGCCATAATAAAACTAAACAAACAAGGCTATGATAAAACATATTTCTCAATGACTAATGTTTCCATGAAACTGAGACAGAAATTTCTATCAATAAAATAGAGCCAACAACTCAAAAAAAAACCCACTATTATTTATTGTAATGCAATCGGGAAAAAACACATTGCAAAGCCTTATGTTTCAAATTTCTCCAGTAATACACCCACTTTTCGGTCGACGTTTCGCCTATTCAGGCATTATCAAGACACAAAAACAAAACTGTTTTGTTTTGCGCGATCTTGGGATTAGTAGTTTGTTACGCTAACCACTAGACCCCATGTGACCCCTCTATAATATGATTTATATAGGAAGAGTTTCTTTGGCCAACTATTGTCGCTCATTCCCATCAGGTGGCCATAATTTATTCTCTCTTATAACACTATTGGGTACGTGTTGGAGCTTTGAGATGCCACAGCTATGTCTTAGAATTTATGAGCATCTTGTCTTTTTACTGTCCATGTTTTGGCCCTATATGGGGTTGTCCCCAGAAGAAAAGAATGATATATTTTCTTTTTCATTTCTAACGAGAGCCCTTTATTTCAAAGGACTGAGTTGAGGATCCTAATAACTTCCCTTCCTCGGGATATCTTCATTTCTATATCCCTGTCGAGTGTCTCATTTACATAGACTGAGTACTTGAAGTCCTTGCTGAGGGCTAGAATACAATTTAATATTAAAAAATCATTAATAATTTGAATTTTATATATTCAAATTACCAAACATTACATTGTATGTTGGTGTGATGGCGCTATCAGGTAAATCTGTTATCATTTTTTTACTCTAAAAAAAGTGTTTGTGTGTGTGTGTGTGTGTGTGTGTGTGTACTGAAATGTGTTTCATTTTAATTTTATCGTGGATGCCACTGGACTAAATATTAGTAAATATTTTATTCATGAAATTCCTGAGATTTGACTAGAAAAAGATTTTTATCACATGAATAAAATATTTACTGAAATGTGTTTGTCTGTGAAAATCAATCTGCCTTACTGACAACTTGGGCTTAATTATTTATTTTTAACATCATAAATTTTTTTAATATAAACTATTTTTCATTTAAATTAGGGTTTAAAAATGAGGTTTGGAGTGGAGGGGGGGGGGTGTGAGCTAGTGTCACCCCTTCCTCTCCTCCTGGGCAGAAGGTTATGAAAGACGATTTAGCCAAGACGCTCTTTCGGAGGTGATAAATCTTGCCTATATTAGGCTAAATAAATTGACAGCCGCTCTCCGGGCACTTAAAATGCTATTATAGCCGCCGCTCTCGTGTAATAAAACCATTGCCGCGCTTGATTTATACATTCATTTTGGCTGGACACCTCCGTTCCTAATAACACCTTGTTCTTGAGCATCTGTTAGCCTCTGTTTAGCCGTGGCAGTTCCTCCAGGGAACGCCACACCCATCCCAGTGTTCTGTCCTCCAAAAGTACTTTCAGTACGTTAGTATTTGAAGTAAGGTGGACAGGGTTTGGTGTATCGAAACAAACATTTCAGCATATGGTAGAAAATATTGTATCATTACCCAGATAGATTAACAGACCGAATGGATTGACAACAAACCTGAGAAATTCCGATGTATGTAGTCTGATTTTCTAAAGTGATATAAACAAGTCCATACTGTTATTTAACTAATATGCTTTGTTCTTTATTTATTTACATATTTCAGAGGTATATAAAGAGAGTTGGCTTACTGTGCAATAATTACAATTAAAAAATACATAATAAGTAAGGTATAAAATAACAAATAAAAAACACATGACTACAAAAAATATTAAAAACAGAAAATACTTGACTAATTAATTTAAAAAAGTTTTGATTAATATGATAATATTCAATGAAAAATAATGATCATAATTTTTCTTTTTAGTAATTTAGTTATTATAGCATCCATTTCTGTAGTTACATAATCATGGTGGAATATAATAAAAAAAAAAATTAGTCGAAATTTTAAAACAAAGTTAAATTAATGGTTTTAGACACTTAATCCTAATTAAAAGAAACGAAAGAAAACAAAAAACAATTGGATTCATATTAAGCCTCCGATTTGAAGCTAATATTTTACTTCTATTGTTTATCTGGATATTCCTATCTTGATTTAGAAACAATGGCAATGTTAAGATGGATCTCGAATAATTAGAAACCTTTGTTACAAATCAACATTTCAACCTCCATCGGGTCGAATTGAAAAATATCATACAGAGGTTGCTAAAAATATTTCAAAAAGTTAAATAAAAAGTCATGATGAAAACTGTGATGATTAATTGTCAAATTTTAGATATGAGATTCATCAATATGAAATGCTGTCTATTTATTTTTATATTTTATCTCAAATTTACTACCTTTAATTGATTTATTTTTGTTATTAATTGTCTTTTGTAATTTAGTTATTAATGTTATTAGTTTTTTATAATAATAAAAAGGTTTATGTTATTAATTTTTGTCATTAATTTGGTTTTATGTTATTTTTTATTGCTCTATATCAGTTTAATAATAGTTTAATAATATTTCACAGTCTTTTTACATAATGTTTATATTATTATTTGTATTTACTTATATTGTATTTTTTTTTTGTATCTTGTTCATTTAACGATGAATAACTGTGATGGCACAAAACATTCATTTGTTATAGTTTATTGGTATAAACTCGCAGTTCTATTTTTGGTCGCTACCCGGATCACTTTATCCTATTTAATAATTTATAAAGTCAACCAATAATTATTTGATGTAAACTTAATAATTACTAGGAGGGTACCCCTTGACATCCTATCAGCGGACCAGCCCCCATTTTACTATTTATTTAACGTTTATTTAATTTTACTACTCTAGTTCTACATCATCTTATCTTTTAATTTTAAATAATTTAGTGCAATCCAAAATCCTTCGTAAAATCCTCAATGTTCCTTATTTTGTCACAAACAAACTCATCCATCATGATCTTAATATCCCATATGTTACTGATTTGGCCCAAACTAGATACCTAACCTTCCATGACAAGCTCCATACATATTTGAATCCGCTAGTCTCTCAACTTGCTTCCCATACTATTCCTTCCTGATAACCCTCCGAGGCGTCTCAAAAGAAGATGGCCTCGAGACCATCTACTATAGAACTTTATTGGAGTGCTACCGATGGGTAGTTTCTCCTCAAGTGTTATTCATGTCATATTGTACATATTAACAGATTTACTTATTGTAATATTATTATAGTTATAAATTTCAATAAATTAAATTTAAAAAAATAAATAAATAATTTAGTAAAAAAAAGCCGAAAATTATTATATATGATCTAGTATCTATCAACAATTGATTTATCAAACATGAAGTTATTAATTAATTATAATTATTAATTATTAACTCATTTCTACTTCCAAGATGAAACTGTCTTAATTTCTTAGATTGTTAAATACAATAATTAAAAGGTAAAATGAATGCTGTAGCACTACATCCAATGAAGGGTGTGGGGTAAAAGTTGAATGAATTGACTCGATACTGGATAGACTCGATATAATCGATATATGATGATGTACTATAAAATTACTTCTATATGCACCCGATCATAGCTTAGTCTACACTCAGAGCGAACAACTGCATTCAAATCTGGGCGATCCTGTAGAGTTCAATGCTCAAAGTAGCGAAAATAAAAGTGGACTTCTAAGATTATATTCTAATTGGCAAACTACATTTTATTTAATTCCTTAATTTCGTAATACGTAGTGATATAAACATTAACAACTATTAAATATGTTATTATTTTGTACAGCAAAGAACATACGAGTATATAAGAAATCTCATTATCTCATTTCTTTTTCGAAGATGAATTTGATGAACTTATAAGATAATTATTTCGTGGGATGTATTTTTGCTGGTTGATGAATGCATCGTACACAATTATAATACAATATAAATATGAATTATAATGATCGATATTCCATAGTTTTATTGATTATAGTTTGAACCATTTTAACAGATAATTTAATATGTCCATTCTATTGGAGCACCTTTAATCTTTGTATGTTGGGCCTAAATATCTCGGGTAATTATATCAAAATACCTCTTACCAATGGCTACTCATTGATACCGGATTATATGTGTACTGACTGGTGATTTAGCGGAGAAGCAAGACAATGGCCATAACAGAAGTAAATCGTAAGTCCATGGTGCTGAAGACTGGCGAGGTTCTTGGCCCCCTCAAAAATATTTCGCCAGATTAATCTGTCTTGTGATGTCGCTCATTACTGGGTACCCAGCATACTTCGGAAATCTCCAATGAAAACTTGCCCGGTGAAGTCTTCCTTGAAACAGAATTCGTGGTATCTCTTCCTCTCGTATTCTGGCCACACGTCGAGCCCAACCTTCCTATCTTCTAGGCTTGATGTGCAACATAAGTATTCCTATCTTACGTGATTGTGGGTGTCCAGGTCTCAGGTAAGGACAGGTTGCCTTGTAGAGACATTTCGTGTGGAGGAAGTTTTTGTTGGGACCGAATTTACACCTGTTGTTTTCACGATTCGCCGCCTAGTTTCGAGGAATATTTTATTTCCAAAACTTACAACAGATACTAGTGGAGTGAAATGATCCACATTCTGGAATGTAAATTGAGCCACAACTACCGGTTCTCAAGCAGCTATTTTTGTTCCAGGTCCTGCACGCATATACTTCGTCATTCAAATAGCCTACGATCCTTTCAATAATGCGTTCTCGGGGGACTCCAAACCGAATGAACAATCCTGTTAAAAATGGGGACATCGTTTTAGAATAATGAATTATCCATTTCAGGAGATTTACATTGAATTATTTGTGAAATTTGTTTACGCAGTTATTGCCTCTTTGTAGTTGTAAATGTAAATCCACATTTACAACAGCAGGGAACAAACTTAGTAGAGAAGTCTGAAAGCTTTTGTAGTGCAAACTCTGTCATCTTAATCAGGCGGAGAGATTTAAATATGATTCCTAGTTCACAGCGCAAAAATAAACGAGTAAAAAAACAACAGATGAAATCATATACAGACGGCCTCATATGCACAAAGCAACCATCAAATAGAAAAATAATTTTGGTGAGCTCACTCGGGACATGAAGTAAGATTACATTTTCAAAGTAAGATTTTTTGAGTGCCGAATTCGTTCTTTGCTGTATAAAAATAAGAAGAAACGGGGTAGACAATTTTGCTCACGGTTCTTATACTTCATTTGGGTATCATTTGGTGGGCAATAAAAGGAAGTTTTGGATCTCAAGTGAATCATCATTAACGTTTTAGCAGCACTGTTATATATAATTATTATCAAAACAATTATTTTTTCAAGAAGATATGATAATCTATTCATAGGTGCTTCAAGTAAATTACCACTTCCAGTTATCATACAGCGATCAAAAATGAAAGTGCACAAATAGACGTTACATCAACCTAAAATACAGATTTCAATTTTCTGCGACTATCTGTAGAAAAACATACGAACATTCGAACATACTAGTCAAAATGGATACTTTTTCAATGATGAAAATCGAAAATTTTCGTAATTACAATTTTTTCTTTATTGTGTATAAGGCAACAGTTATTTTTAAAACAATATTTCGACACAGGATCGAATAGGTAGGTCATAACATCTTTCGTTCCGCTCAAATAGAACATTACTGTTACGATTAAACGGATTTAGATAGCTAAGGAGAAGAAGTACTAAGAAGTTTCGAAGACGCCCATTTTTTTTTCAAGACGTCCATACTGTCCACCGACCGCTTGAAAACATCTAGGAGGATCTTAGCTCATTGGAAGCGTTTAGGGCCAATGAGGTGGTGCCAGCTGCTCCAGCGGCTCGGGTAAGTTACAAGCCCTCAGCATAATTCAAAAGGCTCCTGAAAAAAGACTAGAGGCTCATGCGGTTAGCCGCAGCGTTGGGATCCCACGCTAGATCAAACTCACTCTCTAGTCTTGGTCAGATCAGCTACCTCTTTGTCGCCCTCCCCCCTCTCCAAACTGACCGGAAGGACCCTATCCAACACTCATCTTATCAATACTTTTATGAATTCCAGCTTTAAATGTTTATAATAGAAAGATCCATGACAAGATTCCATTGAATGTTCCATCCCGTACCTTGGCTCAACTTGAAACCATCCCTTATCCTGAGCAACCTTTAACTCCTACACCTGCGGTTACTGACGATTTTTCACTTTGACCTCTAGGCAATGCAAAAATTCAATTTTGCCTACCAGGGTCCTGAATGTTCGAAGTTATTTTAATATTTCAGAAATAATTTATGAAAAAATACAATACGTACTCATAAAATCAAACAATGTTATTAAGATAAAATCATAAAACTAGACTATCTTATAGCAGATAGGGCCACTGTATTCATCGAATAAGAAGCGATAGTTCTTATTTCAGGCTGCTCGTGGCCCTGAATTGACATGTTTCTAACATGTTAATGAAGATTGCGAATATCAGTATAATATTGTCGTGTTATTTCGGTTGTATATCGAACATAGGTATCCCGGTTGTGGTATTGCGCATCGGATCCTACCTATCTGTGACTCTTTTTAGTTATGTTCTTTAATTTAATAAGTAATAGTTTCGAAGCGACATGAGTTCAGTATCTTATCTGTAAGATGGAGACAACTATTTTTTAAGACATCTTCAGTAATCGTATTCTAGAAGGGCAACCAATGTTTGGCTCAGAGGTGGAGGATAATTGTGTCCTATACTTTGAAGAGCAAGTTTAATGTGTGATTAAACAATCCTTAAAGAAAAACTACTAATATAATCGCTGCAATTTATAACACAACGGTTCATGATGATAACTGAGGGGTGACGAGACCAGTGGCGATAGAAAGCCTAATAAGTTCAAAATGTACCTCAGTTGCTACAAGTCTGATTTCGATTTTATGTTTGTCTTTGTTTTTGTTATCTTCATTAACAAGTGACTCATGATAAAATCAAATTCTAAAACAGTTCACGTTTTACCGATGTCTTTATAAATAGTTTCGATATAGGCTCGTCAAATCTTATTTTTTTTTATATCAAGTAATTTCGAAGCTTGATCACTTCGATGAATTATCTTATGAACTGTGACTTTGATGGAAAATTTCGAGAAAATCAGTTTATATTCCGAGTCAAAAGCCGTGGTTTTCAAAGGTTATTGAAAATAATCAACCAACCCTTGGCATAGCTTATATGCTTATTACTAATATTTTCTTAATTAAATTTATTACTCTTCTCGCCGTTACCGGCGATTTCAACGGTTACCAGAAGAACGCTCTAAGCCTTCAAATAATTAGAAAAGATATTGATTACTATTTATGACCGACTTTGTATTCCAGAGTTCTGCTTTAAGGTTCTACGCCATAGAATTAAATCCGATAACAATCCTTTCAGAACAAACTATATTACCATTCAAACTCGCTAGTTTCATGCTTTGCCTCGGAAAGACGGTAATTGGAGTTGTACCACTAGGTAGTTTCTCTACTTTTGAAATCGAACTTCTCTACTCAGATTTCTTCTAGTCAGAGAAGAGATCTGATCCTCAAGAGGACGTCGATGATGGACTCCTATCAAGTTGAAAATAGAAAGAATGACGAGGCAGTTTGTTGTCGATCCTAATCTGCAATATTGGCGGCTAAGTGATCAGTTGCTTTATAGTGTAGGCTAAGAGGGTTCTTACATAAGGCCGGTGGAAATAGCCCCTGGAGGGAGGTCTAACTGTACGACGTCAGGTAAGGCTAATGTAAGTGCTCAGTAAACTGACCCTGGGGACCCCTGTTACGCTACACGCAGCTAACCCCTTAGCTTTATTACCGAGTCAAGTCGAGTACCGTCCATTGTTAATGCCTTCCATCACTTCCCTTCAACTGCTCTTACTCATGCTCTTCATATCTGCTATAACCCCCACCCCCCTCAGCCCGTACTGTTAGTAACAGTCAAATCTTATTGTAATGTTAATGAAAAGGAAAACCAATTTTTATATCTTATCTCTCCATTATGGCAATATATTTTTTAATTGAAAACTTATTTAGCCGAGTTTAGCGCCTTTTGTTTAGGGTGGATTCGCGCCAACAACATGCTCAAGAGCTGCGACATCTAGCGGTCTGCGCATGAGTTATATAATTTCTTTTGAACAACTTAAGTTTAAAGGTTAGAATTCCATTGATATAAGAATAATTATGTTCATCTAAAAAGACGTTTAATAGTTGTGCAATTGATACTGATAATGATGATGGCGTGAATTGGTCAGGGGGCACCACAAGTGTTTTTTTTTCATGTCAATTGTATTAGCAAATTGACTTGTTGTAATATTATTACAATTGTAAATATCAATAAATTAGTCTAAAAAAAATCGATGTAAATACAAATGCAATGCATAAATAATATAACTATATACTAATTATTATTGCAATTGAATTGTTGATATTTTGTATTGAGCTTGTGCTTTGATTAGTAAATAACATATTTGAAAATGTACATAATCATTGTTCGAAGTGTCAGTTAAATTTGAAATATAAATAATTTAGACTATAATTGATTTAGATATTCAAAAAAGATATAATGAATGATATGATAAAGATGAAATAGCTATTCCAAATTCTGGACTGCTTATTTAGATTTTTTTGTCTAGTAGAAATAAGTTAATTGTGAACATGGGATAAATGTGTAAAAAAAAAAGTTTAAATATATTGGATAGCTGAAGCCTAATTGTTAAACCATTAAAGAGTAATCTATTTTTTATAAATTTTCCCACCTTATTTTTTGACCAATAATAACAGAATTACCCTACTTATCGCAAACTTTCAATTGCCCGAAATAGATTATACATCCATATAACTTGTAATGGTTATGCCCCGATAATTTGTAGGATCCTTTTTGCTTCCTTTCTTATGTATGGGGATAATATCTCCTGTCATCCATTCTGTCGGTAATTCATACACTCAGTAAAGAGGTCAGCCATAACTTTCATAAGATCAGTTGGCCATGCCTTAACCACTTTGATGGGTACATTTTCTATTCCTGGCTTTATTATTTTGTATTCATTTTAATGCCTTCTCGACTTCCACAGTTGATAAGGAATAAAATAAGTTGATAAAAATAAAATAGCAAATCTTAAAAAAACATGTGTTTTTTTTAAATAATAGTAATTAAATTTCATAACTGAATGGGGATATTGCCTTATACGGGGTGTTTCAGGGTTAAATGGCCAAACTGAAAATTTGAACTAAGGACCTCAAAACAAGAAAAAATGTTCCTATGAAGGTATGCCCACAAACGCTGTGTTTAGGAGATATTCACATCTAAAGATTTCATTGTTACGAATTATTTAGGCACAGTAAATAAATAAAAATTATTTTATTTGTTCCAACTATTTTATTTATTAAATGTAAACCATTAACATTCATATTAAATGTTCAAAATGATTTCCTTGAGCATTCAGGCAGACTCGGCATCTTTCTTCAACAGCAGCAGTAGCAGAACGGCACTGGGTAAGTGTTATTGTTTCAGAGGACTCAATTATCCTTCTTCGTAAAGAATTAAAGTCATTCACTGGCCTTGCATAGACTTTTTGTTTAATGTCATCCCAAACAAAAACATCCAATGGTGTCAGGTCTGGAGAGCGAGCAGGCCAAGCCACTGGTCCTGCACGGTCAATCCATTGATTAGGATAATTAGCATTTGGGTATATTGTCGTATAACTCTTCCGTAATGTGCAGGACAACCATCTAATTGAAACCACATGTTCCTTCTCAATTTTAGTGGAATATCTTCAACTAAATCGTGGTAATCATTATTAAGAAATTCCAAAAATGTGTCCTAAAATATTGTCTATTTTCCCGAACCACACATTGCACTGAAACTCGTGCTGAAAATAATGCTGACAAATTGCATGGGGATTTTCATGCAACCAGAGATGATTATTTTTCTGATTACAGATACCTCTTCCTATGAAGGTAGCGTCATCTGTCCATAAAATTTCTCCTGAAAAGTGTGGATTGTGATCAGCTTAATTTAAATACCAATCTGAAAATATTTTTTTTTGCCGTAAATCAATAAATTTTGTGCGTTGATAAAGATATGGGTGACGTCCATGTACAATGAGAGTTCTCCATACTGTAGTTGGCGTAACATTTAATTCTGCTCCAGCTCTTCGTTCACTGGCAGATAGATTATCATCAAAATATTGTAATACGTTCGAACGCCTTTCTTCATTTCGTAAAGGGGCTAAAATACCATCGGCATGTGGTACGATAGCAAATGTACCAGTTTCTCTAAGACGTTGAAATGTATAGTTAAAGGTAGATTTACTAGGTAATCTTCTATTTGGAAATCGCATGGAATATTCACGACGGGCAGCATTGTCATTACCATTGCAAAAACCGTACACAAACACCATATCGGCATATTCAGCATTAGTATAAATGGAAGGCATAATGAGTACTCTGCGAAAGCCTCAAACAAACTGATAAATGTTATTGATAGTTCTATTCTTATTCTTATTTGTTATTGATGTTCTATTCCAAACAGTAATTAATTCCTTGAGTAATTAATCCTAAAGCGGCATAGTTTATGTACAGTTAGGGAGGCAAGGTCATATTAGTATTCTATCTAAATTTATCTTCTAAGCAAAGCGTTTGCAAACATACCTTCGTACGAAATATTTTTTTCTTGTTTTAAGGTCCTTAGTTCATATTTTCAGTTTGGTCACTGCTGCTGTTGAAGAAAGATGCCGAGCCTGCCTGAATGCTCAAGGAAATCATTTTGAACATTTAATATGAATGTTAATAGTTTACATTTAAAAATTAAAGTAGTTGGAGCAAATAAAATAATTTTTATTTATATACTATGCCTAAATAATTCGTAACAATGAAATCTTTAGCTGTGAATATCTCCTAAACAAAGCGTTTGCGGACATACCTTCATAGGAAATTTTTGTTTTGAGGTCCTTAGTTCAAATTTTCAGTTTGGCCATTTAACCCTGAAACACCCTGTATAGCAAGGGTTTATTATACGATATAAATGTTATTTATTGCTAAAAAAACAACTAGTTTGAAAATATAATTATGAATAGGGTATATTATTGAAGACTACGTACGAGTATGTACTCTACTATGTCGAGTATATCTATCAATGAGTGCTTGCTTGTTATTTTGGTGTATAACGGATAATTATTCCGTATTATTAAGTATAATTATTAATAATTCTGTGTCACTTATTTTGGGATACTTGTATTTTTCGTTTTACACTCATACTACCAACTTATTTTATAACAGCCATTTCTTTGTTA
This sequence comes from Arma custos, assembly GCA_037127475.1. Taxonomy (NCBI): domain Eukaryota; kingdom Metazoa; phylum Arthropoda; class Insecta; order Hemiptera; family Pentatomidae; genus Arma; species Arma custos. The sequence continues at coordinate 22,557,390 of CM073761.1, read as the reverse complement.
TAATATTGGCCAGTCAAAATAGAAATTATAGATTGCACAACATATTCATTTAAAACAATTATTATATTCATTTCTCAGCTAAGCTACAACTCTCAAATTGTTTTAATCTTGGAAAAAATATCCATTTTTTCCACCTTTGGTTTATTATCAAAATATATCATAGCTTTTATCCTCTTTATTGCTAGTGACAATATAAGAGAGTTAACTATTACAAATAAACAAAACTAAAAAACTTCACAGCAAGACTTTGATAACTCAGCATTGAAGGCCTGTCATTCTTTTGCAATGAGGATAAGGTCCAGCTGGTATTGAACATCATTCAATTATACATTAATATAACGTTTAACGTATTAATGTAGCGTTTTTATAAGTTTAATCAACATAGCTACACTACGTTTTTAAATTGTGTTTTTTGGGGGTTCTAATACCGGTGATATAAAGTGGCATATCTGGTTAATCGATTTTGATGAAGAAATTGCTGTATCAGGTATATACCTACTTTAAACATACAAAAATTGCATTGCTTGATACAAAATCAATGACTAGACATACTTCTAATTGTAATATTTTTAGTATATATTTATTAGCAAATACATATGTGAATATAGGAATATAGCATCTATTCATCAAATGCCAATAATATTGACAACAATTTTCTTTTAGATTTCCCCGGTTTTCATTAAATAACAATGATGGCCATCAACTTAAATTTGTTTTCAAGTTTTTGTAAATGAACAAACATGTGTTAAGCCAAACTTTTAGTTTTAATACACCCAGGTAAAAGCTATAGATGTTGGTTCGTTGAGATTTAACGAGCTGCTGCTAGCGTTTGACGTTGGTTGTTTGTCACTTCCAACTTACAACCACATTTTAATGCTTTCTGTCTAAACGATAATTCTAATAAAACGATTTAAATATATAATAACACAGAATTTCTTTCAAATTGTTGTGAATGGCTAATTTAAAATATATTAAGATAATAGTTTCACCCTTTAGTCAATACCATAAGTAACAACTAACATGGTATACGCTACAATAGTTTTAATAGTCCATAACCATTCATTAATGGTTAATCAATTGAAGAAATATACAATAATTTATCTAATGAGACCACTTACCGGTTTTTAAAATAAACTTTTTTCGATTGGAGTTTACGAATGCATTATGGTAATAGTGGAGCCGGTATAGCAAAGCGGGCGAAGGAACATGTTGGATATAATGAAGTTAAGCATCGTCGATAAGTGTCCGTCGCTGTCAACTTACGCAAGATGACTTAGACAAACTAGATGAAGGATTTATATGTTCCCACAAAATATTGCGGGAATCGCTAATCGGACTGCTTTACCACGATGTCGGGCAGCCAAATATCGGATAGCCTCCTATTCCTGTTGACCATGAACAGTCATAATCCGTGGTTATAGATGTGTTACCAAGTACCACTGCTTATGAAACCATGGTTCCAGCAAGGTTGGTTGGGGTAGATAGATTAGAAGATTTCCTAAGATTCACTTTTGCAGGCCGTCAACGCCTGGAAGAAAAATATATAGAGAGATATGCAACATTTCTACTAACAGGCAGGAACCACTCGCGATATGTAACACTGATTGGACACTGAAGACAAAGAGGATAAATACCTCTTTGATTTCGGGTTTGTTGAGAAACGAGCTGTCGTATGGAAGACAACATTGCTCATTAAAATATATGGTGAAATATATTGATGTTTTATAGTAAATTGTTGTCAATATGATAAAATATATAAGCAGGGTGTTGAGCCATCATTGGGACTAGTTTCTGCAGATAAAATTATATCTGTTGGATATATATTATATATATATATATATATATATATATATATATATACCAGGTGGCATCTATTATGACCGGGTTCGAAATTTATATTGGTACATCGATAATAAGTTGTTTGGGTATTATTACTTTTGGTATATATAGGTGTTCCTGGTACTGGTTGCTGACATATTGAGTACTAATGACCACGATTTGGAGTAAAGGCAAGATACAATATTTCGACAAGCGCTGTGTATCTAAAAAAAACCCTGCTAAAATGTGTTTTTTTAGTGTTTTTATTTTTTATAATTTCGTGCTTAAAGTTATGTAACAATACATTTTCTTATTTTATGGTAAAGATTGCAGTTTATGGATTATGACCAGACTTTAAGAAGATTCCATGGTTCTATAAGATTCACTGGTTAATACGAAATCCTTGGTAATGTACCCAATGTATAATAATTACGTATATGTAAATACTACATGTAATAGGATTTAATTTTAACTTCCAACCTTAAACCGAGTTCTAGGGGTTTCTCGTCTCTCAATGAAATATTCGTTATTTATATTAAAAACACTGATTTAATGGGACTACGTTAGCTTCCAGTCAGGGGAGTATTTTGTTCCGAATACTTTAATGTAATTGTAAATTAGTAAGTGGGATTTCCAAGTCGGGGCTGAATCTTTTTTTTTTTTTTAAATGCTTTCATGGTGAATGGATATTTTTGAAAAAAGAAAATATTGATAAAGCTTGGTGCTACAATTTATTGAATAATCCTGTGCCATTTTAATCTGCACCTACCTGCAAGTGATTGGAATCAGAGAGGAAAAGGTAAAACATTTAACGATATTTCCTGCATATTACAATCACCCGAAATCGGGCTTGGAAAAATAAGGTTTTGTAAATTGAAATTGAGAATGCAACACTTCAACAACTCCTTTCCACGGGGCGTGCAACATGTTCCCGACAGTTCCATCTGCTAGTTCATTCCACGGCATGCTTTCTTAAATAGACACCAGCTGGGGGTGGAGATAAATGGAACAGATTACTCTGTCCAGTCTCTGATTTATCCGACCGCGATTAGATTACTAATTTATATCTTTATTTCACCGTCTTCTGAACTTATCTTGCCTTGCCACACTATTCTTGCCCAGTTAACACTGACAAAAGAAGAGATTGGGTGATAAATTGTCGGTAGGAATCCATTATCCTTATCCTTTGAATCGTTTAACATTAAAACAGATCTGCATATAATTAGAAATTTCTATTTTTTTATCCTGTTTTGTTAATTCTATTGTTTCTAAATTGTATTAAGTTATATTTAGCAATTTTTTTTTTACATTTTTTTGTTACATTATCTAAAAATTATATATTTTTATATATTACTTAATTTAGGGTAAGAGAAACAAAACCGTTTTCCAGTTGTTGTTTATTCATTAATTTTCACGCTTTAGAGACGTTTCGACACTATGGTGTCATTCTCAATCTTTTCTTCTCCTGCATCTTTTAACTGGAAAGTCATATTTTTAAAAATTCTTAGGAGATCATTAGTCCTCCATGGTCAATAAATAATCTTATAATTATTTATTGACCATGGAGGACTAATGATCTCCTAAGAATTTTTAAAAATATGACTTTCCAGTTAAAAGATGCAGGAGAAGAAAAGATTGAGAATGACACCATAGTGTCGAAACGTCTCTAAAGCGTGAAAATTAATGAATAAACAACAACTGGAAAACGGTTTTGTTTCTCTTACCCTAAATAAATGAAGAATAAATCCAGTTTAAAAAAAGAAAAAAAGAAAAAATTATAAGAATATATTACTTAATTGAAATCGAGTACAGGCGAAATAAAAGGGTATAGGAAAATCCAACGAAGAAATATACAGAAATTTGGAAGATCTTGAAAAAGTCATCAAGACCAGGAAACTGAGGTTCTACGGCCAGATGATCAGAATGAACAATAAAAGGCTTAACAAAAAAATTGTCGATAAATTCTTAAGCTATAAGAGTATAGGTGGATATGTGAAACAAATAAAAGAGGAGCTGGATAGGCTAATAATCAAGAATAAGGACTGCTTGGATAGAGAGCTTTTCGGAAAAAAAAAGTAAAGCTGTTTTTTTATAGGAAGGAAGGAGAAACGAGGGAGAAAATGGACTAAGGAAGAGCAAGAGGAACAGTCCAGGAAGGTGAGAGAGTACAGGAGTAGAAGGAAGGCGGAGAGTGTGAAGAATATTATTGAGTGATATTCGCGTGGTCCTCGCTGGGCGATTCTTGTTAAAAAAAAAAAAAAAATCAAACTACTCAGTCTAATTGAGTTACTGCCGTACAGAGGAAGGGTTGCAGAGGTGTCATTTTGTTATTCAATCCTTGAAATGAGATGAAAAAATTTATTGGGATACTTGACTCCTAAGGATCACAATGGAAAAGAATATCTGTATTTCATGAGCTGTTTTGGATCTGTGTAGGGAGAAGGGTTAGCTCATTGTAGAGCGCTAAGCCGCCCTCCCGAATGTCCTCGTTTCAAATCTGGCAGTGACAGATAATTTATTTAATCTGATAACAGCCGGGGATGGATCCTGCGGCTCAAAAAGCCTCGATAAACAGTCGTCCTATAAATAGTGCAGTCTCTAACACGTACTGAGCCCAAGGCCCTTCGTGGGTTATAGTGGTACAAGTTTTGGAATTTCGATGGACTTTCGGGTTATTTGCGTATGTCATTCATGTTAAGGTAACGATAAAGACATTATCCCGGCCACGACAAATCTTTTCTCTATAAAATATTTAAATAAGCACCATCTAATAAAAATCAATAAAAAATAATTTATAAATATACAAAATTGATGTAAGTCAACGAGATTCTAATTAAACAGTAATGTTCGATGAACATTCGTCCCCATAAATACATCTCAAAAATTGCTAGAACTGGGGATATAGGATCGGTGAAGAGAAAGGATTTGTTTTGTTATTAGCCCTGGTAGCTCTGTTAGAAGAGTGCCGCACTAGAGATAGTGAAGGCCCGGGTTTGAATCCCGGCCAGGACAAATCTTTTCTCTTCAAAATAAACATATTTAACAAATATTTAAATAATCACCATCAAGTAAAAACTAATTTAAAAAGATTATCGTTTCAACAATCTCTAATGACTCCATAAATAACAAAAGTTTTTGAAGCCCACTAGGATAGGTTTCTGGTATTCTCATTCTTCAACTCTACAACAATTGAGTGTTAGGATGATTTTGATATAGATCATATCTTTTCTGTACTATGATTATTTTTCTGTTTTCTTGTTTTTTCATTATTATTGTTAATGACAGCGCTTGTGAATTTTCAGATTACGGCAGAAATGCTTTGTAACCATGACGGACTACACAATATATATTATAAATTATGAGGAGGGTGTCAGCGTGAAGTGATGTTTGCCGCTGGTAGGCATCAGTTGGGATAAGTCAGCTATTGGAGTTGCTAGATTATGATCTAAGTGCGGTCCTAACAGCCGCCCCTTAGAACAATTACCCGATGATAATTTATGAAAATGTTCTCTGGGGGCAGGTGGAGCAGGCCATACCCCACAATCTTCACAGAGTTTTAGGCCTATCCCTAGCACGATGATTAGAAGTGAGAAAGTATAATTTGATTTTCCCGGTTAACACTTCTCTTTTCCCAAGGTCAGCCCTAACCGTTTTACAACACGCGAAACTCCTGATTCTGCCGTGATTATTTTGAATATTACTCGTTTTTCTATTTGGAATATCGATTTCCATAGGCTTAAATTATTGAGGACTAACAATGATTTAGAGGAGGAGTAATGGAATCTGAAATAAAATAAAATCAATCTGTTCTCTTGCGACAGCGACAACAGTGGCTGAATCGGAGCCCTTGGTCTTATGTTGTATTAGTTAATAAAATATATTTTTTTTTTCTAAAATGTCCGTCAATGAATCATTTCAGAGCTTTATCCCTCTATTCTCATTAAACCTTGATGAACAATATAAAACTCTTTCTTTGCCACAGTTTACAAAAAAGTTTATTCACATTAGAAAAGCTATCTCAATCCTTTTGTTCCATTATCGTTTTGAGTAAAAACAATTTTATCACCCCAGTTAAAAATATGATCAAATCCTTTAATCTTAAAGGAAAAATTGTTTTTTATTTTGGCATTCGTTTGAATATATCTGTAAACGATAGCAATTGCTAAAAATGCGCCTATTTGTGTTCCTTCGTCCGTTTTCCGCATCCTCTGTACAGAATTTTTTAAAATTTCGGAGAAGAATAACCATTAATAAATATTCTACATAATCTTAGTCTACTATTGATTAACTACACTAGGTTTTTAGATATCTTCTTCTTGATTTTAGAATTGTTTTCTAGTAATTCTCTGATCATTTACACAGTGATCAAGTTATGAATTACTCTCAAATCAGGCCAATGCCAAACTTTGTTTGAATTTCCTGATGTCATGTTCTTTTTCTTTTTTTTTCTGAGGAACTTAGTAAGATATGTCTTTCTTTACCAAATTACCACATTATAACTCATTGAATTTTGAATCTTGTAATATTTGATCGTGAACATACCCCATTCATAGCGTGAGCTCTGAAGGGAGGCGGTGGGTGTTCATATTGCCGATGTGAGCTTACTGTTACAGTATTAAATATTGCGTTCATCTAACGTGATAGTTAGGTTCTGGCACTGGTGGAAGCTAGTTAATAGTGATCTATCTGTCTATAATCATATTTGCAACCCCTGGTTATGTATTAGATGACCCAGATGTGAGTCGAACCCACAAGTTTCTAATTGGCCACCCTGGGTCGTCTTAAGGGCTGGACTATCATGTTCTCAGTGTAGTGCACTAACGATGCGTCTTAAATGCAAGCATAGCCCAACCAACCCTACTACGCATTAGTGTGAAATTCGAGCTGACCTTGGGAATCTTGGGGCGCCCTATAACCACGTCAAGTCGGAAAAATGATTCATATTAAGTTATTAAAGCAGGATTCTAATTCGAATCGTTGCGTCATTCAAATAAAAGTTATCTTCCAACCTTTTTAACGTTTCACGGGGTCAGTACAACTTACCGGTAAATAACAACGCGCGTTTGTAGCGAGGGTAGGAAAGCTTACTAAATGATATGGAAAGATCACCGCATTACGCAGGAACTATAAAGACAAATTTAACGAGTGTTTATTGGTGCGGTTTGGACTTAGCGGACAGAGTGGACAGTTAGAATCCGGGACCACAGACCACAATGACATTAGCTCCCGCTATTGGCAACCTCACGAAAATTGTCCTGAAGCCTCGGAAAACGAACTTGAAATCATTCCGGAGGGTGGTACGAGACATCAGATACTCTTAACCTCAAATCATCTCACCATTTTCATTCTAAATTAACAGAGAAAACATTATTTTTTGTTTAGTTTTCTTACACTTTATCAATCCTTTTTTCTTATGTATGCGTTATATTTCCTTTCTAGTGGTTATTTGGTTTATTTAGAAGGTCTTTGGAATATGTTTTTTAGTTAGTAGGTTAGTGTATTATCAATTTTTTGAAGATCGGGTAATTCTTTTCTTATCTGTCCCCAACTGTTCTCCTGTGATCCTTTTTCCTTCAGTGAAAATTTGAAGACTTGGGGCGAGTTGCTGTCTCTGTGTTAATTCTTTTTCTCGTAAGAAGAATAAAAATGGTACAAATATATTAAAACATATTAAATATAAATAAACAAAAGTAAGGTGAATACAGGCAATAAAAATAATAAAGATGTACAGCAAGATAAATATGAAGGTTAAAATATATGAGTGTATACTATAAACAACGAAGCGCCAGAAAGGTAGTAACCCACATCATGAAGAATAAAATACTAATAAAACAGAAATTGTTGAAAAGTAAAAAAACTATAAGGTAATACAGATAAAAAATAAAAACTGAATATAAAATAGGAATGTGAAATGATAAAAATGATATGAGTATGTGTAGAAAATGATAAGAATTGCGAAATAATGAGTAATTAGCGAAAAGAGGTCTTTTCTTATTATTTGTATTCTTATCATTTTCTACACATACTCATATCATTTTTATCATTTCACATTCCTATTTTATATTCAGTTTTTATTTTTTATCTGTAGGTATTACCTTATTTTTTACTTTTCAACACTTTCTGTTTTATTATTGTTTTATTCTTCATTATGTAGGTTACTACCTTTTGGCACTTCATTGTTTATAGTATACACTCATACATTTTAACCTTCATATTTACCTTGCTGTACATCTTTATCATTTTTATTGCCTGTATTTACCTTACTTTTGTTTATTTATATTTAATATGTTTTAATATATTTGTACCATCATTATTCTTATATTGTCTGCATTTTACATATAGCCCTGAAGAAGACCTACAAAGTAGATCGTAACGTTGGCTAATCAATAAAGTTTTTCTCCAATTCTACGAGAAATTCATTGTGACCTCTATCCGGACCACTTTCTTCCACGTACATAATAACTATGGGAAAAAAATCTAAACGCATTATTAGAACTTTCTCAAGCCAGATATAACTAGATTTTGTAAGAGAATGTCACAAAAATAAACAAAAAGAAATATGAAATGAATGAATAAGTAAATAAAAATAAAATTAAAATATGTATCGATGGGTGGGTCAGCGATTGTAATTTTCTATCATGTCCATGGTCGTTTTAAGGAACGCCCCTTTTAATTGGTTGAACTTTCTTGAATAAATACACCAACTTTGTATTTATTATCTATTCTCTGTAAAGTGATAATATATTGTCGAGGGGTAAATTCGTAGCGGTAGAAGACATGAGGGCTGAGAATGAAGTTAAGTGGCGAGTGGTCCCGATCGGATTCCGTTCTAGCTTTCACAGCCGGAGCTTTGATGAGAAAGGCCGGGCGGACTGGTTCTCCTTAGACACCAATGTTTTTCTCCATCCGCCTTTCCAATCAAACCTGTTTATCAGTCACTTTTAGGATAGATACATACAGTTACATATTAATGTGACCACTGGATAGATTCGTTCTTGTTACATGTTTGCATTATCTTTTTGTATGCGTAATAATGTAAATCGAGTTTTAATATTAGTTTTATGGGTAAGTTAGTTATCTGATAATGATATGAAATTGAATAAAATAGTTTCGAAAATAAATCTTTATTTTTTTTTAATATTTTGTGGTGTCACCCTTTTTACACCCTATTTTACATATTGATGAAAAAAAACGTTAAAAAATAGTTAAAATATATGATACAAATAATAAATCAATAATAAACTTACCGAATCCGACTTGTATTTAATGAAAAAGAAACAATAAATCCACAAAAATTTCAAACACAAATTATGCACGCCGACACTCGTAAAACAAAATGGCTGTACTGAAACCAATGCTGCCATTACTAAAAAAATATATTTTAAAAAACTTATATAGGTAGGCAACAGTGTTGCCATTACTTAAAACAGCAATTTTTTAAGACACGCGAAAGTATATAAAAAGATTGGAAAAAACAAAAAGAAAATAATCTTTCTTGGTGGTCACATTAATATGGCCAGGAACTGTAAGTACAAGGCAACAGCGTCTTTTTGAATCTTTCATTTTTTACTTCCAACCGGACAGCAGCGCAGTTCAATTAGAGCAGCAAATCCTCTAACATTTTAATTAGAGCTGTTAAAACAATCCTTGTCAGAACGGAAAAATTTATTTAATATCACGTTTTAAGGTTCGCCAAGAAAGTTATTTCGGTGTGTTAGTGTGAAATGAAACTCGATGTTTTCAGAGCAAAAAATGAACGTTAATCTGCCAAATATCTATTTGATTCAGTTAAATTCCCGTTTTTAAAAACCATTTCTGGTTACCTTCAGGATTATGTGGTTTTAGAAAGTCTTATCTTTTTTATGGAATTTTGTAAACTTCGAAATAAATGATTATCCGATTATGCATATGTTGTGAGAGGCTTTGCATTGCCGTTGTGGAACTCGATTCCTTAGTGATTTGCCAATCAATTCCATTAAAAAACTAACATTGACAAAATAATAACGGAACAAACATCTACTGGTGCAAACTTAAGTCACTTTCTTGCCAACTCTTTATTATCAGTAATGAAAACATCCTAAAAAATCTGTTCAGAAGAACGTTGAATGGGCTTAGTGAGGAATTATAGGAATGGAAATAAATATATGTCTTATTCAATATAAAAGACTATGTTATAGATAAAACATGAGGTTTCTTTCCTGCCGTAAACTGGAATAGTTGTAAATGTAATGCTATATAAATTGTGTTTAGAATTATGATGAAATATTTAAAAAAAATAAAGTAACACCGTAACTTTTACCGAGGTCAGAAAAACATTGTTTTGAATAAAGCCTTCGAGACAGGATTAGCTGAGTACACGGGTGGCTTTTTTTGTGATTTCTGATTTCCACACCTCAGTTCGAAACTGCTTCCAGCAGAAAAATTATTTATTCAATTAACGGCCGTGAATCTATAACTATTCTAGGATCTGAAAACCCAGCCTCTATAACGAGTTTTCTCAAAGTAAGGATAGAGATAGTTGGGGGTACAGTCAATTGAAACACCAAATAAGTGCATACTTATTTATTGTGTGCCGACGTTTCGAACTACTTTGTAGTTCATCTTCAGGGCTGTGAGAGAAAACAGACAAAACAAAATTTAGAGTTTTCCCAAACTTTTATAGTTTGACGTTTTGCATACTTTTACCATATGTCGTGCAAGTATTGAGTATTCGTGGATTAATTGACATATGTGGATGTGCTGAGGCTTGCCAATAATGCGTTATTAAATATTTTAGTTGTTAGTATTTCAAGTAGGCCCACTAGAGATTTGAATATGACACATTTAGTTGAATTTATTTTACACAGGACAAAAATTGTAAGGCTAAAATCTTCATAAATTCTCAAATTCAAGTATTTCAAAGCTCGCATTTTTCCGAGTTATTGTTACTTCACGAAAATTATGCTGATTCCTTCAAATTCATATACTGCAAATGGTATTAAATGAAAAAGCATCTTCCTCTCCCTCCATCCTTTTAAAATCAAAAATAATTAAAGGTATCTAAATTTGAATTGTATCAATCGTTTTAACTTCAGTTATAATTTGACACCCTTAAAATAGTGTATATAAATTAGTAATTAGCAATATAGTTAATACGTTGCGTCCATGTTAAATATAACGTCTGAAAAAAAAAGGAAACATTTGATCGTCGGATGAAATAATCATTTTGAAAAGGCTCAATTGTTTCCATGATATTCCCTAATTATAAAAAATACTGAGCAAGGTGGTTTTCAAACATTTTGTAACCCTTTGTACCACTACTCTTTTAAACATCTGAAATAATCCTTTTAGTTTATGTTATTATTATTATTAAAAGCTAAGCTGTTCAAAAACTGGGGTTTCTTTAAGGCTGGCCGAGTAATTATATGGCAACTGGGATTTCGAAATATGGATATTTATGCGGGCTTATTGATGACATTAGTTTTTATTCCTCAGCTTGCCAATAGCACCACTCGAGCTAATTGTTTACACTTTAATCACGTGTGCTCACTAATTCATCTTATCGCCAAAAGATAATACATTGTTGGTTTGTTATATGAGGAAGAAAATGGTCTAGGTGGAAGTCAGAAAAAATTCCCTTAATTAAGGAGAACTATTTATTCATTATAATATTTAAGGGAAATATTATAAATAGAAAGTAGTTCTCCATATTTTATTTTATTTATTTATCAATTTATCAGAATTTTTTCTGATCTCCAGCCGGACCATTTTCTTCCTCATATAACAAACCAACAATGTATCATCTTTTGGCAATAAGATGAATCAGTGAGCACACGTGATTAAAGTGTAAACAAATAACTCAAGTGGTGCTACTGGCAAGCTGAGGAATAAAAACTAATGTCATCAATAAGCCCGCATAAATATCCATATTTCGAAATCCCAGTCGCCATATAATTACTCGGCCAGCCTTAAAGAAACCCCAGTTTTTAAACAGCTAAGTTTTTAATAATAATAATAATAATAACATAAACTAAAAGGATTATTTCAGATGTTTAAAAGAGTAGTGGCACAAAGGAAGGCCGGCAGAAGATGACGGGCCAGTAATAAAAAGGATCAGAGCTTATTCACCAACTCTAGTGTTAAGTAAGGTTTAATCATATGTATTATTGTGTCGGGAATGGTTCAGCGACCAATTACGACAGCTTTGGTAGTTTGGTGGTTTTTGCTGGAGCCTGAGTCGAGCCGGTGTAACCACAGCCGTTGGGGTGGGGGGGGGGGAGGGGGGGGCAACTCGGCGACTCCAACAGCTATCACACTTTGTTTGTTCACTTGTCTTCTCTCCATTAACCCCATTAGCCACCTTCTATTTTCGAGATTCTTCAATAGGAATTGCCATGGAAAATACAGATACATTGTTGCCTCTGGACGTATTTTAAATTAATATTTAACATATTTAATTTTGATGGTCTATATTAAGCATATTTAGCCCTGAAGAAGCCCAGCAATGTCCGATAAACAGTTCTACTACACTTTTTTTGACCTCCATACGAACCATTTTCTTCCTCGTATATATAAGGTCAATTATAATTAGTCAAGATAATAAAATGTCAAACATGATAAGTTTGGAGGCTGGAGGAGTTGAAATATTTAATGTAATCTAATGATCGAGATTTAGTTCCGAATTCCTTAATTCAATGTTAATGAAATTTGCATTGATGGGCGGTATTAAAGATAAATCAAATGTCAACCTGATACCTGTTAGAAACTGAGACGCATTGTTTCCGTAGGCTTAAGAAGTGTAATATGTAAGTCACTCATCTTATCCAGCTTACATCGCTTTAGCTGTGCCTAAAAGAAGTCATTGCACAGATAGAACTTGAACTGCTTCAGTTCACTTTACAATATCTTAACTATTGGAGAGGCAACTTTGCTCCACATGACTTGATAGAGCTACTATATTCGGTCACCTGGAGTATATTTACATGACGTTAGATACATATATATATATATATATATATATATATATATATATATATATATATATATGTTAAGTGAATATAAGAGAGATTTAAGTATAAAAATAAACTCTTATGATTAGTTATGTTGATAGTCTATGTGTAAACAAAGGAATGCATAAATACTCAGAGAAAGATAAAATACAGTCAGTTTACTTCTAACAGCTCGAGTGTCTTTATGTCCTGTTTTTCCCTTTTTTCTGAAGTCAGTGTTCAGTCTAATCATAAGTTACATATCAATAAATATCAGTGAAGCTGCTGGTTAGAACATCGACATATCGTTGATGGTAATGATAATTTAATTATACTCTTATTAACCCAGATAATCCGGAATTTTTTTTTCTTTTACTTTCCCCCAATTGCCTTTTGGGCAATGCATAAATATTTTGAGAATAACATATAAAAAACATTTTCAGTCCTCAAAATATTTCTGTTTTTTTAAAAAAAGACATCCTTCTGGAAGAGAATAAAGAGCATCAATAGAATTTAATTGAAAACAATATGTATTTATGTGTATAAGTAGTAAATTGGCATTGTACATAGTAGCTATGTAATAACATAAAAAATGAGTGATTAATTAATTTTAGGGTCTTCTAATGTTTCGTGTGAAATGGTAAAAACAATCCATGGTGGTCGCTTTTTTTTTGCACAACCTACAGTGCTGTTGCAACTTTTTCCCTGAAGGTCCAATTGGAAAACTTGTTGTAAAATGATCAAACCTGTCATATCTAGAATCAATTTTATCCCGCTTAGAGGGTCTCCGTTGGCTGCGTACAATACGCTCATTTGACTAATATGGAAGTAGCAACCCTGCAATCAAAAGCTAAGTGGTCTAATTTACCACCAGCATTCTTATGCAGAATCCAGGCATTTTGCTCTGCTACATCTATTAGGTGCACTGTTATAGGGAAATACCACTTTTTACCTCTAATAGATGCACTTTTTACCTCTATAAAGTGAATATTCTGGTCATCACGGCCGACCCCAACCAAATATGTCTATTATAAGAATCAAAAAGAGCTGCTTGCTGAGCATTTATTCTTTTTTTTCTCTCCCTAGAAAATCTTTTCACAGGTTTGATGGGTCCAACACCAGCATAATTCGTACTCAAAGTCATTGCATTGTGCTTTCTTGTTTCGAGGCACCCTGCATTTCAGGCCAAGACGATTCCGGTAAACATAATTCTCCCTTTTCCCCGTTGTACTCTTTTTTTTTAAATTCTAGGACGCTTAGTAACACCATTGGTACTTTTAGGTCTTGGTGACGGGGATAATCTATGCCCTCTTTTCATTCTAGTCATTTTGGGAACCTCTGATCTAATGGCCGGAATCTCATAATTCTGCCAATGATTTTTCTTTGTCGCATGGTGATGACGATGAATATTTCTTTACTACATCAAGTAAAGCCGGATCTCTTACCTCCATACAACTATTCGACTGGCTTGCAGGTAAATTAACTAAATAAGGTTCATCTTCTGCTGCTGAGTCCTCATCTGTCATATCTTCAACAGCATTTGTTGGAGGAAATATAGTTATTTCAACCCCTGCATCGGGGATTTCACTCCCCCTCACAACTTTCAAAAAGTTCTAGTAGTTCATTTAGGTAGAGTTGTTTCCTAAAAAAGAAAAGATGATCTATAATACTAACGTCCTTCCAGAAGGATAGATAAATGTGCAACCTCCCTATGTCTAAACTATTGAAATGTAAATAGCATTAATATCTTAAATATTGAGTCTTATTATTCTAGTTGTAAGAAAAAATAATAATGAGTAAAACAAAAACAGTTATGTATATTTTTTACTTACCCGTCGACAACAATATCAGTAAATTCAGGCCCTCCTCACTTTGAACTTGGGTTTGGAAAATATAAACTGAGCCTACAGATGTTAAATTCCAATAACTTAAACATAAAACCCAGAGGAACAAAATGATGCAGTCCAGAGCACTATATAATCTCTTTGGGCTGGCTTAGAAAAGATTTTCAAAAAAGTAGTAAACATCCTTCTAGAAGGACGCCAGGATTATCTGGGTTAACAGATCCCAAACATTGTCTTTACTTTCTGAATTACCAATTAATAGCTGATCAACTTTTCATCGATTCTGGAAATAATAGGACCGGAATCTATCAAATTACATAGACGGATTCACCAGATAGAGAGAGTACCTACATTTCTGTTGAAACTGTTCA
Source organism: Arma custos (assembly GCA_037127475.1). Taxonomy (NCBI): domain Eukaryota; kingdom Metazoa; phylum Arthropoda; class Insecta; order Hemiptera; family Pentatomidae; genus Arma; species Arma custos. The sequence continues at coordinate 22,542,390 of CM073761.1, read as the reverse complement.
TTTCATGGCCTCTTCGATCCCCCAAACAACATAGATCTCTCTTGTAATGTCCCCCCCCCCACTCTCTCCTGTCTTACCGTAAGAATATGATTTTTATTGGTATGAATGGTTACTTTTCAAAGTGCCCAGTCAACTGAGGTAGCCTCTTCTACTGAGTCATCCAGCTGCTCTGTCCTAAAGTCTTAATTGATGACTATCAGGGCATCTAACCGTATGTTCTAGCTACCATTCGAAATTGAGAACGAATTCGGTTTTATATATCCGGATGCCTAAGATATCTCCTGGGCATCAGAAGCATAGCTGTGATATATTACTTCTAATAGTGTTTTTTCATGAAAAATCAGCATCTAATCCTTACTTCTTCTTTATTTTTGTGATTGCTTCTTTTAAATATTTACAGGTTTCGACTGATTTTAGAATGTGGTTACTCATTTTAACATACTCATCTGCTCCTTTTGTTCATTGATTCATAGCTGAAAGTGCAGCCATTCCAAATTATGTTACTAATGTCTTCATTTGAAACAATGCCCAGGATCAAATCTGAACATGCGCAAAATTAGTTAATTTACTGTTCTTCCTCTACCCATGATTAGTCGCATTAAAAAAAAATCATAAGTAATTATTGTAATACTTGTGATATTATAATCAATGACGGTTTATATTAACATATTAATATTGCTTCAAAACTAAATATTTTAAATACTAACAAAAAAAATGTAGTTTTTCAACCAGCTTGCCTTGGCATCAGAAAGTGGAGCATGGTTGCTCCCGACCGAGCCCCATGGTGAGGCTACAATGACCTCAGGATTTATCGCCAGAGAACAGAATCAAGTGCCGTTGGCCAATTAACATTTGAACATTAATTTCAATGTTTCGGGTATTTCAGGCTTTCTCGTACTTATGTCTTTTAAGGTTATATGGTTATTCCATGAAATATTTTTAATTTGACCAACAAGGCTATGATTTACTTTACAACTATTCATTATCTTCATTACAAGTTTTGGAAGTGACTAGTGACCGTGACCCTACTGGTTAGTCTCTAACTAGTCACAGCCGAATGTTTTAATGAAGGCAATAAATTGTGTCATAGTAAATAAACCAAAGCCTTCATTGGTCAAAATAAAATCCGCAAGATCACTCCTGACGCAATCCTGATGTCAATGTTTAAATATTCGTTCGTTACTGAGCTCATAATATTTTTGTACACTTATGGAAAAGAAAAAAAGAAGTAATATAAAAACATTTCGGGAGATTTCGAATCTTGCGCGCATAGATTTGTCTAAAATATTAATATATTGTATTTTATATGTGTAATGAGTTAGCTTTATTTATTTCGAAATATATTAGCAATAATAAGGTTATATAACTGTTGAATTGCACAGGCAGTGAAGTAGTGAATAAAGAGGCGAAAAAAATTAAGCCCACCCCGGCAAAGTCCTAACCCAGGCTTTGTTCAAATAGTCCGAAAAAGCAACAAATAAATTCTTCAACCCAGAAGCGCTTCCTGGACCATTAGCTTTTGGTATGAACAATCATTTTGTAACATTTTTTAGAACATTGTGGAAATATTTTTTTAAAAAAGCAATTCGATCTTTTTATGTGCAATATCAATACCAAGTTTTAGCGGCTAGGTGTCAGATAGATTTAGTAAAGAACTAGATGGAACAACGACTAATCACACCCTATCATTTTTCTCATAGCTAACAACCAGTTCATTCACCTCCAAGTCAATTACGCCATTGGCTTAGAACAGTAGTATTATCCAGCAGGCTTCAAAAAATGTATTTATGTGTGTGTGTGTAGTATATATAGCACAGTATGCATAATTTGGTATAGTTATTGGCGTGTATAACCAAACGTTTTATATTGTAGATAAATCTACAGTGAATGAACCACAAAAATTAACCCAATCATCTCACAGTTATAGATATTAATATAAACTATTAATCAATATATAAACTATTTAACTGTTGATTAATATAGACCATTACAGAATATTAACCACGGTCAAATTAACATCGGCGTAATGGATACATTTTTAAACATCAAATTTAAAACACTCGAAATGTTTTTCCAATTAGGACAAGTTATATTATCTCTATTGAAAAATATTATACCTGCTCAGATTTCTTATTCACATGTATCTTACTCAACGTTCTTAAAGAGGTAGTGGTTGCCTTACAAGCATAAGTGATAATCAGTAAAAACATAAATTGAAATTCAGAAACCAGTTTTTAGTTGATTCCAACTCGTATTGGAATAAAAACTTCTTTGAATTCGCATGCCTCAAAGTTATAACGGCCGAAAAACAGAATTTAAAAAAGTGCAGTCTAAAATTATAAACATTATTGAAAGACTTGAAATTTAAATTCAGTACATTTTTTTTTATCCCTGATATTTAAATTTATAAATTCAGAGCTAAACACTTTTGAACGATCATTGAGTTGTCAAATGTTAAAAAAAGGCTCCCTAATGTGTATAGCCAAATGAAAGAAATGCAGTCCTAACTGTATTAGGTTCCCTTAAAACTTATACCTTTTTCTATCGATATCAGTTACCAGAACAAGCAATAGAGGGTTACTTAAGGGGCTTAATCAACTTATTACGTCCATTGTAAATTTATAAGGATACGCATTATTAACCATATTTTTAAAATAATAGAAACCTCTAATTTTCCTTATTAAATACTGATCACCTACAGGGAAGGTAATAGTATGGAGAATGAAGGTTCATGGCAGAGGGGAACATGCCGGTTCTATTTACATTGATTTTAAGCAATAATAGTTTTATGAACATCATCTTATTATTTCTTTAATTAAAAAAATATATTTATTGAAATTTACAACTGTATTATAACAATAAAACAAGTAAATATAATGACATGAATGGTACATATTGGCATGAGATAAAGGCAAGTGGAGAAACTACCCCTACCAGGGGAGTAATCAACTAATAAATTCAACTTAGGCCCGAGGACACCTTTTCAGGCGCCTTGGAGGATTATCGGGAATTGAAGAAGTTGCTCGGCTTGTAACTAGTCGGTTAAAGTAGAAACATAATTTGTCATAAGACTGGTATCGGGTTCAGGCCAAGTCAGTAAGAAATGGGACATCCAGGTGACTAGGAATCATTTTATTCAAACAAAGTAAGGAGGATTTTACGAAGGATTTTGGATTGTAAGGATTAGATACGAGAGGAATTCAATAGCTTAATGGAACCCCAAAGCTCTACTCCCTAAGTCCAACTAGGTCTTATAATAGTCATGTAGATGAGTCTTTTGTAATTAATTGGGGGCTAAAATCATTTGTTTGGTATGTGATGCAGTAGCCTGAAACGGCGAGCAGTTTCTCTTGTCATTTCAGTCTGGTATGAGAATTCCAAGTTAAACGCTTGTCAAGATGTAATCCTAAGTATCCGATTTGTTCTAAAGGAGTCCGAGGGTTATTATTAAAGGGTACTGCAGGACAAGAATTCATTGGTTTTGGACGAAGAGTAAAGGTGATTTGGCAGGATTTGTGGGAATTAATTTGTATCCTCCAGTTTTCACACCATTCTTCAATGTCAGTGATATGGGATTGAAGAGTATGGGATCCAATAATTGGATAAGTGTTGATTAATATCACATGTATCGTCAACATACGTGGTAAGGATAGTGTTAGGATGGGTTGGAATGTCTGCTATATAAACAGTGAAGATAATTGAGCCGAGGAGGACGAATTTATTGTGGTTTATTTTGAATGACCTGTTACTGAGATAGGATTGGATAATGAGAAAGTATATAGGCGATAGGATTTGGCGGAGTTCATAAAGCATTCCCGGATGCCAAACTCAGACAAAAGCCTGTTCCACGTCGAGAAAGACCGCTGAACAAGAAAATCCATATTCTAATGAACACGATGACATTCCTTTGTTTTAATAATGTGATTGATATCATCACAGCTGTGCATGTAATGTTCAAAAAGAAGCTGAATTGGATTTAATCTTCAAGAGTTCTTCTTTGAAACCACAGTCACTCTTTTAAGATGTGCGTGAGTGGGGGATGGTGGGGGGTTATGGGAGGGGATGGTGAGGGGGGGTGTCGGCCCAAAGAGCCCTGTAATTAGCCAGCACCTCGGCAACCTCTTTAACTTTGGATGGATAGCTCGCCTAATGTCCCTCCACCCTAAATATTATTTCAGCTATAAGCAAATATAGTCAAAAGTAAATATTATTCATGTTTCCTTTTTATTTATTAGCGTTTTTTTTTCAACTATGTAAAGTAGCGTGTAGAGATGAAATGATAGATAAATCGCTTTAAATCAGAGATATCTCACGCAGTCTGCGTGCAACAACCACAGTTACAATATAATCATAGTGATAACGGCCTTTAAGGGTCTTACTATAAATGCATAAGCTTATTCTCTATGCCGGTTATTTGCTCTATAAATAAAAATAAGTGAGTAATGATTAAATGGGGGCTACCTAAACCGACTATGTGGTAGTTTCGACACTGTAATGACCAAAATTGGCTTCGGCTTCTATCAGCCCTGTAGATGACCCTACAACGTAGGTCGAAACGTCGGCACTCATAATAAATAAGTTTGTTTTATTTTGTGTTATATTTACTGCTCCCCCAGGCTATCTATATCCCACAGGTAATAACGAAACGTTTATTAATAAGAGTTTTTCGGATCTTGGGAAATATTGGGCAGATAATTTTTTTCTTTTATTAAGTAGAGATTATAGTAGTCTTTTGAAAGATCATCTGGGGTGTTCTAGGACGTATATACTTTATATATCGATAGCTATACTAAAATAAAGTTAACGGTATTCCGTGTAAACATGTGCAGATTAAGTAGATGGATATAAAGTTCAATAGGCCATATCTTTGCTAACCTACATGAAATTGATAAAACTAAGCCGACTGGTTTATATAACACTTTCTATTCTATATTATTAATGCAATCATGTCCTTGCTGTAGTAGTTGTTGACGATACTCAGCTGTCTTTGCAAATAATGCAAAAAGGGTTTTCGTATCTTAGATTGTTCTAGTCATTTTTTTCGTAAATTAAGTGAGAATCTGTAGTCCAGAATTTGTGATAGTTGTCTGTACCGCTTAGGGAGTTCTTTTTTTTTCATTTTGTATTTGTGTTCTATTTATGTTCTATAGGCAAAGTATATTGTGAGAAAACGCATATACTTTTTCTAAATATTTTGTCGGTTTTGACTGCTGGTCATGAAGGGAATTTAGCTCGATTATATGGTGTTGATTTTAATTTTTCATTAATGAAATCACTTTTCCAAGTCGAATAAATGGTTGTGGAGGGCTATAAATGCTATAGTACAATTTCTATGGGAAGAAGGAATCTTTCGTTAAAGACTGATATGATTGAAGTACCTCTCCAAATATTAAATTTTCCAGTTCGAATATATTCTTAAAATGAAACCAACAGGTCACTTATATGCTTAAAATGCCAAACTTCCTTTCTTAACAGAATTCTAGTCTCATTTTATATTAATGGTAAGAGAAGGTGAGGACAGACTTGTCGGCTACCCTCACTGACCCGACGCTACTTGACCATACAGAAGTGTTGAAGAGCTAAAACGCCGGTATGCTATCTCACCATCACAGTAATAGCGGATCGTCTCCTCATTTTCCTTTCACTCACGCCTGCAGTAGAAGCAATTGAATGTTCTTGTCATGGAACAATCAAGTTGCAAGCTAAGCAGAAAATTATAAAGAAGACTTCAGTGTTTCGGACCTAAGGACCTAAAATGGAGACAAAATATTTGTCCATATCTTTGCTCTTCATTCATCGCATTGTTACATATATAAAAGTTTTACTTGACTCAATCATCATTGAAAATAGCCTGCAGCATGGAAGGACATCAGTATTCTTTGAATAGTAATCACAAGCAAGTACCTGTCTTCTCCCCCTTCCCTTGGAAGATATGTCTCAGCAGTTTCACTAATCTGCAATAGCCAATCAAAAAGAGTTTCGCAACTGGTTCTGTTGAGATTCAGATAAATTAACTTAATTTATACTCCTTCAAATATATTCAAAATTTATATTTTTCACTCATAGAAAACAATTTTCCACTAAATAGAAACAATAATACACGTTATAACGTTTTCTCTTTATGAGCTCACACTCACAACACCAGTAATATAACATATGACCATATGACTTCTAACAGGTACATTGCTTAATTGATCTTGTTCTAAGTCGACTTTAGACTCTTTGGAATTGTCAAGGCAAATCTGATTGTTTCCACTGACAACTCGAAATAATCCTTTGACTAGGTATAATCTCTCTTATCTCTAGAGGGCGGGTACCCTGCTCTCTTTCTTCTGCTCCGACGTCAGCCACTGAGTCTTCCCTTTCAATCCTCCAAGTCTTAATTTGAGTGATCGTGATTGTATAGGGTTAAATGCAATTGGTGAAACATGATAAACAGCTAAGAATTAACAAATGTGGGGAAGGTAAAGTCAAGAAGCTGTGCTTCAGAAACTTTTGAATTTAAGAAGACGGAATATGTCGAAATAGTAATTTAGCAATATTATTTTTAGGATAGTTGTTATAAAAAAAGTGTTGTTATCTTTCATTGTTTAAACAGACAACTGAAAAGTTTTTAGTTTTTCAATAATGATCCGGAAAGTCGCTGAGGTCGAAATGATTTGACATTCTAGTTCAGCAGTTTTAAAGAATATAAAGAACATGTAATTTCCATTGATGATAAAGTTGTACATGAGTTTAATAACAAGATAAGGAGGATTAATATCTAGGTATTAAGTAGAAGTTGCAAATATAACAGATGTTGTCCTGGCTAGAAAGGTCAGTTATGCTAATTAAGTTTGACAGTGTTTCATTGCAGCAGGTGGTTCTTTTCAAGCAAACCCTGTAATCAATCGCCAGTAGCTTTAGCCTTTATTTGCTTTGATCTATTTTCCTTTCTCCCATTTTAATACAGTCAATAATACACTATATATACAGTAATTTATATATTAGTAATTCTTATTTTTTTTGCGAATATTTAGTGCATTGTTTTTTGTACTTTAGAATCCTTTGTAGTGTTTGATGGTGCAGACAGCCTTGCAGTCAAAAGGGGTTATCGCATATATAAAATATTCACTAATGCTTCGTACATTTTTATAATGTATCGTGGAAAGTGGGGCAAGTGCGTCTTTAGCTGTTTATAAAGCATACAGCAAAGCCGCAATCTCAGTTTGCTTATGCGACTCGGCTACGTCATGTGATAAGCCGATCATAGGTGAAATATTTGAATAAAGTGCGTTTTTATTTCGATTAATGTGATAATAGGTAAGTCTGTTATAATTTAGCAGTCAAATATATTGCTGCGGTAACAGACAGAAGGGCGGAAACAAGGGATTAGCGTCTTAGGCGGGAGACGTTAAGATTGGATTAGAACCTTCTCGTACATACTAGAACCGCCTCTCCTTTGTCGGAAGCGATTAAGAAGGTTCTCGACAATCCCAAAACAGTCTCCCCCTACTTCTAGAATGGTTGGCCTTGCTTATTTAAATACCCCCACGCCTCGAGTGCGTCAGTCAGAGAGTAGACCAGGCACTGTGATGAACTTGTAATAAGTGAGTGTCAGTGTGATAAACTATTTAGTGTTGAACCGGCCATTGTAATAAGTGTATCAGTGAACGGTGACAGTCTCCCGAGTGTAATAAACCGTTTCTGGGTTTTAATGTGTGTCAGTTTGTCATATTTGGAGAATCTTACGGTCGGTGGACTTTGATTAGTGAACTGTAAGTGTTAATTAGTAGTTGTAAATTGTAGTGTAATTTTATAGTATTCGTATAAATTTATGTAAACAGTTAAGTCATTTAGAATTAGTAATATCTTATATTATTTTAGTAATTAAATAGGCCTAGGTTATAATAAATATTTAGAATTGTAAATTTATTGTGCTATTGTAAATTTATCTTAGTTTAATAATGTAATGGTATTCTTTTTGTTATTTTGTTAATAAATATTAGTATCTTGAATTTAGGAGTAGTTTAATTCATTTTCACATCCAGTAACCCGTAACAATATTATTGAATTATAATAAAAATATTAAATAATTTCCCAAACTCGCATGATGCTAGAGTTACCGGCACATACTTTAAGGTGATGATCTTATGACACTGTTGCCAAATGGCAATGGATAACAAATAATTTAAAAAAAAAAAAACTTGTTACTATGGGGTCACACGAGGAAAAGGAAAGAAAAAGCGATAAAACACCTGTTATTAACTCTGTATTTTCTGATAATAAAAAGACAAACAAAGGCAAAAAAGTGCAAAAGTGACAGAAGTATCCACAGTGAAAATTTCGGAGAAAGAGGAGAAAATTCCTTGCTTATATTGTAATGAACTATTCGCGGATCATTGTCAAGAGGAGTGGATTATGTGTGTTCAGTGGGGGCAGTGGATACATGCAGATTGCACAGACAATAAAAAAGGGTAAAATGACTTTCTTTGGGACATTTCCCGTTAAAGTTTTGTCATGACGGACTTACCCCGATGTATGGGGCAAGTGCGTCATTTGATAGTTGCTCATAAATGTCAAAGTTTTTTGTTAAAATAATTTATTTTACTTTTTTAATTGAAAAAGTACGCCTGCTAACCCCGAGCAAACATAATCCTTGAATCTAGACCAATTTATTTCTGCCCTTGAACCCTAGTATACGTCGGTAGAAAGGACACTGGTGAATCGTCAAAAGGGATGAGTTAAGGGGCTATAGTCAGCCTCCACGGCCCTATATAAACAAAGATTCGTGACAACGCTATGTTGGGTGATCTCTTTGATATCTGTGCTCCCGCTAACCTATACATCTGCAACATTTCACAGCTAAAGATCTTAATGGTCTATTGCCCTAGCCGGAAAAAAAATTAGAACATCAGTCACAACCAGTAATACTAATGTCCTTATTGTGGCAGAATGTAGAATTTCTCAATAAAAAATACCAAAAAAGAATATCAGAGTGAATTTAGGGAGACCTCAACCAAAAATTAAATTTTAAAATGAATTTTTATTTGGCCCTATTTTGGCAGGCCTATAATTCCTAATCATCATTAATAAATAAAAAATTCAATTTTTTTTCTGAATCGAAATTAAGAAAAAAACACGCTTAAACATAAAAAGATTCCTTATAATTATTATTACAATAATTTTCAATGAATTTAATAAACACGAATTTTACAGAGGATTACAATGCAGGTAGACAACCTGATTTCCCTTATAGGCAAGTGGCCAGGTGTTTGAAGGTTGCAAAGAATTGAAGAGAGCAGCATTTTTGATATGTTGTAAGGGAATGTCTGAGTAGTGTTGATCCAAATTTGGGACCGAAAAAACGGATGGGAAAACTTTTGGTGGCTGAAAAACCTCGACATTTTTTCCAAAAAGTCCAAATTTTTTGCCAAGTTTTGGCCGACTTTCGTGAGGAATGCCGGCCGAAGGAGTGGTCCTACGATGAAAGTCAAGTGAACTGGAGTTTTAGTAAGCACATAACGAGGCCTGTAGGTGTTATACTTCTCTTGTTAATTAAAAAAAAAGCAATTTATATTGAAAAGGAAAGGTAAAAAGAGACCTTACATAAATGTTAAGACCGCGGAAAAATCTCAACGAAAAGCCCTTAAGTCTCCAAACTAAAACAAAAATTGGAGCCTTGCAAAGAGTTGCAATCGAGCCTTGGGGGTAGTGGGTTGTTTCTTGGGTGCATTATTCATGTTTTGCTTTGCTGTTATTCTCTTTCTTCCGTAAGGATGCCTGAATAGGCGAAATATTGGAAAGATATTTTCAATTTCTGTTTTAGTTTGGAGACTTAAGGGGTTTTCGTTGGAATTTTTCCACGGTCTTAAAAAAAAGGAAAATGGGTGTTTTAACCTTGTACGCCACGAATCGATCTAAAACAGCTTGTTTATTGTAAATTATAAACATTTACTTGTAAATTACCTATACAAAAAATAATGGTAGTACTAGTAACCATTACTATGCAGGTGAAGAGCCACCCAGTCTCCCCGAGAATTTTCGGCCACCAAGTTTTCCCATCCGTTTTCCGGTTGCAAACTTGGATTTACACTACTCAGACATGCCTTTACAATATATCAAAAATGCAGCTCTCTCGATTTTGTGCCACCTAAAGCCCTTTTTTGGTACCTATCCGCTGGCCTATAAACAGCTCGTGCCTTGTGCTCGTGAACGCAGCAGAACTCTGGTGTTGGTCTACAAAAAGCAAATACTTTACTTTGAAAGATTTGACATTCACATATGAATCACATCTAACAGTTCCATCTAAGAATTTGATATGCCTCCGACTGATGTAGAGTGGTACTGACGGTAGCCTTAGCTCCTCATGGATTATGGTGTTCCGCTCCCCTTGGAGAGTAGTTCCCCTGTCTATTGGCCGAAGGACGGTGTTCTAAATGCTTTTAAGGATAGATTTGTACAAATGCCGGAGCAGTGATGCACCATAGAACAGTGTAGGCATAATGTTTGCGCTGTAAATCTGCTATTTGAGTCACAAAGAGAGAGGCGGCTAGGTGAGCAGGTAGTGGAGCCAATGCGACTTCTGCCTGTCCAGCTTGAGTCTCCCTGACTCGAGAAGGTAAGATGCCTGTCAAGAGTGACGCCAAGTTAGGGGATTGATGAAGAAATGCATCTATCCCCTTCCTCAGCAGTGAAGGTTAAGGGCTTTTCCTCTTCCCACGCTGAAACATCTTCCTGTTGCCGTTTAGCCTCAGTTCATCTGACACTGTAGTAGAGGCAGACTGTGCAATCTTTGTTGGCATTGAAGCTGGAGGCGTAGATAGGCCGATGCCATCCGCATAGGCTGCTACCACCGGTCCTGGAAGCTTCATTGAAACCACAGAGGCCCTGATAAAGACGATTATATAAAAATATAATCTGCCATATAAACAAGTTTTTTTTTCAAGTTCCCTTAATTTGTTAATTTATTTGTTATACCTAGTTAATATTTACAATGCTGTTATTTTTACATTTTCTGTAGCTTTTTAAGCTATTTTTATTATTTCTACTTTTTCTACTACATTTTAATCAGCTTCTGCGTTTATCTTTGTTTTTATTTTTGTTGTGTTTTGGTTCAAACTATTGGGGCACACTTTGTATTGCATTTTCTTGGGATTGCATAATTTAATCTAAATGTATTTTAACCTAGTATCTTAAATCTTCTCTTATTCCAGCTCAGCCTACGTATTTTTGTTAACGCACTGGTGCTGTTATTGGTACTTTTGTGTGTAGTTGGATTAATATAAGTTTTTTTGTGAGACGAAGAATTTAATGTGCCTCCTTCTGGTGAATTCAGAAAAAGTTGGAAGATCGAAGTATTTGTGCAGCTGCGCTGGTTTCATCTTCTTTAACAATGTCGATCTAAATATTTTTCAAAGTATGGTATTTTGGAATTGTTGAAGATGTCTGTCTGTCACTGAGATTTATGTATAAATTTTTATGTGGAGTGTATGTGATAAGGCTGGCGGTATTACTAGGTGTTAAAGTCTCTAAGATTTTCTACGAAGAGATTTTCCTATTCTGTCGCAGTGTGTGAATGATCTAATGTGCCTCTCCATTTTGATTTCTGAATAAACTATTCTTTAAGATAGTACGGTGTCGGCCACTTTTTCGGCAATTTTTTCACCCTTCTGTTTGAGGAAAACTACGCAGTCCGTTTAGCTTCCGTAGTTCAGTACACTCTGTGTCAGCCTAGCATAGGCCACCTTGGCATTTATACTGCTGCTGTACATGGATTTTTTTTTCTTACCCTCCTGTTTATTTACCAATACATCTACAATATACATTCAACCTAATATATATATATATATTTGCTGAACTGGACTGCCCGAACGGAAACACCTCACTTCTATAAACTCCCCTCTACTTTTGCGTTGTAAATATTATATTATAGAAAACGTCGGAACACAATAAATAAGTATGCGCTTATTATGGTATTTTAATTAACTGCACCCCCAATTATCTCTATCCTTACATTAGTAAGTTAAAATATATTCTAGAAAGCCTTATTATTATATCTCTACTTTGAGAATTGAAATTGAAAGTACAAATTAAAATGCTGGAATGAACACAACACTTTGTTTATCCTGCTTACAGTACATTGAAAAAATAATACAATCTGATCACAATTTAATGAATATGTGGAAGAAAATAGTCCGGTTGGAGGTTAAAAAATTTCTCTCAAGTAAGGAGAACTGTTTATTAAAGAGCTAGCGTTTCGACCCATATTGCAGGTCTTTAGGGCTGTCGAGAGGGGGGGAGGGGGGGCGGTGTAGCCTCGTCACTAACTACTCACATAACTCAGATTTTAGAAATAAAATTAAACAAATTAAATGAATAGTTGTATAAATTGTAAAATAGGAGTTGGCCCGCCGCTAAGCGAACAGTCCCTAGTCTTCAGAATTTGCAAAACATTTGCATTTTTAATTATATATAAAAATAATCTGCAGAGTGCCTACTTACGAAAACAAAACTGCTCAGCACTAAATGTTGTGAGTTCGCTCTGTGGTTTATATTATATTATTGTTGGCAATTGTCAATATTTCTTTATTTATTTCTATAAAATCGCTCGATCGTTATTAATAGTATTCATCTGAGTTCTCGTATTTCTTGTTTCACTAAACAAAAAGAAAAAAAGTTATTATCAACTGTGAATACAGGTTTCCTATGTCGTCGAAAAAGAGGACGCAATGGTGCCATTAGCCCGAGGGAAGTGGTCCAGATGGTAAGAGAGCCATTAGGGGACTGGCACGGACAGTTGGCGGACAGTTACGTGAGTGAAGGGTGTGGGAGTTGTAATTAGAAATTTGGATGGGTTGGATGGTAGTCGTGAGCTATGAGCTGCCTAGCCGGAGTTTTCGGAAATCGTCGGAAATCTGTCATTGGCCGTGAAGACGACGTACAGGCTAGAGATGGAGCAATTAGTAGGGCTGGAGGCGTCCCACAATGCTCCGAATCGGTCCAAAACCTGGCCAACATTCTCAATTTTACTTTATTGCTACTTCGGTTTACTAAAAATGTAGGTAAATGTCATGTTAGTATAAACAGCTTTTTTGTATCATAATAATGATAAAGTAATAATAACTCTCTCTCTCTCTCTCTCTCTCTCTCTCTCTCTCTCTCTCTCTCTCTCTCTCTCTCTCTCTCTCTCTCTCTCACTCTCTCTCTCTCTCACACTCTCTCTCTCTCTCTCTCTCTATCTCCCTCTCTCCCTTTCTCTTTCACTTGTTATCTATCTCTATCTCTTTTTCTCTCAAACTTCATCATACCCCTCGTCTATTACTTAAAGTTTTTTTTTAATTTAAATTGAAAATAACTAGGGTAGAACGAATTTTTCTGTAAAAAAAAAATGAGCAATTCATCTTCTTTTTCAGTTAATGCTTCTATAGGCTACAACATCATCTCTGTCAATTTCAGGTATTTTTTATCCTTCGAAGAACTTATGAATTTAAAATGAATGGCTCTGAGGTTAGCAGAAGACTTTTGAATTCTATTTAATAGAATACATACTACCGTAGATAGTAGACAGATGATCTGCACAAGCCAACTATCATTAGGTTAAGGATAATTGATTACTTCAAGAATTTAATCAAGAATTTTTCTAATGTGTGCAACGTTCCTATTGTTGAAATGAAGTCCTTGTTGCTATTAATTATTTATTAGTTTGTCACCAACTACTTCTCCAAATGTAATGTTGATTGATTCCGGAACGAGGTGCTTACCTTTAATACAGAGATAAGATCTCATGCCAAACAAAAAAAACGTTGACTTTCTTATGTATAAATAAACATACATTCACATCCACAAAATATAAACACGAAAATTATCGTGATATCTGGAACCCATGATAATATTTTAACCATATTCATAAAAGCAGGAGGCTGTTTTGTATGCATGGGGAGTGTGGACGGAGAGAGATGGGAGTAAGAGAGAGAGAGTGATGAGCATAAAATGGACTAGACTAATGTATGTAGATGAGGGTTAGAGCCTTGCCACCTCCATGCTCCTACAGGAGGCACTTGGACCAAAAAAAATCAATTGTCGATAGGACCATCTAAATGTTCCGCTAGGCCAGTAGGAAATTAGATGTAGAGAACTCACCTGCTGGTAGACCCCCCCCCCCTGACCCCACCCATAAAATAAAGCATATTTTGATTGATAAACAATGATTACGGAGGCCTACTGAGCTTCTTACTCAAAATTTACGGTTGAGGCTGGGTCTTATCCATAATAATACCATATCTTATCCATGGGTGGGTTCGCATCAGTAACATGCTCGAGACAGGTGACTCTAAGCGCTCTGTGCATGAGAAACTTTAATCAACTTTAGTTTAAAGGTTAGAATTCCATTGATATGAGATTAATTATATTTATCTAAAAAGTCGTTTAATAGTTGTCCAATTGATACTGATATAACTTTTTAGAGATTAGTCGTTACTAAGCCCAACAACTTTACTTGGACTTGTATCTTGACGATACTTTCACATCAATTATATTAACAGGATGCATGAAACGCGAATCCGCACAGTGTAATCTCTAAAATTGAAATAGAGCCTTTTACTTTATACATTCTAAACAATATCTCGATTTCGAATACTTTAAGGCGTTGTTCTTTCTACGAAAAGACCAGCCACTTTTCAGATCCATAAAGAAACCTTGGTAGGCAAATAGCTTGATAAATTCTGATTTTTAAATTTCGGAACAGATAGCACAAGTATTTCAACGCGCATGTATACGTAATGCCGAGAATGGGAATCCCTCAACACTACGTTCAAATTATTGAAAATTCTTACATCAATTACATGATACAGAAGAACGTGGGCAGAAGGCACTCCATGAGAAAATTGTTCACTCCTTGACTTGTTCTGGAAAAAATATGTACTTTCTGTTTCAGTGTGGGAAGATAATTAAAGTGAAGCCTGGTATAACTGAGCTATGTGAAAGGACTGCTCACAACTTACTTTTAAAACAGGCGGACAATGGTTCGTTATGTAAAATGCAGAATGAATGTTTTTCAGCCAGATTTATACGCCTTGCTTGAATTTACATGGGCCATCTTGAGAGATTAAAGCGTTTCACCGATAGATTTACAACCGGTTCGACTGGCCCAAGTTTACCGGCCATAGTTATCTTGTATAAATCAAAAAAACCTCTGTCAATTCAACTTGCACCGAGTTTAACAAACCACTTAGATGTGACGGAATAAGGGTGAGTTGTGCTTATGAGATTTTTTTTGACAAGCTATGCCTTAAAAAAAAATTAGATGTGTTATTTCAATAGGCTTTGAAGAGGATTAAAAAAAAATCCACTGTACAATATTTATTGACACTAAATATTATTATAAATGCACACTACCCTCATCGTGACATTCCAACTAAATCTAAATCAGGAAGGTATCAACCTGATTCTTTTTCACTGATGCCGAAGAGTTATTTAACAGGTATGTTAAAAAACTAAACATATCTGTTACCTTTAGTCAGCCAGGAATCAATTGTAAAGCACTTACTTCAATGCGTAAAAATCAAAAATAAAAGTAGGCTTTGCCGACTTTTGAGAATGTGGACTATTGGGGCATTCACTATCCTCTCATTAAGCATGATATATTCTACTATTCATGTTAGAGAAGAGTTGGTCGACTGTATCTTCTAATTTAAGGAAGAAATAGTTGGGGGTGCAGTCAATCAAAACACCAAAATAAGCATAACTTATTTATTATGTGCCGACGTTTCGGCCTACAATGTAGGCCATCTTCAGGGCTAAGAGAGAGAAACAAACAGAAATATATAAAAACGTAGCAGTAACAAGAATATATAAAGTGGTACAGGAGTGGAAATAAAAATAGTGACTAGATATGATGAAATAGTGAATAGATATATGATTATTATTATTATTTAAATATTATTATTATTATTATATTATTATTATTATTATTATATGAATATTATTATTATTGTTTACATTTTATCCTTTCTTGACATGTATTTTTTCTATTTTATATTCTTATTCTTGTATTATTTTATCTGTCGCTATTAGAATTTCTGTTCATCATCTACAATTTTATTTTTATCTATCACTATTTTAAGTTTATTATATTCTGTCACCAGTCTTATATTCTTTCTTATTTATCATATATCTATTCACTATTTCATCATATCTAGTCACTATTTTTATTTCCACTCCTGTACCACTTTATATATTCTTGTTACTGCTACGTTTTTATATATTTCTGTTTGTTTCTCTCTCTTAGCCCTGAAGATGGCCTACATTGTAGGCCGAAACGTCGGCACATAATAAATAAGTTATGCTTATTTTGGTGTTTTGATTGACTGCACCCCCAACTATTTCTTCCTTAAATATTCTACTATTCGTACTATTCGTCGGGTTTCAACCACATCACATGGTAGAAAACAAGTTCAAAAGCGGACTCGGTGTAGCACACTTGATTATATGCTATTGGCAGTGTTTATTTCATTTAATTGACTGCCATATTTTTGTCTACTCCCAGGTTGCAAATAGTGTTAGATATTTGTTTATTCACTTGAATAAAGTTAAATAGTGTTATACAATGGAAAAGCAGGAGAGACAAGGGTAAGAAAATGTTGTCAACATTTAATGACTTCTTCAGCTTTCCTTTTACAAATTATAATTCATAAAAAATATTCATATTCTAACATTCATATGATCTTGATATCCTAATGATTTTAGGAATTCTGATTTTTAAAAAGTAAGTAAAAAATAAACATCAATTAAAATTAATTTGAATACGTTAAACATAATTGAATCTATGTTAGAGAAGAATTTGTCGACTGTATCTTCTAATGTAAGGAAGAAATAGTTGGGGGTGCAGTCAATAAAAACACCTAAATAAGAGTAACTTATTTATTATGTGCCGACGTTTCGGCCTACAATGTAGGCCATCTTCAGGGCGAATAAAACACGAGGCAGCTAGGCGAGCTCTCAGACCCAAGTCCTTGGGTCTGAGACTTGGAGTCTCCCAGACTTGGGTCTGAGAGCTCGCCTAGCTGCCTCGTGTTTTATTCGCCCTGAAGATGGCCTACATTGTAGGCCGAAACGTCGGCACATAATAAATAAATTACGCTTATTTAGGTGTTTTTATTGACTGCACCCCCAACTATTTCTTCCTTACATAATTGAATCTAGTCATGACCAGTGCAAGAAGACTTAAAATATATGCTTTGCCACCTCAATAAACCCTTACTCTACGCAATAAATAAGACGATAGTGGTATTGAGGCAACCTCTGCTAGCATATAGTGTACTACATTTGAGAAACTGTTGATCATATTTAGCATATCTCTGCTAAATATGGCCACTGGCACACTCAACCCTATTGCTAGGTAGTATTGATTATTGCTAGGTTTTGATCTTTAAGAATAGTATTTTACGGGGAGGGGGGGGGGGTTAAGAGAACGTTATTAGAACCCACTATGCACTAGAACCCACAAAACATGTTTGTAGAACACGCCTTAACTTACTTTAGCAATTAACATTTAAAATTGAGAGGTTGATTCATGCGAACAAACATCATAACACATTAAGAATTTAACATATGCTGTATAAGAATACATTTCTTGTTAAAATAGTTGCTTACCAATTTTTGAAAAATGACTGACAATATGGTATTGTTGAGGTTTTTTTTTTCCTTTAAAAAAATACCAAAGAAAGAATGCATTTCTATTAAAGGAGGAGAAAATGATTCGGATAGAGTTCAAAAATAAATTCTTAACTGGTGAAGAGATATTTATTAGAAACTAACGTTTCGATCCACACCGCACGTCTTAGTGCTCATAGGCATGGTATTGAGAAGAGATTTTCAAATAGTAATTTGATTTGTTTTATTTTTTATTTTAAGGAGGGGGTCTGATAAGTAATGTATAACGAAATAGGTATATTTAAATAATTTTTTTGACAATTAGAGAGGTTGTCAAAATGATTGACAAGCCGCGGGTGGCATTACGAGCTAAATTTTGTTTGAAGGTCAAATAATAAACATTTGCTCTTGCTTTTAAATGATTTAAACTTTATACAGTAAATGTAAAATAAAAACGAGTTTTAAATTATGATATTAATTCCAAAATATATTAATTAAAATGTTAAAACCATGACTTTTATTTGAGGGGGTGGCAAAACTAAGCTGCCCATCCCTGTCTATGTTCCTGGCGAGAAAAGGCGACGTATTTATTTTTATGATTAATATTATGGTAGATATTTGTAGGTTCAATTTTTAATAGTTTTCGGTAAACTAGCCGCCTTCATATAGTAGTTGTAAGGTTTGAATCGTCGGGAAAGATTGCTGTGGTTATTTTTAGATACGCCCAAGGCGTCGTTCTGCAACTTCTTTTCCTGTTAGGTGAGGCGGCCAATTTACAATAATTAATAGCGTTGTTTGTATTGCCATGGCTTCAACGGAAGTCTCCGATTGTCTTACATAGCTTCACAGGGCCATTTTTTTTTTTTATATTCGCGAATGATTTATTAAAACAGTAATCATGCAAATTATAATAAAAACAAACAAAAACAAAATACAAATAAAAACTCTTTAAGTTGTCAGAAGGATAAGAAGATGCCTTGTGTTATTTATTAATATCTTTGTAATAGTCTTGTGTTATTTGTGAATAATTAATAAGTAATTATAGTGAATAACATGATTTTATTTTACTATTAATCAAGACTTGTAAAATATATTTTACATAAATTATAAAACTTTATTTATCCAGTATCATGTGATATATGTATAATTATTGTAAACTAAAGTCATATGAAAGCTACTAACTGTATCATTAGGATACTAACTGTAAATAATTTATAATATTTGGTTATTTGTTGGTAATTTTTTTTCCTAAATTCTACGTTTTTAAACTTTTACGTTTAACTTTAAATATAAGTTATCTAGGTAAATTATCTATTTATGTAGACGACCCGGGTTCGAATCCAGGCCTGGACAAATCTTTTCTCTTCAAAACAAAAATATTTAAAAATAATCACCATCAAAATAACAATTAGTAAAAATAAATTGAGTTTTTGGCTCTGTTGTATTAAAAATAAATTATAAATAATATGTTGACGTAAGTCAACAAGAACCTAATTAAAGCAATGTTCAATGAACATTCTTGTTCATCATTGATCATGTATACATCGCAAAAAATGCGACAACACGGGGATATAGGATCGGTGAAGAGAACGGATTTGATTGACTTGGATACGAATTAGCTCAGTTCATAGCTAACCGGAGATGCAGACGCACCGGGTTCTAATACCGGCCAGAACAAATCTTTTCTCTTCAAAACAAAAATATTTAAATTTGGTTGTTTTTAGTGATATCACTCCTCTTTTTACGTCTCTTACCTCATAGCTATTTCGTGTTTCAAAAAATGTTATTTAAAAACATGGAGGTATTCAACCAAAACTGAAAAGTTAATTACTGACTGCAATGTAATAAACATTTGTATGATTAGTAAATTGGGTGTTGGTCTAACTTGAGGCGGACAGGGGGTAAATCCGTAGTAATGTAAATATGTATTATTATAATTACATTAATTAACATTGTATTAATATAATTATGTAAATATACTATATTTACTATTAATTATTTACTAATATATATATATATATATATATATATATATATATATATATGTTTTTTTCATTGTTTTATCTTATGGCATACCTAAAAAAACAGAACATTTTTTTTTAGTCAATCATTCATGTGAGTAAATTAAAACCTTTTTCCAGTCATATATTATTTTTCTTTATTTTAAAAACGTTTCAACAATTCCTTGTCATTCTCAATTTACATTATTTTTAAGTCCTTTAACATTATTTAATTTTAAAAATATTCTCTAATTAATTAATTGACCATGGAGTACACTATAACTCTAAGCGTTATAAGAAATATTTTAAAATTATATGACAATCAACCAAAAAGGTTGAAAATGTAAAAATTTATAAAAAAAATTTTTAGAGAATATTTTTAAAATTAATGTTAAAGGACTTAAAAATAATGTAAATTGAGAATGACATGGAATTGTTGAAACGTTTTTAAAATAAAGAAAAATAATATATGACTGGAAAAAGGTTTTAATTTACTCACATGAATGATTGACTAAGAAAGATGTACTCTAGTTACAAAAACAAGATAATTAAAATAAACATTAATTTTAAAAATATTCTCTAAAAATTTTTTTTATAAATTTTTACATTTTCAACCTTTTTGGTTGATTGTCATATAATTTTAAAATATTTCTTATAACGCTTAGAGTTATAGTGTACTCCATGGTCAATTAATTAATTAGAGAATATTTTTAAAATTAAATAATGTTAAAGGACTTAAAAATAATGTAAATTGAGAATGACATGGAATTGTTGAAACGTTTTTAAAATAAAGAAAAATAATATATGACTGGAAAAAGGTTTTAATTTACTCACATGAATGATTGACTAAGAAAGATGTACTCTAGTTACAAAAACAAGATAATTAAAATAAACAGAACATTTTTTAAATTATAATAACGTGGGAAAGTTCCGAACTACTTTGGTAAAAAAAGTGTAGAAAAAAATCAAATCGATTCATATCTTCTGATTTGTCAAGAGCTATAGCTTACCGTGAATATTTAAAATCTATAAAATTTTAACAAAGAGTAATATAATTAACTGTGGAGCGGAGTGGCTCAGTGGTAGAGTACTGAGTTGGCATGCCGGAAATCCTGGTTCAAATCCCGCTGCGGGCCATGATTTTTATTTAGTCTGTTTGCAGCGGGAAATGGAACATATGGGATCTAGGACCCCACCCACTCTCTATAAACTGTTCACCCAGCCTCACTAAAATGTTATAAAAATAGGCTACCCAAAATAAGGGAGAAAAATCTGGCGGCTGAGCATGATCTAGGACAAATCACTTCCCTGCAGAACCCTTGTCCATGAAACAATACAGTACGTGGTAGAGATGTGCTGAACCCCAGACCCGTTCATGGGTTGTAGTGGTACAGTTTTTTTTAAAATATAATTAACTAAACAGATGTATAATTTCCAAAATGGAGGTTGATCTGCCGTTAGGTGAGGAGGTCCCCTTAGTGTATAACGTATATCACTGGCAGGCGAATATTCAATTGCTATTTCCAATTCTTTTCATGTATTTATATTGTATTGTTTCAAAAATAAATTTGACTATTATTATTAATAGCTACGAAACTTACAAACAAGATCCCTTATTAATGAATTATTACGTGAGAAGGAAAAATATATTAAGAGTGAATGCATAATGAGTCATTGAAGTCATGATAAAGATTAAAAAATAAAGTTTAGTCCGTTAGCGACATGAGATAAAATATTGCTCTACATGGTCCAATATTTAATGCTCGATTAGCTGATAAGGACATGCTATTAAGCAAAATAATCATCGTCTATTTATGGGAGTCTAGCTTCAGTTAGTATTTCTCTTTTCTCGGCACCAGTTTTAAATAATGTGTATTTAAAGTAAGAAAATCTGTTCAAAATAACAAATGTGTGTCTCCGTTTGTACTTTTGATGTTGTAATAACTATTATGAACCTTGAGTTTAATTTATTTTAATTATAAAATGAAAATTTGACAAATATTGGCAATCGCAATCAACGTAATAAAAACAAAGACGAGAAATAAAAGTTTTAATGGATTAGGTTCTGTTTTGTTCGTTCACTCCAATAGCAATTTCAGTTTTTGTTTTGCGTTTATTGTTATTCCTTGCTATCTGTATGTATAATGAAAAAAACTCCAAGCAACAACTAATAAGTTAAAATTATGTGATGCAAAACCAATCAACTTAAAATTCATTGCGATTCATCATTAGGAGTTGACGTAGCATTCGCAAATGCTATAATATAGACCAGAATAAAATAAATGATGTTACAGAAAAGTAAGTAATTTTTGACTTGAAAAATACTTAATTTTATCCGATGAGATTGGTTATATATTTTTCATATCTTGCCAATAAATATAAAGCTATATTTTGGTCATATTTCCAGATATATATATATATATATATATATATATATATATATATATATATATATATATATATATATTACATTTACAATAAGTAATCATTGAACATCTTGATAACAACTTAATTATAATAAATAATTAAAACTATAAAATAAAGTAACTAAAAAAAATAATTATTGGACAAGGTTTCCATAGAATATCAAATGTTCATTCCACATTCCCGATAAAACAGAAAATACAATACATCAGAACAAAACGTTACATTATATAGATCCGTTGCTATTTATAATATAATACGAGTTGAATCATACATAATAATAACAACATATATATTATAAGATATTAGTCACAAAAGAAAACTCATCGAATAATAATATCCATTATTTACTTCTGATCGATGTAAGTTAATAAATGTGATTACTTAGTGTATCTGTTTGGGAATCGAAGCTATATTGATGAAACATGAATTTCTATGAGGATATGAAAGAAGCGTATGCCAGGTGGGAATGTTTTCCCGGAGATGATGGAGTCGGCATAAAAGGAACTTGATTCCTGTCTTCGGAGTGAAATTGTAGTGTAGGAGGCTGTAGATGTAGGAAGGGCGTTGGGATAAACGAATGGACCGAGAAAATGCCAACGGATGGAAGGGAAGATCCATAATTAGACTCAGTTGAAATTGACAGTGAAAATAAATAAATAAACTAATTTTTGTCCAATTGTGTTATACTGCACTGCACTACAATGTGTTATATAACGCTTCGAGTTAAGCCTGCTTAAAGATTTAACTTTTCGTTCGTTTCTTTTTAGTATTCTCCTAAAATACAAGTCATCGTGAGTATGGAAAAATAATGTAATGATGGGAAATGTGTATATTTCTGTATTTATTTCACCAAGAAATTAACGATTCAACAAATATCTTTACTTCGAAATGTTATTTGAAACGTTTAGAAATATGATTACCGAAATATTAAAAATTTCCCAAAACTACACTCTTTATTTCATACTAAAACTCACAATTATTTTTATTTTCATGAGTATTAAAAAGGAAGCAAATAGAAAGTTAAAACTTATTGTTACTTATCCGAAGTGACAACCTGCGGAACTGATATCAATTATATGAACAAGCTTCTAGCTAATACTGATTCAGACGTGTGAGAGGTTCCAGGTAAAGATTCTTTCTTTTGGGGGCGGGGATTTTC
Organism: Arma custos; assembly: GCA_037127475.1. Taxonomy (NCBI): domain Eukaryota; kingdom Metazoa; phylum Arthropoda; class Insecta; order Hemiptera; family Pentatomidae; genus Arma; species Arma custos. The sequence goes on along the minus strand of CM073761.1, from coordinate 22,519,173 downwards.
CAGACTTTTACCAATCTGAAGATCAGATCAGCAGATATCCAGTTTATGGATATTATTATTGATTTAATGTTTTATTCGTGCATTGCAGTTTGTTAATATGGCTATATTAAATTAATAATGGATGGATAGTTCTATATTACTGTGCCATTGTGATCTTCGCTACAATAAAAGTGTCCCACACTCAAAAAAAAAAAAAAAAAATCAACGAAGTTAAAGAAGATATACTGCATGTTGATTTTTCTTTCACTACTTAATTTTAAACTTCCTATTTACTTTATGGGTTATGCTTAAAATACATCTGGAGGGGAGAGTAGATACCAAAGGGAATATGTGTACGTCCGGTCCGGATAGAGATGAGCCAGGATGCCGCTGACTGGGAAATGCTTCACCTAATGATCCGTAATCATCACTTGTGCCATGAGTTAACGTTTAAATGTTGATTTATAAAAGATGGCTCTTGATGGAGGAATTAGAAGCTGAAATGGAACGAGAGGGCGATAAATTCGATCCCAGCTCTCCTCCGTCCGAGCTCCACCTTCATCAATTATCTAGTCACATCTGTCCGAAGAAACCCCCCCCCCCCACGCCACATTGGAGAGATAAACAACGATAAAATCTTATTCTAATTCTCTCTTCTTTCATTTACATTCAGACTAGTTCAATATAGCAGCTCTCAGATGAATATAGCAGCTCTCAGATGAATATAGCAGCTGATGAACCATCTTCTTTCATCCGCTAATTGGTGAAGAAATTATTCATATAAATCTGTTCTTTGATTCTTTGTGTAATAGATTTTGTTCCTCGCCATGTGAAACAGTTAAAAGTCAGATATTTTATTGACATTATATTAACATTACTTTTGTGTATTTAAATTAGAGAAACCAATCGCGAAAAGTTTAAGAAAAAAGTTTATTATTTTAATTGTTTTTTTGTTTTACCTCTACCATTACAATCCATGGAGGGCCTTGGGCTCAGCACATGGTAGAGAGTGTGCTGTTTCTTGGACAACGGTCGTGCAAAGAGGTGATATGTCCGATATCACGCTAAATCGCCAGATTTCTCCCCTCCTTATTTTGAGTACCCATTTATAGAGGCTGGATGAGCCCAAGGATGGTCCTAGATCCCATAGGATTCATCTCCGGCCGCTATCAGTTTGTATAAAAGTCTGCCAGCGAACGGGATTTGAACCCTGGACCTTCAACATACCAACTCTACCACTGAGCCAATCCGCTTCCTTATTTTAAATATTACAGCTATACAAATATAACGAGATATACTATCAAAATAAAAAATGGTATACAGTTTCAACTAATATAATCAAAGAAAAATATTGAAGGAATAACGTGCTTAAAAATTATTTTAAAGCAAACTTACTTAATAAAAAAGTAATATGGATATAAAAATATCCAAAAATAATAGTAATAAAAATATAAAAAATAATAGTAATAAAAATATCCAATTCCTGAATAAAATTATTAAGTCTTGTATTTATTATTTATAAATAACATTTAACAGTTTTCCAACTACTCAACATTTTTACTTGTTAGCCACATTTGTTGTACCCAGTTAGAAGAACTATTAACAAGTATAATTTTTAAAAATGCACAGTTGGTATTAATTTTTCATTCTTTTATCAAGCAATTATGCTATCATATATTACGAAATACGTTTATTATTGTTGTTAATACTAAATATAAATAATTAAAGTTGTGCTCAACAATTTAATGAATTAATATTGGTTATAAAACTACGGTTATGTATTTAATTATCTGTGTATGCACATAAATACTCATTTGTATATACATGAAGGAAAAAAAGAAAGAAATTCATCTATTAAGGAAAGAAGGTATAAATAAATTGTAAAAAATCACATCTTTATTGGAAAGTTATTTAAAAATATATCCTCACGAAATATTGCAGCAAAAATATTATTAAATATTTTTTTTTTATATTAATGTTAAAACTTTGTTAAAATGAACTCGTGGGTACAAAAAAAACTGAAAAAGAAATAACGTAACAAGAAAACAAAGTTTTTCTTTTTTCGTAATCATGCTCCTTTTTTTTACCAACTGATTATAGTACCTTTTTATTAGTAATTTGGGATATTAAATTAAAATGATGAATAGTTATTTTATATTATTTTTATGATTATGATAATATAATATAATAATAATAACAATAAATAATTATTATTTAATGAAGGTGGAGGTACCATGTGAATAAAATAGCATTGCTCACATACCTTCCTTCATTGAAGCCATCAAACAGGGAATGCTGAAGGTGATAGCTAATACAGCGGAGGTTGCGGTTAGCCCCTAGCTCTTAACTCCTAACTCCTAACTCCTAACTCCTAACTCCTAACTCCTAAAACCAACCCATTTAGCTCTCATTATCCTTTTAGTGCTTCCTTTTTCATCCAACTCCTAAACTTTAAAGATTCATTTCAATCGCCATAATTCCGCCACTTGAATAATCATCCAAGATGAATCAGCATAGCACAGTTGTCAAATTTCTTCATTCAGCAAATCCTCAAAATGCTCTGCGGCCTTGTTTTCTTTATTTTATTATTTCTTTATATCATGAATAGTTATGAAAACTGACAGATTTATGAAAATTTTTCAATAAAGAAATCATTTCAACCTGATGATTTATTAACTTCATACGTAATTATTATTGCTTTAAATATTTTATGTGGTGTTATTTATCTTATTAGTTTTGTATTTAGTTAATTTGTTTATATTATATTTGTAAGATTATTTTTTTTTATAAATTCTGTAGGCATTATACATTTATTATTTAAAAAAAAAAATTATATTGCTGGTGGCCATCGTTTACCTGACATTCTTTTAAATTGGCTATACCATTTTAATCTCCTAGTTTTTATTTTGTATGGATGTTTCTTTTTTAAAAATTGGAAACAAATAATTTTTTACTAAAATAAAATTAAATTAATTTTATAATAAGTTTGAATTTCCAATTTTTATTCACATTTGTCAATTGTGTTACTGATACTCATTGTATAAGATTGATGTTTAGATAAGAAGATGATATGAGAGGCATGTGTAGAAGCAATACCCATGCAACATTGACCTATTAAACTATGATTCAACAGTTAAAGGTGTCAATATAGATAGTACAGTTAACAGTTAGCATGTAATAGTCAATAAGTATAGTTATGTTATTAACGTACCAAAGAGTTTTTTTTTGTTATTCTGTAAGTGTAATAACATTTTTGATGTTTGTCGATTCGTTGTCTTTTTACCTGTCACATAGTTGCTTTGTATAGGCCAAAACATGTTAAAGTACCTAACTGCATATCTTCAATTCCTGTCAAGGTTAGAATTGAAAATATGCTATAAATTCAAGTTCCTTTAATACCATGACCTACGTAAGATCAGGGGTGTAGTACACGGTATAATACTGTACTCTACTGTTTTTAAGCCAACGGTTGCGCAGGTAGGTCATTTGGCAGAGATCAGGCCCAAGTTGGCATAAGTTATCAGGTTTCCTCCTCCAATTAAGGGTGCTCACTTTATAAGCTAAATGAAGGGTTATAGGAAATTTCCCATAGAAAAAAATTCGGTACTTGTGATAGAGGGTATACTGAGACGAGTAAAAAGCTTTCGATGACGTTGGCAGCTCCTAGGAAATAGCCGGCTGCTTTAGCTTGTTGTGCCTATCAGCTCGTTTTCCATTAGACATAGTAACAAGGATATTCTTTCGGGGAGGACTGTCTTAGCGACAGACAAAAACAAATGAGACAGCTCATTATCTTAGAACACGGCTCGCATCTTCTCTTCTTTTCAAACCGCCCTTCTTGAAAGAGCTATCTCTTTCTTTCCATTCTACGCTACCTTTTCGAACAAGGAAATAGGGATAAAGGATTCTTTAAAGCTTTTAAACTAAATCATTGAATATCCATGTTTCAAATAAGTCATTTTTTCTAACTGATAATATTTTTAGCGAAATGTTAAAGAAAAAACTATATTTTACAGGCTTGAAGTTAGCGAATTTTACATCTAAACACAATCTATTATTAAACAGATTTATTTATCATTTGGTTATTCATATGCTCCCAATGTAGCATAAACAAACAAACAAAGGGAGAAGTGGCATAAAAAAGCTGATACGAGAATGGAAATACAATTTTTATGCATATATATTGCAAAAGGCAATGCCCTAGCATTCCTCTGCCCTCTCAACTGCGGACCAACCACCGTTTCACAAGTAATAAAACTGTTTAATTAATTGTAGTACAGTAGGCACTTAACGTTTAAGTAGGGGTACCCAGATGTTATCCTAGAGACTGAAGTTAAGTTTAGTATTTCTTTTCTTGAAGACCCCAACCAGTTACTTTTATTGATAAGTGTTATAACCAAATAGAAAGAAAAGAACATATTGATGCCTTAGTTCACAAATATGTTAAGTGCAAATTTTTCAAAAATGGGTTTTGTTGTATAAATAATACTGTAAAGTTGTGATCAGGAAGTCACAGATCATATGTTGATATAAAATTAATAGAGAAGCTGTGAAGGTCACATAAATATATTGTGTGCTTAAACTTGAACTGTACTGAACACATATGTGAACTAAGGCATCGTTATGTTTGTATTTATGTATAATTTAAAACACAACAAATAGCCAAGACAATTATAGATATACATTTTCAGTTTGGAGGACAAAAATCCACAATATTCTTCAAGATCTGCTCAAATGAATCCCTGTTTTCATAACTCCTTCTCCAAATATATTCACACAGGTACGAATCTATCATCGTCCGAGGGGTACCGCATTCTCTCTCGTCCCTTCTCTTGAGAGATGACCATAGAGATTCGATTCTGTATGAGTTCCTGTTTGTATAATCACAAAATTTTTGGAATGATTGACAGTAAACTGTCTCAGGTTCATAGCTTCAATGGATCGGATATTATTGTATGCTTAGCAACAATCGGAATAAATAGTAGTTCCGGGACGTATAGAGTATTTAATGCACTCTATCAAAGTTTCTGTAGTCCTATCAAGAACTGCGTAAAGAAAACATTCCCGATTGTTCCTACATACTCCTCAAATACCCATTGTTGGGGGTATATTCTTCCCTTGTTATACTTCCTCCGTGTGAAGCATGTATCGCCTATTTAAACGCACTTTCCCTCGCCTCCTATAATTTGTTGATGAACCAATAGGTAATTAGCACATACTTCCCTCAGGAAGTTTTTCCAGTCAATAATTGTACATATTTAACTCACGTTTGCAGAATTTTGTAGTGTATTCATGACAGCAAGAGTATATAAATAAAATAGATGATGTTATAAGAAGTTTACTCCACTCAAACCAATGCTCTCATGCCCTTCTCTTCTCTGTATTCTCGTTTACTGCAATTCCATCTTGAATAACGATTTTCACTAATACTGAGGTTCATTTCATGTTCCTTGGAACAGTGTATTTTTGTATGTATAATACCCGTATTTTGAGCATATTTTATGCTTGATTTTTGATTTTTAACTATTTTCGTCAATTCTAAGAAATTCATTTTGATGAATGAGTAAATCATATGTACCATTAGTAAACTACATGATTTTATGTTTCTTTACATTTTTATTTTTATTAAGTTATAACAGTTATCAATAAAAGTAACTGATACTAAAAGTATTTGGTGGGGGTCTTCTAGAAAAGACCCCTTATTTTGTAACCCCTAGTGGGTCTATTAACATATGAGTAACCATTTAGTATTGTTTCGAGATATTGAGTATTTTTCAATAAATAAAATAATTATTGTTTTCGTATTAGGTTTGTTTTCGAAAAAAATGGATAGTTTATAAGAAAACAAATTTAATCTCGGAAAAGATAGCCCTAAAATCTAAATATTGGAATAATATATAGCCTATTTTTTTTGTTTTTAATAGCGTTCCATTTTTTTCATTTGAATTCAAGGACAGTGCTGTATTTTGTGTTCCGGAATAGTTGCTTTGTTATATGCCAATTTTTTAAAATATTTCTAATTTACTGATCGATCTTGGCTAAAGACTAAATAAAGAGCCTCATCCCATTTCTTTGCAACGCCGATGAAATATTACTTATCTAAAAACTGATGACGATGATGACAACCGGTAGGTCGATAATAGGTAGTATTTTTCTGGTTGAAGTATTCTACTTTAGGTTCTCAATATTGAATGCAAAAGGAAAAAAAAAAGAAACCTTTGTTGTGGTAATACGTGCATAAAACTATTTTTGTGTTTATAATCAAGACACGATTATAAAGCTAGCTGATTTCATTCAAGATTAGAGTTTAATCCATAAGGTAACATCTCGGTCCTATCATGTTTTGTACCTGAAAATTGTTTTTAGCTTCATCTATCATAAATATTCATTATGTCAATATACATCATATCTTTTGTATGTAGTCGTATGTATTAGTAGTCGTCATATACCAACTGTCTGTACAAGTAAGAATCGAAATGAATACATTGTGGAAACAACTAATTAATGCCCTAACATTCAGGTTAGTAAAATGAGACGTTTATACACAGATTGAAAAAACGGTTCTATTGAATCGACTTTTTTTCCACCAGTATAATAATAATCAACACATTGGGCTAAGGCAACAACGGATTGGTATCCAATACACCGCACTAGAAGAAGAGGGAGACCAGCAACGAGATGGCGGGACGACATACAAAACTTCATCGGAGTATTATGGCACCGTTCTGCTTGGAACAGACGTAGCTGGGGTAAATTGGGAGAGGCTTATGCCCAAAGAAGGGCCTTTTATTCTTTTTAAAAAAACCTTGTAAATATAAAGACCATGTAAAAATTGTACATAGAAGAAAGAGGAAAAAATAAAGCTTATTATTATTATAATAATAGTAATAACAATAATGTCTTAATTTATTCTGGGACAAGTCCCTTTAGAATAACAATACAGGTGTTATAAGCTATTATGCCTTAGAGTGTAAAATACTTACATTTAATTAATTATTACAAATAATTTAGTAAGTGAGAAAGAATAAGAAAAAAAAATGCAAATTACCTCCAATAACAATATCTTAAAAACAGATAAGAAGAAGAGAAATAAAAAAAAAATTAACAATAACTATATAAGAGAAACAATTTATAGTTATATCTATCAAATTTATGCCAAGCAAAAAACAAAAAATAATGAAGAAAAATTCTAGCATTATTATCAGTGATTTACACTTATTTCCTTTATTTCTATTTTTTTTAAACATCTAACTAGTGATATTAATACATATCTAACATACATTCTATGTACGTGGTTTATATCCCACACACTCATATATATATATATATATATATATATATATATATATATATACATACATAATCACACACACAAGTGTACATTAAAAGAACATCATTATTAATTCATCGAATGAGAGAATTTTAACTCAAAACTGATCCTACTATTTCCGATTTTTGGGAATTGTAGTGATATTAGGTGATAGAAAATACGGGATTTGAAGGTTGGAAGATTATTGGAACGACGAATGGAAGAAGGTATAGTGTTCCAAAGGGAGGAGGATCGGATAAGGAAAGCACTGTCAAATGCTGCTGTTCGGTGGGATGCTGTATATAGATCAAAGAACCGAGATGTGTGATGGTCGGAGGGATTGAATAACTAGGTAAAGGAAAGATACTAGGAAGTACTTACGGCGATAGGAAGAGTAAAGCCACTTCAACTCTTCGTAATACCGGGTGACCGGGGCATCTCTCGCGATACCAAAGATGAATCGAACGAAGCAATTGAGTAACCGCTTTAATTTTGCTTCGAGATCCCCAGGAATATACCTCAGTATACTGAGGTCTCGGAAACATTCTTCACTCCCATTCAAAAAGTCTAAAATAATGTACTTTAAAATGTAGTTTAAAGAATATTTATATTAAAATGAAACTGAACATTTAACAGTTTTGGGTTTCAAAAGATGTAGGACTATCTAAGTATGGGAACATCTCGTAGAAAAATATATTAAATATACCTTCTGATCGAAGGATAGGGATGATATTTCTCGCTTTGATAAGGACTCTTTCTTGAAGTGAAACAAGGCAACCTTGGGAATAACATAGAAACAATTTTTTGAAAATGGTTTAATATTTTTTTTCCTGTAGAAATGATGAAACTATTTCCTTTTGCAGGTAGTGCCGTAAGCCGAGGGGCCAGGCCAGCGAGCCCTCCACTTCAGCCGGAAGCGGCCTTTCCACATCTCGCGCTCAAGTTGGGCACGGACCAAGGTTAGTATGGCACATCTCCCACCCATATTTCTCTTGAAAACGTTAAGGCTGTAGAGGGAATATAGGTCCATCATTGGATACGTCTTATCGCTTAGATGTGTACAACACAAAAATTCTCCACATACATTTATGGACGTCTCGTGAATGGATGGACCGTTTTTTTTTTTTACTCTATTTTTCTTTTTGAAGAGTTTAGATCTGCAGTAGCGGCTACAGCGGTAGCACAATAACCGAAAAACAATTTCTTGCCAAGAGTGTAACGCCAATAAAACGGCTCAGAAAATCGTCTAAAAATAAACTCCGTCAACTATCGGAACAGCTACACATATTTGTGGAAACATATAATATAACAGTTATGAAATAACATAAGCATAAAAAAAAATTTATTTTTGCTCAAAAAGTATTGTAGTGTTTTAAAATGATTTTGATTAAACATAACATAAAACTCATGGTTCGATAATATCATCGAAAACAATAAAAATATCAGTTTCAAAGCCAGAAAACTATGTTTCTTTAGAATCATCGGTCAAGAACTATCTCTTCGGAGCATCGGGTATAATGTTTTTGCAAATACTGTTCTTAAATAAATATTTATATACATACGTAATCATACATACCGTATTCATACACACACTATGATGGCAGGACCACTCAGAAATAGGAATGTCAGTCGGAAATGATGAAAATACTCATTCTACTAGGATGGATGGGAGTGGGCTCGAGTCCTTCAGCAGTTATTAATAGAAAATGTTCAAAGATACCAGAGGTGAGCGAGAGAAAGAGGCAGGGCAATAAAGGGAATGAGAAAAGAAAGCAAAAAGAAGATGTGATGGAGAGAGAGAGAGAGAGAGAGGGAGAGAGAGAGAGAGAGAGAGAGGGAGAGAGAGAGAGAGAGAGAGGGAGAGAGAGAGAGAGAGAGAGAGGAGAGAGAGAGAGAGAGAGAGGGAGAGAGAGAGTGACGAAGAGGTAGCCGGGCGGGGTAGACAGCCTGGCTCCCGAGCAGTCGTTAGCCCCGCTACACTACTAACTACCTCGCCTCTACACAAAACAATTTATTTACCTCCTTCTTCTCCTTATTTACTTAGCTTATCTTATCAGCCTCCCCCCACAAAAAAACAAAAAAAAAACACATCTTTGCCACTGAAAATTCTTGTTTAAACTTATACTCATTTAACTCCCTTTTTAAAACATCTTCCAGAATCTTAATAATGAAAGCTTTCCAACTGAGCATTTCGTTTTTTTAACGCCAAACATTTTTTTGTCCACGTTTAAACCTTTTAAAGGAGTTTGTGTTTGAATAAATCATTTGAATAAAAAATATATATATACACATAACAAGGCAAATTAAGTTTTAGTTATGTAATATTAAGATAAATCAAAATAAGACATAAACCCGACTGTTCAAATAAAAAAATCTAATAAGAAATGACTTCGTCAATCTTTAAGTCAGATTGGATACTCGATTGGCTTATAAAAGTTCAGGTAGATAAATTTAAATTGACCCTCACAACGAACGATGAGTCATAAGTTGGTCGTACTTGACGATATTATTTCTTATCGTCTAAAAACTCATTTTGGTATTCTTCGATGGAGTAGTCACGAAGTTTTGAAACAAAATTGTAAAAGATGCAACAATCACTATTAATAATACTTAATGAATGATGTTAATAAATATAAGAGAATCGGTAAGAAAATGACATGGATTAAATGTCAGTTTAGCGTGAAATACTTAAGAACCCACCATTTATAGTTCAATTGAGACGCCTACTGGAAATGTCCAAGCGATGTGGATAGGTGTTGTAAAGGACAGGTATTTGCTGTAAGAATGTTCATGAATGTGTGAACCATTACCGTTTTGCGTATATTATAAATGATCAATTATTATCAAAACACCGATGGACTCCATTCTAAGCCATTTATGAATTTCTTGTAATTAGAACAAAATTTATTATATAGGTCGAATTCTGATGGCCGATATTTCGGTCCCATAAAACTGTAAATCAGTATTTAGACGAAGCATTTCTGTTCATTTCCTAAAGTTGTTGTGATTAAAGGTTGCCTAAAAGATAATGTTGGCTAATTTGACGAGCTTTGTAGAAGGGGAATTTTTGAAGGAGGTGAGGCGAGAGAGTGAGGTTTAGGAATGCTAAGAGGTATTTGTTATATTGAGGGGGGAGGGGAGGGGGCGTGGTGGCTGAGTGACGTGTTAGCCGCCAAAGGATGATCAACACCTGCCCGCTCTCTAACTACCGCCGACTCTATAATTTCCTTTGTCTCAAACTCTCCTTCGCTCCATTATTCCCTCTAAATCTGCTACAGAGAAAACAATCTTGTCCCTTCTTAATCACCCTCTTATTATGTGTACAAAGTGCCGCTGCTTTCCTCATATAACGATCCCCATCAGTTTTCGGCTCCTCGTAGTTGATGTTATGACTAACACCTTCCAAAAGACCGCTATGCCGGTGATCGCTTGGGAACTTGTCTTTAAGAAAGGTCATCCTGTCCGATAAGCAGCCCTTTATTATCTTCGGTTTGAAAAATTATCAAGAATTAAGTAAAGTGTTTTTTTTTTATACGACTCCAGATAAATGGAACTTATTCAATTCACGAAGCTGTACCAGTGCTGTCTATCGGAATTCGTGGCAACTGTCTACTCTTAATTTGACTGCGAAATTCTTAAAAATTATAATTGCTATTGCTTGAGTTTGAGTGGTTCAGTGGTAGAGCGCTGAGTTGCCGGGCCGAAAGTCCTTGGTTCAAATCATGCTGTGGCAGATAATTTATTTGATCTTTTAACAGCAAACTATGGGATCTGGAGACTCTCCTAGGGCTCACCTAGCCTCTATAAATCGGGTACCCTTAATAGGGGGAAAACCTGGTAGTTGAGCGTGATCTTGGACAAATCAACTGCCAGCACAACCGTTGTCCTAGAAACAGTACAGTCTCTACCTCGTACGGAATGTTATAGTGGTTTACATTGACATGAGCTATAGTGGTACATGTTTTATATAACAATATATTATAAATATATGATATATTAGTTTTTGTGATCATAGGTTAACTAAAACAGAGACCCGTGCTTGAGTTTCAGATTATTGCTTAGTTCGTTATTAGTTTGATATAATATAATAATAATAATAATAATGTCTTTATTTATTCTGGGACAAGTCCCTATAGAATAACAATACAGGCATTGTAAGCTATTATGTCTTAGAGTGTAAAATAATTACATTTAATTAATTATTACAATTAATTTAATAAGTGAGAAAGAATAAAAAATGAACAAATAAAAAATGTGAATTACCTACAATAACAGTAATTTAAAAACAGATTAGAAGAAAAGAAAGAAAACAAATTAAAATAAGTTTACAATAATTATATAAGAGAAACAAATTTATGGTCACATATATATCAATTTTATGCCAAGAAAAAAACAAAAAAAGAAAAAAGTGAAGAAAAATTAAATAATATTATCCGAGATTTACATTTCATCCCTTTTTGTCCTTTTTAATATCTATCTACATGACATTAATAATACATATTTACGTGGTTTAAATTCCACACACTCATATATATGAATAAAAAATAACACACACAAATGTACATAAAAAAACATCATTCATTCATCGAATAAAGAGAACATTAAGTCAAAACTGATCCCCTACTATTTTCGATTTTTTGGGAATTGTAGGGATAATAGGTGCTGGAATAAACGGGATTTGAAGGTTAGAAGATTATTGGAACGACGAATGGAAGAAGGTATAGAGTTCCAAAGGGAGGAGGATCGGATAAGGAAAGCTTTGTCAAAAGCTGCTGTTCGGTGGGATGCTGTATACAGATCTGAGAGCCGAGAACGGGTGTTGCGGGAGAGGACTGTGGTTTTGAATTGAAGGAGATCGAAAATGTAAGATGGTCGGCGGGATTGGATAACTTGGTAAAGGAAAGATAATAGGACGTACATAGGGCGGTAGGAAGGGTAGAGCCAATTCAATTCTTTGTAATATCGGGTCACCGGAGCATCTTTCGGGATCCCAAAGATGAATCGAACGAAGCAATTAAGCAACCGTTTTAATTTTGCTACGAGATCCCCAGAGATACCCCCATACACTGTACAACAATAGTGAAAATGGGGGGAAATTAAGGAAGAAGCTAGGAGTTTACGGATTTCAATAGGGAACAGGTGACGAAGGTAATTGAGACGCTTTAAGGTGGAGAAGGTACGACGAGAAATTTTCAGAGATATGGTTTTTCCAGGAAAGGGTTTGGTCAAAAGTAATTCCAAGGATTTTGACAGTTGGGTAGAATTTGATAGGATTATTTATATGATATAAGAGGATTGGATTATGGGAAATAGTTTTAAGGAAGTAGTTTGACCATATTACTATTGCCTTGGTTTTCAACTTTAGCCTGTTATCCATTGCCCATCGATTTATTCGATTCTTGTCATTTTGGAGTTTTTCCGTGGCTAGTAATAGATCGGAAGGGGAAAAGGATAGGTACACTTGAAAGTCATCGGCATAGACATGATACTGGGAATGTTGGATAAGAAGTGTAAGGTCGTTTATGTAAATGGCAAATAGGGTGGGGGATAGTGATGAACCCTGTGGGACACCACAGGATAGCGGAAGGGTTATGGAAGGAGGTTGACCGGGGACTAGAACATATTGGGAGTGATCTGAGAGGAAAAACCATCCTAGAGCACTGTTGGATAGAGTTAAGTTTCGTAACTTGGCGAGAAGGATATTGTGGTCTACTGTGTCGAAGGCTTTGGAAAAATCTAAAAGGATCAGAATTGTTAATTTTTGCTGTTCAATCGCAGTATGGAGATCATGGGTGATTTTGAGGAGAGCGGATTGAGTTGAATAGCCTGGTCGAAAGCCGGATTGGGAAGGTTAATGAGGGAACGTTCTTCTCGAAAATTTGAAATTGGCGTTCTAATGGTTTTGAGAGGTTAGAGAGAAGGGAGATAGGGCGGAAGTCATTTGGAGAGGAGGGATTTTCAACTTTATTTAGCGGGCACACTAACGCGGTTTTCCAAGGCGTGGGAAATACGGAAATATTTGTAACAAGAAATTATAAATATGATGTAATACGGGCATTATGACAGGAAGGCAGGATTTTAGTAGCTTTAAAGGAATATTGTCGGGACCATAGTCACTGGTGTGCGATTTCAGAATGGCATTTAATAGTTCATCATATGATATATGGGAGAAAAAGAAGTTATCAGGGTTAAAGTTTATATGATCAATGTCGGTAGCGGATGAGGATTTATGAGATGTGTTGGGTACGAAGTGGTTATTGAGATTGTCTGGCGTGATTGGAGAGGAACAGAGTTTACCGGATACTGTTGGCGATAATTTTCGGAGTATTTTCCATTTGGATTTGGGCTCGGTTGCATTGGAGAGGATGAATTGGATGTGGTTTGATTTTGCACGACGTATTGCAGATTGTGTTTCATTGCGAAGTAGTTTGAAACCTGCATAGTCTACTGATAGGCGTGTGCGACGAAATTTTCTCCTTGCTGCTTCTCTTTTCTTGATCATTTCTTTTATTTCCGGGGGTTAGCCAAGGTGCCGTTGGACGGCGTAAGGTTAGGGTTTTTAAAGGAGCATGGATGTCTAATATGGATTGCAGATTGGAAGACACGGTGGAAACCATCTGATTGATGGAACTATAGGATTAAATGTCGTCCCAGTTGAAGGAACTTAAATCGGATTGAAGTGATTCGAAGGAAAGGAGATCCAAATTGCGATAGGACACCGTTCTGGGAGTAAAGGATTTGACTGGTAGGTCATGTGAAATTTGAATGAGATTGTAGGCATTTCTGTGTAACAACACAATACTGCAAGTAGGCCTTTTTACGTCAGTATCAATATAGCTGTGAACACAGCCTGCTTTTCGCTCCTTCTAACTTCCTTCTTCAACTTCTTTCCCTTCTCCAGCGACCTCTCAGTATCAGCTCCTTCGTAACTACGGCATAGGGAATTGATGTATGTTACATGATTGGAATATTTCGCTAATAAATAATTCATAATTGATTCACTGGAAAATCCGATGGGCCTTTCCTCCTTACCTTGTGACGGAAGTGATCTTCCCGCAGCAAGAGATCGAGAGGTACTACTTCTGCCAAGACCGGCACCGCCTCATGGAACACATTTCTATATGCCATGTTTTCTCGAAGCAGGGCCATCGCCAACTTACTCTTCTGCCTTTGCAAAATGTTCTGCTTTCAGTCAGAGGACGTGTAGCTACTTTATAAATCATTAATGTAGTAGGGAATTTGAGACCCCTAGAAAGTGCCATTGATAAGACTATGAGGCCATAGAGGGCTGTGCCCATCCTTATTTTCAAACAGCCCAAGTGAGGCCTCACATTGAATTTTCTTCCAATCCCAACTCCGAGGTAGGTTACTAACTCACTCGGACGCATTCTTGATCCTTGGATGACCGTTCAAGTCGTAAGATGAGCCATACCAGTCATACCTGCAAAGGAAGCATGATGCTGCCCGTAGACACTTTAGACTTATGACTATCAAGCGTTCAGGGCTCTCAGGCAATATCCAGGAGACAGGCAATATCCAAATACCCTCCCAAAACTTTCCCTCCATAATTCATCTTCCTCCAGAGTCTTTTCTGCCCCTCCCGATGAAATGAACTCGTATTTTTTGTCTGCCTCATCCTCTCCCGTCTTATCACTAACGCCATCTTTCAACCCCGACATTCTTTATTTCTTAGACATTTCACCCACTGACATTATTTCCACCGTCCCACTCCAATTCCACAGGCTTTGATGAGATCCCCGTCAAATTGCTCAAATTAAGTCGTATCGATATCCAACCTGTCCTACCCTTCATTTATAATTTTTCACTACAAAACGTAGTATTCCCTACTTCTTGAAAAAAACTTTAGTCCATCCTATAAACGAAACCTCTAACCCTGTATCTCCCAAAGACTTCCGCCCAATCTCCATTCTCTCCAACCTTTCCAAACCTCTTCCAAGAATTATCCAATCTCAAATGTCAAATTTTCTTGAACAGTCCAAACTCCTTGATCCACTTAAATCATGTTTTCGTCCCGGTTTCACCACACAATCTGCCCTTACCAAAATCACCACTGACATACATACAGCTATGGACAAGAAAAAATTAACTGTAACTTTTCTAAAGCTTTTGATTCCTTGGACCATTTTATCCTTTCTACCAAACTAAAATCATTGTCCTTTCCCACAAGCTCTATTCACTGGTTCCAATCTTTCCTCTCTAATAGATCTCAAGCAGTTTCCATACCAATTCAACCCCTTTCCTCTTTCCTCACTCTGTCCTTCAGGTGTGGCACAGGGCTCAAGCATCTCTCCTCTTCTTTACAACAGTTACATCAACGATCTTCCTAAATCTGTTCACCACTGTTCCTATCATCTATATACTGACGACTTCCAAATCTATTTGTTCTTCCCTCCTTCTGAACTATAATTTGGGTTCGCCAGAATTCAGGGAGTCCTAGATAGGATCAGTGTCTGGTCAAAGCTGAACAAACTGGAATTGAACACAATGAAAACCCAATTCTAGGTTCTAATTCCCTCCTTACATCTGGATTACATTCCTTACATATATTACATTCCTTACACCCTCTCAACATTAATCCGAAACAATCACCCCATCAGTTTCAGCTCATCAATCAAAAACTTAGGCATTACTATTGACAAAACCATTCCGGAAACCCCTCGTCGCCCAAATACCACGGCAGTCAATAAGTTTCTTGTAGTTATTCCATCGTTCTCGGCATCTCCTTACACAACCTTCCCGTTAATTTCTCGTATCATCTCTCATCTTACCCCACTTTGATTACTGTATTGTGGTATACGGGGGCCTTTCTACAATGCTTGAGGACCGATTAAAGCGAATAATGAACTGCTCTCTAAGATTTGTCCTTGGTACTCCGAGGCGATCAAGCGTGTCCCACCATTATGATAAGTTAAACTGGCATTCCTACACCTCCCATTCGTGGACAATATTTCCTCAGTGCTTTCCTATACCACTCCATTAACTCTCAGCACCCTTCATATATCTACAGTCTCCTCCAATTCAATTCAAGCACTTCAGTCCAGCACCACAAAACAAGATCTCGCCTTTCCGATCTCTTTACTCGTTTCCACAGAACCAAATCATTCGAGCGTTCCTACCACGCCCGCTCCACCACAGTGTGGAACTCAATCCCTCCTTTGATTCGCCATGCTTCTTCACTGACTTAATTTAAATCCTTGTTTTTTCAACATCTTCTGGCCTCTCAAAAAGAAGCTCTCTAATTAGGTCAATCATTCGAATAATTATTGAATGATCGATTTAGTTGCCTCCTTGCTTTTGTTTCTTTTTCGTAAAGAAGATATATACTATGTAAAGAAATTATTATTATTATTATTTTTCTGTTTATGTCGGTTATTCTAAAGGCACTTGGTCCCCGAATAAAGTTTCTTTTTCTATTCTATTCTACCTCTCAGAAAGATGGCTTGAGTCTTAGAACCCTCCATCTCCAACTTTTTCTTCTCACGCCATTCCCATTAGCTTGAGATTTCAATCTGACTCTGTAGCGGGGAACCGCTCTTCTTCTAGCACTCCCGGTAACTCGTCAAAGATGTTTCCAAAAGGCAGCACCTAGAACAGAGTCCTTGGGGCACCCCCTCTACATAGTGTCTTCTATTTCGTAGAAATTCCCAATGTCCTCAATGCCCTGCCCTGATAGCTTCTGACCAGGCCATACTGGTTGCTAAAGATCGCTTGGACACAAAACACTGTCGAATAAGAGTAACATAACATATTTCTCGGCTCTTTCCACGACATCATGGCGTACTCGGGCCGGGCATCTGCTTTGCAAGACCGAACTGTCGCGGATGGCTGGCTCTTAAGACCTCTGGCAGCAGGCTTGGAACGATCACCTTCTCCAAAACCTTTCTCAAGGCAGGGAGGAGAGATACAGTCCTGTAATACTCTCTTGTAGAGGAGTCTGGCATCAGCAATTTTCCAACTACTAAGAAAGTATTCCCTTTCCAGGCAATGGTTGAACAGCGATAACAAATTTTCTTCAATCTATGGAAAGTTGTTTTTAAAGATTGCTATGTCAATGTTGTCTAAACTAGCATATTTGCTTTATTCATAACTTTTTGGTTATGATACCGTCATCTGGCACATGTGGAAGGAAGGATCTTAAATAAGTAATTGGGTAAAATAAGTTGGAAGGATCTTAAATAAGTAATTGGGGTAAAATAATCCATGAACTGGATTTATTTAGACTATTTATTAATTCACGTTTTTAACTATTCTTTGAATTTGAAAAGTACGTTTCAATTCTGAAGCATGATATGGATTATAAAGTTTATTAATCATGTTTTATTGTTTTACATGGGTACAGGAAAGCCTTGGGACTTGACGAGCCAATGCAAGGAACCAGCGGAGTGGACAGAACCTATGGTCGGAGTGCAGGACCTGCCCGAACAGCAGAAAGCTGTAGGCTTGCCTTTCTTTCCAAGTACGTAGAAATATTAGTGAATACTCAGATTAATTTACATAATTATACCGATGAGATATGGATAACGGATCTCCATTGAATTTGGCGTACAGGACGATCTGACTGAATCCGTTGTCAGTCAGGGGATCTAAAAGGCCATAGACTCAGTTGTTAATGAGGTGCAATGGGGAATTTATTAGTGTTAATAATAAACAGACAATAATAAACTAACACGAGGGAGGAACGGTTCCTAAGGAATTCCTAAGGAGTATGTTCACGAGCTGAACATACTCCGAAATCTTCCCTCAGTGGAAGGCCGACCGGCATAGACTAAATACCGACTAGAGAAAAATGTAATGTCTGTTTTTCCCAAAGTACGGCTTTATACCTTTCAATGGCGCTAAGCCATACTTTAGCGCGATTGAAAGGTAATAGTCCATAAGATATTCTAGATAACGTCAGCCTTGAAAATGGAGATTCCGTAATGTCATTTTCGCCATATTTTGAATTATTAGTTACTAAAAGTGAATAATGCAGTGCAGACTTAATTGAAAATGGTGTAGTGTTTAAGGTGATGAGGGATTAAATCAATGCTAGGGTCAAAATGGTTTGCTCATTTCGGTTAGTTTGATGTTGGAGATGAATCTCGCCCTGGCCGACCAATCGTAAAAAAATTCTTTTAAAAAATCGAGGTAGACGGACGTATTTCATATTGCGACATCTCTACGGAACTGAAAATCGGCTATATCAGTTCTGAACTATTTACATAAGACTGGATAGCAAAAGAAGCTCAAAGATGGGTTCCAAATTAATTTACTGTAAAAAAATTAATGGACCGAGTTTCCATTTGTGAATCACTAATCAATCCAATTTAGAAAGGTCAAATCGATGAACTGGCATAGGGAGTTGGCGGCCCCATCGCCCAGTCAACGGACTGCAATCAGTCATTGTTCCTCCAGGTTGGGGGAAATCCAATACCGGGAGGTATAACCCAGTCACCCTTTCTCCTGTGAGACATTAATATTAGGTATCCTAATAGCATAGGTTGATTTGTGAACACGAAAAGACATGCTGCGAGAAAATCACCTGCTGGAATGTGAGGAAGAACCTCATCTGCATAGGAATGGACAATCAATAGCTAGAAAAGCAAAGTCTTAGTGCGACCAAGAGCGGAACAAGAAGACCGTCAGCTGGTCTGTATAGGGAGGGTACTTGAAGTTGTATAAGAATACACCTACTTGGGACAATCATCAACAAACATGGAAAAAATTGACCGAGAAGTAGCAAACAGGATATCTGAAGCCAACCAGGTTTACTACCCTGTATGCAACAGGGTACAGTACGTTGGGTA
The DNA here is from genome assembly GCA_037127475.1 of Arma custos. NCBI lineage: Eukaryota > Metazoa > Arthropoda > Insecta > Hemiptera > Pentatomidae > Arma > Arma custos. The sequence continues at coordinate 22,500,078 of CM073761.1, read as the reverse complement.
AGGAAACACAAATGCGCATATCCAAAGTCAGTTTACCTCCTAACCCTCACTTACGAAAGTAAAGACTGGGTTATGCAGGACAAGCAAGCAGGCCGTGTGACAGCTGCTGAGATGAAATTCCTGTGGAGAGCCATTGTAAAACCCAGGAACTGCATCAGGAATGCAAGTATAACAGAAGAGCTGGAAGTAACGTGGATAAGGGCTTACATAAAAAACCGACAGCTAAAGTGTTTGGCAACACTGTTGGATGGAGGAAGAGAGAGAGAGAGAGAGAGAGGAGAGAGAGAGAGAGAGAGAGAGAGAGAGAGAGAGAGAGAGAGAGAGAGAGAGAGAGAGAGAGAGAGAGAGAGAGAGAGAGAGAGAGAGAGAGAGAGAGAGAGAGAGAGAGAGAGAGAGAGAGAGAGAGAGAGAGAGAGAGAGAGAGAGAGAGAGAGAGAGAGAGAGAGAGAGAGAGAGAGAGAGAGAGAGAGAGAGAGAGAGAGAGAGAGAGAGAGAGAGAGAGAGAGAGAGAGAGAGAGAGAGAGAGAGAGAGAGAGAGAGAGAGAGAGAGCCAAGTAAGTTCATGGGAGCTGGACCCTCTGGGAGGAGGCCGAAAATCCATTTCCTATCAGGAATACATTCAGCTCATCGGAGAGTAGAGAGGCAAAACTCTCCAGCAAATGAGGAGAGACATGGTAGTAGGGACCCGAGAGACATGGCTGGATTGGGTGGAGGCTCCTCGACGCTAGGAATAGCATCTGAGGAAGTCAAAGAAGAAGAAGAAACTGGTCAAACCATTCTGTCAACAATTAATGCGAATGAAGCAGATGATTCAAAACTAACGGCCGGAATCAATCAATAGGATAAGCGTTGTCGTCCATCACGAGAACTGTAGACTACAGGCATCTTGTGACTTGGCGAAAATTGAGAGAGATTGGCTGGGAAGTTTTGATGCATCCACCGTTTAGCTCTGCCCTTGCCCCGCCCAACTTCAAAAGAGGCTTGTAAACATCACTTGGTTCAGTTTTTCGCCTCAGAACCTCAACAATAAACAATAAAGCAATAGTAGTCAGAAGTTCTACGACGGATTTATGGTTTTAATAGAAAATTAGAACAGGTATACACCAAAACGACTCATATGCATATCATTGATTTGTGTTTGAAAATTTAATGAACAAATTTCCTTCGAAAAAGATGAAAAAAAAAACGATGTTACTTTTTTCCTCAACCCAATTGGCAAAAAGCTGGGAACTTATTTAATCTCTTTATTTACAAGGAAATTTGCACTAAAATTGCAACCAATGTCTGGGATTTTCGAAAGCCTCGGGAACTGTAGCTATAAAATTATTGAAAAGTTTACTCACAATCATTAAGTTCAAAGATCTTCGTGCAGATCATATACATATTTCAGTATTATTCGGGTCAAGAAGAGCTAAAATACAGAATGGTCCTTTTGTATGTTGATTATATACACTCGAAATTATAACGAAACTAGAATGAGGCTATAACACAATTTTGGGCCGTCATTCGATTTGCTCTATTGAGATCAAAACTCCGAGAAAAACCAAAGGGAGGAACCAAATTGAAATAGCTTTTGTATTTCGGAAGCGTGAAAAGTCTGGAGAGCAGCCGACAAAGCTGAGGTTGGATAAGTGAGTGATGGACGATCCCAAACCTTTTGTGAGAGACCCAAGTAATTTAGTGATCACTTATGATTCGGGTTTCATGCTATTAAAAATCTATTAGCCTTAGGGGTGGGTCCTTCCTAGCCAGGTAGTGTTTTCTTACATGTATTCCTCTCTTCCCCGCTTTCTTTAATTTCTTGCTTTTGCTGGAGAATATCTGCTATTTATGGCGAATTGTAGCCATTATTTGTATGACAAGTCCATAATGCTTTTTATTTAGGGTTTATACGATGAAGATCGACAAATAAGACAACTTTTCAACACTTGCCAGGAATAAATGGCTGAATCACGGACTTAGAATAACAAAGCGTAGCACTAGCCAAATTCTTTATTTATTAACCCATTATATGTTTGCAGCACCTCTTGGAAAATATAGTATTGGTTTTCTTATTGGTGATATGAAAAAAGAAAAAGATTTTATACATAACAAAAACGTGGAACTACAGTGAAATATGGTGTGGAATTTCACTGATAATAGTGATTGTAATTGTCAGATGTTTGGAAAAGGAAAACCATTGTATGGAGGTTTAATAAAAATATTATTTTGCTGTGGTAATATGCTGTTTTGTTTAATTAAATACTGTTACAATACCCTCCCCCCCCCAAATATTTTATGATTCCCTTAACATACTTTAATGTTTCATTAGTTACCAATTTATATAAATATGAATCATATTTTTGTGATTTTCATCGTAATATTACATTGAGTAATGACAGAGATATTGTTTCAGTTGCGACCGGCGGTGGTGGTAGCAGCTTAGCCGACGAGAGGCCGACCATACCACCTCACTTCCTACACCATTTCTACCCCTTCACGGATTTGAGCCAACTCCACCTTGGTTTCTCCATCGGCCACAATCTTCAGTGAACATCACTCTTGCCTCTGTTCCAGTTCTTATAGTTCCGAATTGTATATATTTATGTATTTTTAATTTTATTTTACTCTGGTAATGAGTATTAGATGATAAATGAGATGGATCAATATACTGGCATACAAGAGATCATGAATTCCGGAATGAATTATTTGTTCAAGAGTATTTCTATCACCAACGATTCGTATTAAATATAATTACTTAATTATTTAATTAACATAATTTCGAACATATTAAGTTCGATTTCTTCGATTTCTCTTGGGTATGTTTAACACTTTATTTATATTGTACCTTAGATGGTTTTTATTTAATTTGATTATTAATTCGAATGGTTGGATATCAGTGTTTTAAAATCATGGTCAGTATCTGATTGTAAATTACACAGAATCAGACCCTAATCCCTGGTGCAGACTCGGTCAAGCTCAAGCTTTTTCTTTTCCTAATGACAATTTTTAGGATAGATATTCGAAATTGTGAAGCTTTGTCCAGGTAAATCCTGATTTGCATAAAAGGTATATTCTCATTTTTTCGTGTCTCTCATTATTTATATTTATTTTGCAACAGTTAAGTATCATATTGATGGCTATACATCAACAAATAGGATGGATCAAACAATCCTACAGATTCTGGTTAGAGGATGCTTCCTCTACCGCCAATAGCTCTGGGTATGTTTTCACAGCACATTGAGCTTTTATCCGTTACAATGATTTTGATGTTCAGACACCCTCTTGAGTAGTTGAGAGAAATCCGAAATTTAGATCTTTTCAGTACCCGGTGTAGACGAGTTACTCTAAACCTAGGTTTAACAGAATATGTAGTCAATGGTAACAGTAGTTCTAAAATGAAAACAAAATTGAATCCGTGTTTCGCTTTTGAAAAACATCAGGAGTCCCTTTATACTATTCTGTAATTGCTTTTTTAAAGATCCCGTACATGCTAAGTATGAGATTTTGCCATTTATCAGATCTTTCATTTTTTTTAAATTATGTTATGTATATGTATAAATACATGATAGAATTATTTCCACTGATTAATTTTCCAATTTTATGAATCCTGTCGCATATTAAATGTAGATCTTTAACAAATAAATATTTATCATTTAATGGTTTTATTGAATTTAAAAAAATAATTTTCCTATTGTTTCTGCTCCATCCCAGCCCTTATTTAACATAATGTAACCTGTGAAGGAATGCACATATTTTAAGATAATGTGGAAAAAAATAATAAAAAGGATTTTAAGATGCTTTCTTCTGTGAATATACAATAAATAATTGAAGTATGGTCGATGTGAAGATCGGCTGAAGTAGCTGATAACAGAATATACTAATCATGACTAGCATCATAGCATTGCCCCATCTCTATCCTAACTAAACGTGGAGTAAGTGCCAACAACGGTTTGGAAAGTTAAATTTACAGGTTTGTAAAAGTAGATAAGAGGTATTCATGTGTATTACAAGTATTTAAATAACTATACAAAATTTAAAAGTTGTCTGAAATACTACATTTTAAGCTCTCGGTAATAATAATTAAAGAGGAACATTTTTACTATAACCTAAGTTACTAGGTTGCACATTAACACAATATTGTTTCTTCCTTTAGTAAACGTTCCAGGTATAATTATCCTCCTAGAATTAACACTGTAAGTAATACAATTATTACTACATTGTACAATTAAAACATTATCTTTCACATGCAATAAATTTTGAATGTAATTTAATAACAAAAATTATTTAGAATAAACCTAATGACTTAGACCGTCATTTTCTTAAAGTATAATTTGGGTTTATTGTAGTTTAAATGCGTAAAACCCTTAGCTCATCAACCATATGTTTTTAAAAAATAAAATGTTGGTATATATTGTAGATAAATAAAACTTACATACATTCGAATTCGACTATGGAGAAAATTAAGACACAATTTGTATCTTTCTCGTATATGCTTGAGATTTTTAGACAATAGGCGATGTGCATTAAAAAACTGGAATAGCAATGCGATGTTACCTTCATTGTCACCAAGAGCCTTCCAAACTTCTGGGGCTTGTCCTATTTTATTTAATGTTAAAAGTTAATAATTATATTCTTCAAAAATATTATTAGCTGAAAAAATGATGTTACAATATTGGCATGAATGAGGTGGAACTTTTTTAATAATATGAATGAGTGTGGCTCAGTCTCAAAAGTGCCAGGGAAGTCTCCTCTGACCACGTACATACGTGTGTGTGTGTGTGTGTGTGTGTGAAGGAACACAGTAAGATATTCATCTATCTATATTTTAGAACTGTGGTTGCTATCTAAGCGACAGAACTTCTCCATAATTAAGTACATTTAGTATACACAATATATATCTAAGTACATATAACTTTCTAGCGGAAGAGTATTTATCCATGTACTATAGTTTGTATTGTACTGACATTTTGGGGATATTCTTTACATCCCTGTTAAATGGCATAAGGAATATATGGTATAGAATACAATTTGATACTTTATTTCTTTAGTAAAATCATGTCGAAAATTTAACATTTTGAGGCTGCAAATAACACATTGAGCTAACGCATTAGCAGGTTAAAATTTATCCTAGATGGTAAGCATTCCACTGCTTCCATCAACAGCCACAACTAGATCCATCGGATTAAATACGCGGGTATGCGATGAAAAAATTGTAGCATATTTACCACTAATGGTTTTAACAATATTTTTTGTGCTGATTACGGAAAAAATAGTGAAAAAAATCCATCACGCCTAGATAAGTCACAAATTTCACCTGAAAATTTCTTATTTGATCCATCAAAAAGGAGTTTGAAAGCTGAACTTCACAATGGTAACCGGTATGCTTCTTTGTCTATTGGACACTCAGTCCATTTGAAAGAATGCTACGAAAACCTAGAGTTTGTTCTTAATAAACTCGGTTACTCTGACCATAAATGGACCCTTTGTGGGGATTTGAAAGTTATTTCCATGTTACTAGGTCAATAAAGTGGCTACACAAAGTTTCCATGTTTCCTCTGTAATGGGATAGCCGTTACAGGAAACAACACTATGTCAAGCAAACGTGGCCAATCAGAAAGGCTCTTATTCCTGGAGTTACAAATGTTGAAAGACAAAGTTTAGTGGATCCTAAAAAGATCTTACTTCCATCACTTCATATCAAATTGGGGCTAATGAAACAGTTTGTGAAAGCATTACCCAAAGAAGGAGAGTGTTTCAAGTATCTTTGTGAACAATTTCCTGGTATATCCGATCCTAAGCTGAAAGTCACTGGGAGTCTTTGTTGGGCCCGAAATTATAAAACTTTTAAAAGATGAAAGCTTTATCACTAAAATGGAAATGGAAGAAAAAATGCCTGGAATTCATTTAAAATATTTGAAACAGGCTTTCTTGGAAACAAAAATGACCCAAACTACAAAACTTTGGTTGCTGAAGTGTAACAAAACTACAAAATGTTGGGATACAACATGAGTGTCAAAGTTCATTTCCTTCACTCACATCTGGACTACTTTCCAGAAAATATTGGGGCTGTAAGTGAGAAACAAGAAGAACGTTTCCATCAAGATATAAAAGAAATTGAACAGAGATACCAAGGTCAACATGATGGCAGACTACTGTTGGATGTTAAGAAGGGAAAATTCATAAGAACACAACCGAAAAAGTACAAAAAGAAACTTTGACGGAAAAAGAAAATGTTTTTACAAAGACTTATAATACGGTTACCACACATGTGCATCACTTTTATGCTCCTTCTAGCCAGGTATCGTTGTTTTTTGCTTTTACTTCATGTAAAAATAATAGAAACAAATCCAAAATTTTGCGTTTTTTATACTTTTTCCAAAAACTTCAACTTTATTTTGTAAGCAAACCTTACGTGATAGAAAAAACAATGTTATTTTTTAAATAAAGATCAGTTAACTAAATCAAAACAATTTTTAAAAAAGTTTTTTAACTTTAAATACTGTGATATCTCGGTGGAAAAATTAGGGAGAATGGAACAGAAACAAAAGCCAGCGAAATTACATAGATTCCAAAAAATGGACGCTGAATATCGATACAAAATATTTACAACAAAAAAAAGGAGGCCCACAGTAAATAATGAAAGAGGTATGATCACAACGAAAGGCAATTCACCCCTCTAAGAACTTTGCGTAGCCTTAATGAGCTCTTTCGTAAAAAATAATAATTATAACACAATACAATTACATGAGAAATAATTTTATTGCACAATCAATAATGTATGAAACGTGACTGGTGAATTCAATTCAACTAAGGGTAAGATTAATTAAAATTAAATTGAAAGATAGAAGTAAGGCTGATGAAAGAGAAGAAAGATATAAGAAAAAATAAAAATATATCAAAGGGATAAAAATATATAAGTGTAGGGCGGGCACCTTTGTAGTTAAGAAACATTAATTATTATAAATATTTTTAATCTTCTAAGTTTATTTATGAATAAATTAATAACAAGATTAAATGACACGCACAAGTACACATAAGAATAACTTTTGATACATAAAAAAGAATAACTATTGTTTGAAAGGAAAACAAAAAATAAGAAATTTTATCAAGTAGTGTGTGAAAATAAAATATTATGTACAGTTATAACATAAAAAAAATGCCAGATTATACATTGTTTGCACCTTCCCATTGCTTTGTTGTAACCCTTCATCATTAACAATAGTCACCATTAGGTAATATTTCAATCTCAATTGTTAATAAAGATTTTAATAAGGCCAATTGTGCAGAAAGCATCTATTACTTGGTAATTTAAGCTAAATATTACAATATTGAATTTCATAAACTCGTTTGTGTTGATGTGCTAGTTAGACTGGTTTTTGAAATTTGGTACTCAATACAGACGAATTTAGTGCCAAAAACTTTCTGTTTTATTATTTCATCCCCATAGAGAAGTTATTTCCATGCTGACACATATAAATTAATCTGTCTTTATTTTGGAAAAATATTTTAATTTTCGATCAAATTAATTGTAAGAGTAAACAAGGTTTTGAAAGACATATATTGTTATTCAAATATGAAATGATAAAAATTATGAAATTGGTGGTATATTATACCCTTTGCTCAGCGACTATATTTTAGGATGACCCGTTCTGTACACTCTGAACGGAAGCAACTATGGTATGGACCTATCTTTCGTTCCGTACAATCATGATCAACGATTTTCTTTTCGTTGTATCATCGTTCCAAGCAAACAACAACTGGATGCAATTCTTTCCGGAGCAAGTAGCCTTGATGATGCCAAACTAACTTGGACCAAAACATCTAATTACACAATCATTTACATTGTCTGCACCTTAACTATTTATTCAATAAAGGAGTGAAATGTTTTGAATACATTTTATTTAAGTTTTTATTTACTTTATAGTAAATCGAAAAAATATAGGAATTTCTAGATGTTCAACTCGTTTTTATACATCGATATATTTATTATTATATTTAATTACCAATTTTAAATACAGCAGTAGCTTCCTAAAAATGGCATTTTATTATTATTTTCTTAGATGCCAAAAATGAAGCTGTCTGAGGCAAAGATCATCTACCGTCTATTTATTATGCTAATTTTTGTGATCGTCTGTTTTAAATTACAAAGCAGTATTAATTGTGCTGCTCATTATTATTGTTATTATTATTTTATTTTTTTTATTTGGCAGTTTGTATTCGAACATTATTAAAACACAAGTATTAGTGGTAGTAATTGTTAGTATTTTGGAGTTATTTCATAAAAAATTCCACAATAAATTGCTGAATTTTACTTTTTAGTCTACTTAGTTATTAATTTGTTTTATCTTGGCATTTCTAAGCCCAAAACCTTATTTTGAATTTTAATAGAATGTGGGAGGAAGCTAAATACCAAGAGCTTAAAAAAAACTCTGTTTATTCTATTTTGAAAAAAGTCTTGCTCAAATAGAAATAAAATTCTGTTATTTTTATTTTAAAGAGAAAAGAGAGACAGAGGATCCGGGTTCGAATCCCGGCCGAGGGCATATTGTTACAGGCTACTGGGTATTAAAATGAATTAAACAATGCCTTAATTAAAGATACTAAAGTTTATTAATAAAGTGAAAAAAAGGATACAATTAAACTATTAACAATTAAATTATTAAACTAATATAAATTTACAATAACAATATTCTAAATATTATAATCTAGGCCTAACTCCTATTTAATTATTACAATAATATAAGATATTGCTAATTCTAAATGACTTAACTATTTACATAAATTTGTATGAATATTATAAAACTACACTACAATTTATAACTAATCATTAACACTTACAGTTCACTAGTCCACCGACCGTAAGATTCTCCAAGTATGACAAACTGACACACAGTAACAAACAGAAGCAGCTTATTACACTCGCGAGACTGTTACAGTTCACTGATACACTTATTACACTGGCCGGTTCAACACTGACTAGTTTATCACACTGACACTCACTTATCACAGATCTTCAGCGTGCGTGGTCTACTCTCAGACTGACTCGCTCGAGGCGAGGGAAGTATTTAAATAGGCAAGGCCGAACGTTCTAGAACACGGAAGGGTGGAGACAATTCTGGAATCTTCTTAATCCTTTTCCGACAAAAGGAGACGATCGAGAAGGTCCTAATCCTATTTTAACTTCTCCCGCCGACGGATTTAAGCCGCTTATCCCTTGCTTCCGTCTTCCTGTCTGTGACCGTAACAATATCTTTTCTCTTTAAAATAAAATATTTAAAAATAAAAACAGTTGACCAATAATCATTAAAAAAAAAAAAATTTGTTATGTTTCTGAAAATAACTAATTCTTTAGAACTTTTATAAGTTCTTTTAACACTTATATCATAAAAGTTCTATCGAGATTTTATTTTAAAAAAAGAAGCATATAGTGATTAGATCTTATATAAATGCAAGCTCTCCATAAATCGTTTCAATTAAATTATAATAAATTTATCTTTAAACTTTCCTCATAAATGCGAGAAGCACATTCAAAATTGTGTCTTGGTAACTTTGTCTTTCTTTAAAAAAACATTTTCTATATATCAATATAAATGTTGATCGATAAAATATATATATAATATATTTGTGAACTAAAAAAGGTGAAGAAGGTTTACATTGAAGTGATTATTAAGTCAAATTTTAGGCTTGACGAAAGTTGAGTACTTCTAAAGTGTCAAAGATAATAAAATCTTTCAAGTGAATAAAAGTGAAATAAAAAAATGAAAATTTATTAAGTTACAAACAAGACCTAATTATTAAGATAAAAACGACTATGTTCATCTTTGTTTGTTTATTCCGTCATCTTCGTTGAATTTTCTGTTTTTCAAATATCTGTTTTCGATGCTCAAATAACGGAAATCGAGAAAAAAGTGTGAGGCGGCAATATCAATATATATTTTTACGATATCGAAACAGTGCTATTCGACATTTTTCAAGATCCCTGCCGTGACCAGCCTGGAGGGGGGCCAGTATAACGTATTCCGGTTAGCCAATAATCATCTAAATTCATTAATTATCGGAGTCCCTCTTCTTTACCGACAGTTATTAATATAATAGCTGGTAATGGGAGCTATATAATTGGGGAGAGGAAGTGGTTACAACCGCTAATGAGTAGTATTTTGGCCCAACAGTTGGGTCCGGCTGATATGTGATCAACTAGCAACACTAAGTCACCAATGAACTGAGAATAATCGAGATAAAATGGCCTGATAAGGTATCTCTTACATGGAATAAATGTTTTCGTTTCCGTCTTAATTGCATTTCCACATTGTAATACTATCCCGCCTAACCTTTCCAAGATCAAAGAAAAAATGTTTTCAACTAAGACATGAGCGACCCCGTTTCTTCTAATTGTCATAACAATTTAATCTCTGTTGAGAAGACATTTTCATTTCTGACATTGAAGTCAAGATGATTTTCAATTTAACAAATAATGTTTAACATTATTAAATATATGGTGGCAATTAGGGAGGGTGGCAAAAACTAGTAGCGACATTTAGACCAATTTTTCTGACTTCCATCTGTGAAAAAAAACTTATGTTGACAGCTTCACGAACAAGCAACACTTTGATATTTCTTTACTCAGGTCAAACCTCTTATAAAAATTATTGTTTCGTGCTTAGCAAAAAGAGGAATATTTTATTAATATTAATAAAATATTAGTAATACACAAAAAAGGTCATGTTTTTTCCAACCATAATTTCCTAGATTAAATAAAAACGAAACTGCAATAGCTAATTTCACATATAATTATATTATACTTATACAACCTTATTTAAACAAACATGCAGCAACTATTCTGCATCAATTCTAATACATAGTATGTGCTATGTTTCTACTCTTAAATATATCTGGAACAAATCTATTGATATTTGGGATGCCAGAGTCTCATTTAGGACGAGTACTCAAATTATTATTTATATGCCTTTATCTTAATTGGGTTCCTATCCAAAGGTCTGCTCTTGTGTTTACCAATTTACTCATCTATTATACCTTCAATATATTACTTATAAATAAATAGTGTATCTGGGGTATGTAAGCACCAAAAGAATTACAATAAGGACCGTTTATTTATTCAATTCAATTCAACAAGGTTATGATTCAGATTTTAAATATATAAAAAGGATTGCCATAAAATGCCTTACAGGAAATTAATTAAACTTATCTGTGGATAGGGGTAGATTGGGTTACAGGTCGGTCCTCGCCTTTGACATCTCCGTCCGCTTCGTTCGGCCGCTCTCCTCTCTCGGGGTATCCGTCCTTCTTCTCTCCGGCCTTGTCTCCCGAGTACCTCCTTCCTGCTCCGCCTTCGTCTCAAGAGCACCTTCCTTCTCTGCGTCTCTCCCCTAGTGCCTTCTTCAGCCTCGTTTTTCAAGAGTTTTCTTCTCTCCCCCTCTCCTTCCTTCTCCACCATCTTGGACCATAAAACTCCATAAGGGACCCAAAAGGTCTGTTCTTTGTCCCAAACATATTCCCTTTCATGTGTCCCGACATGACACATTTTCCCCGCTCCGCATACCTTTCATGGTGCCGCCTGCATCATTACATAGCATATGATACTAAAAGTATGGATTGATACTATGATTTCAAACTCCATACTAAAGCCTGCTTTTGGTTATTTTTTTATTAATTTTTTTTGAGGCGAGAATGTTTTGTACTTTGTTTTGAACTGAAAAAATATTCCTGTATTATATTATTATTTGATTTTTTTTTATATTTATATATATCTGCCATCTGGTATCAAAATTGGGTCAATCTCAAATAGATACAATGATCTTTCTCATCAATATCTGAAAACAGTTGTATTTATTAAACAAATATTTATACTTCAATAACAAGAGGTTAAATATATTGTTATTCTTTTTGTAATGTACTATTCTCCTTTCTACTTTAGATCAGATCAAATGAAAAAGCAGCTCCGTAGCATTCGTAACATTAAACTTAACAGGATAATTAATTGGAACGGTGGGAGTACAAGATTATGTTGACATTCAAATAATCGTAATTGACATCTAAAGTTTGTTCTAAGGGATACCTACGTATACTTGATATTTTTTGTTTTATAAATTGCATGATGATGTAAGAAAAAGGTTATTTGTGAAACCTGATCTATTCAAAGTGAATAGCCAGTCTCAAATTATAACTCTATTAGAAAACGGAGCTGGATAATTATGTAACAGAATGTTGGATACAATGGTGTATTAGAGCGATCCGCCCTGTCGAACACCGGCTCAATTTAGTTTACCTTCCAACAAGCGGGGTAGTTATTAAGAAATATATCCTCATAAAATGCCCCATAATTGCTGGAGGATTAGAGCTGGAATTATTTCCTGGAAACAGATGATTGGTATCTCAGTTAGATGTTTGATGGTGGGGTAAGATCCACCAGAACTAATAAGACTGCGACCATGTTTGCTGAACTATTGACCATTTCACGAACGGAAGTGCATCGGGGATATACTGCGAAAGGGCGAAACCCTACGTTCCGATCAATCGCTTCTATTTTGGTATTTATACCAATTTATGAAAGTACCATTTGTTTCCGAGATTACGAAAATTTATAATTTATATAATAAGCAAAATAACTGAATTATATGAATTTTAACTTGACATGAAAGCAAAAGTTGTGAGAAATTATTAAGATAAACCAAGTTTAATAAAATTAATGCATAATAATTCCAATCTCGTTTTAAAATGCGATGTCCAACAATAAACCCAGATAACACTGGTTTTATTTAAAAAAATTATGCTTAAATAGTTTCATTTCTGTGCGTTTTAAAAAAATGCTTCAGAGGACTATGGGAAATTATTGAATACGCATTGCCAAAAACTTTATCGCAAGTTAAACTTTCCCCTTCTAGCTATTCCTCGTGAAATGAAGAAAAACATTTCGGGTGAGACCTGTGAGCTGTTGTAAGTATCGTAAGTAATGGAACCAGCCCCCATCGTGAACTCGGACCGCTACAAGCTAGGATAGTACCTATAGCACTTGCATGTACACAGCAGGCGGTTGCTACCCATCCATTACAGCCTTCATTACAACTTCTGAAAGAAATGCCATGGATTTCCGGCATTGGGGTAAGGGACGGCAAACCACCATATCCCAAAAAGAACAAAACATAATAAAAATTTTACACAATATTTGATATAAATAAAAAAGGAAAGGAAAACTTCAGGAGTGAAAGATAATTATCAAGAACTCAGGTGAAAACGGCTATCATACAAAATATATACATATTAATTCAGAAAAGCTAAAGCTCAAAAGAGACATACAATAATTATTAGGACAGTAAAAACTAAAAGTGTTCGATGATCAATAAGCCATTCGTATATTGGCGATTGGTATATTTGTAATAAATATCTGATAATATGAAATTTGATCTGGGGCCTGCTGGAGCGCTTCAGGATTTGACTGATAGGATGCTGGTAGGAACTGTCTGAAAATTAGATAAATCGAATGCCTGAAGTTTTGAAAACTGAAAAATTGCAGTTGGATGAATGAAAAAGATTTGGTTCCATACCAAAAATACCATACCGTAATTAAAAATTGATTTTTATGTCGTTTTACCGTAAGCGCCTCGATGCTATTGGCGAATTTATCAAGAGCTAAACCGTTGAAGTCTATTATGCAACCTTTCTGAATGAAATCAGTGGGAAAAAGGCTTCGACAGTTAAACATGCTTGTGAAAATTAGACTTAAGGCTGTTGAGCTGAGAGCCAATGACTGTTGAAGGAGAGGCAGAAGAACCGTTTGGATGAGAGTGGAGGCTTAGAGGTGAATGAAAGATACTATCTTTACTAATGAGCATAGAGCCTTTGAAAGGATAATGTTTGAATGATTTGATTGTCTCTTGTGCTCCTAATGGAATGGCCTACTCCTAAAACACATAGCGCTTAGGACAATGCACTTCAAAGCAGCCGCTCATCTCTCACCGCTAAGGAACCATAATTGTAAACATATTGCCCAATCACTAATAACATTAATGTTTGAACATAAAAATAAAAGCTCAAAAAAGATTTAAAATAATTTTTAAGATTTTATTGGAAAAACTCCAACCTAGATGCCTCAATTCTCTAAAATAAGAAAAACACAGAGTATCTGCAGATCGGATATCTGCCCAATTGATGAGCATTATCAGATTATTATTATCAGGACAGAAGTATAGTGGTAATAACATAATAATAAAAATGAAATAATAAAGAATACACTCCCGGGCACACACACATAGTACAGTAATATAATAATTAATCCAAATGATGAGTGGTAAACGAAGAAGACTCTCACATAAAGGATACGAATAAAGTCAGAATATCTCAGCTCTCGAGTATATTACTTAGATACCATATTTATTTTTTTATTGTAATTCGTATAGATACCTACTTATTATAATGCTCTGCAGAGAGGCGATATTGGTGTATCTGATTGATCTAAAGGATGCTGAGGGGCTGAGGGATAGAACAGGTTTATTGGTGAGTGGTAATGTAAGGGAGCATGTCGTGGATTTCATGGCTGTTAACCTATGGTTATGTATGCTGAGAAATAAAATCAGGTTTAGAAATGATTCCGTTTTCAGTTCATGCGATTGAGGTGGCAGTAGAGCAAGCTAAGGACAATTTCTATTATGACTTGGAAAAAGTGCTTGTGTTATGCCCCCGCCATAACGTGAAGATTCCGGTATAAAATACGTTCTGGGTAACATTAATACTCAAATGGGAAGAGAACACGGTATATTACCCATTATAGAAGGCCAAAAATCTAACGGCAAAAAAAAAAAAATGTGGACACGGTTGATGATAATACAATTTCTGGCCAAAAAAACATTGATTAAGCGACGTGGATCACTCTAGACAACATCAGCATCCAAATTGATCACATTTTCATTAGTAAAAAAGAACAGAATGAGGTCGACGAAGGTTTCCTTTGAATACGGCGAAGTCTTCCTGGCATCATGCGTCATTCTGATGGGCTCTAGTTCTGGATAGATTTTGTCACAGTGAAATGCTTCTTCAAGCTGATGTTCATTGTCTTCCGGTAGCTGTATTCGGGGCAGTGCGTCGGCTATCAACATTTCGCAACTTCTCAGAAACTGAACCCTCAGATTTGATCTCTGTAGATGTAGCAGCATCCGTTGAAGTCGAGTAGGTGCTTGGAGAATCGAACGTTTTAATATTACTTCGAGCTTACGATAATCGGTTCGAACAGTGGCTTCCTTGGATCCGGCAATGTAATGTTCAAAACCCTGTTAAGTTAATACATTTAAATATTAAATTAATTTAATAATAAATAAAGAATAAATGTATTAATAAATGATACAATTATATCAAATATAAAAGCGAATCTTTAACCATTCGCGTTCTTTTTGAGCCCAGTTTCACTCATATAACGACAGTCTCCTTCAGACGAAAGCGACAGGTCGACCTTCCTGTATAGTACACCTCTAAGTCCTTTAATGAGGCGTCGGTTTGAATAAGCATGGGGAAATTCAGTAGAACAACTACTGGAGCCTCCAGTATTCGTATTTTTACTTCTACCACGGCTCGCTTGTGTCCATGTCTCCAATGGTCCATGTCCAGCGTTGGGCGTTTATGGAGAGGCTTGCAGATTGATGATAAAGTTGGTACGAATTTTGCAAAATATGTTGCCAATCCAATGATGTTTTGATTCAATGAAGGTGATGATATCACCTATAAATTTAAATTGGCGTTTCTTTGCGAAACTTTCCTTTTGTTGAACTGCAAATTTGCAACTTTGGCTAAAAGGCGCTTATGAGCTCCGTCATAGTTTGCAGAGACTTCTTCATCGGTCATTCCTCGTCCTAAAAATGTCATCATCGACAATCACGACGTC
The DNA here is from genome assembly GCA_037127475.1 of Arma custos. Lineage (NCBI taxonomy): Eukaryota > Metazoa > Arthropoda > Insecta > Hemiptera > Pentatomidae > Arma > Arma custos. Next base: position 22,484,210 of record CM073761.1, on the reverse strand, counting down.
TGGTATTCCGGCTAAAACATCTTGAAGATTACACTGGAACATATTAGTTCACAACTTCCATCAACCGGAGGGAAACCAGAACCACCAGTATTTCCCAAACGTAGTAAAAAAAGTGGCAAGTCTTGAACCCAGTTCGTCTAGATTCAGATTCCAAAATTCTTGTCTAGAACCAAGAACAATAAACTATGATTTAGCTCTGGGACGTTACTTTCGATTTTTGGGATCTCATATCACTTTAGGGATTGATGGATCTATGTAGAACCGTACCTTTTTAGACGTTTCAGAGGTAACTAGGTTACTCATCCAACAGCTTAGACCGGTTTCCTTTCTTTTATCCCGTCGAGCTTATGGTTTATAAGAGAAAAGATTGCAGAGAGGTGCTTGCTTCACTGCCGGGAAAGTAGAGCCCATTCACATCCAGTCAACCTGCACTCATACATTCAGTAAACAGGTAAAGATTTCTTGAGGTTTGTTTGTATTTTTAAGCTTGGCCATGACGATGGTATCAGGTTGGGGTCCCTCAATGAAGCCTAGTCCTTCAGTGATGATGGTAAAGGCATCTTCGGACCTGGGCGATTAAAATAATTTACAACTACAAACGGATCTGTATGCCTTCGATGTTTGTTTTCGACTTTCAAGCTAACTTCTGCTGTAGACTTCAGGATCGCTCCACCATGGCTTCAAAATTTTGTCGAAGGCGGATCTAGTTCGGGTCCATCGCCCTTGCATGGTGCCTCCATAAATATCTTTTAGGTTGCTTTCCTGGACTGCATCCACGCCGGATCCACTATCACTTGATCTTCCGCTTCTTATAAGTTGTATCTTGCACATTAACTTAAAGTTTAAAAGTCAATATTCAGTCCAAATAACAGTCCATATTCCCTCTGGTTTTGAGCTACCACATTGCCGAATTTCTTCGACTGCAAATGCATGATTGCTTTAGGCTGATGAATTTGAACTATTTTTCCCCCGTAAACTACTTGTCAGGCGTTCATTATATTCCTTACTCTGGAATACAGACGCAAAGCGATTCCGAATCTTGCAAAAATTACAGAGCCTGTTGTAAGCCGGGCATGGCAGTTAATAACATGCTTGAGCTCTTCCACAGCATTTACTTGGAGTTGGCTTGTTTGAGAGTGCTTTTATCCGATGAAAATCAATCTTATTCACATCTTCTGTTTCCTTTGGTCCTATGATACTTTCATTTCTCATTCACCAATGTATTGTATTGCATTTGGAAGAGTGAGCTTAGTGTCGCTTATTAGCTGCTTCTCTCTCCCTTTATCTCGTATGTCCAATACAAGTCGGTTCCGAATCATCTCTGGTTCAAAAGCCTTGTAGTTGCAATTGGTACTTAGTTTGCGTAACTTGCTTATTGATTCGTCTGTCGATTCAGATATTTTTTTGCAAAGATGATCCAAACACATTGCGTTCATAGATTATTTATTTACGGAATGACATTTTTATCCAATTAATTAATGACTTTATCGACCGTGTACTTTTTATTGTATACCTGCTTCATGGGTCCCAAAAGATAACCCTCTGATAAATAAAAATTAGTAAACTCCCCTAATTTTGTGATAGTTTTACAAGTGGATATATTTATATATGCTAGAAACCTCCTCTATATATTTAGTACAGTATTTTTGGGGTAAATGAAATGCATCCATATTGTTATACTATAAGTTATAGCACTACATTATATGGTACTATAATGTTATGCATATTAATATAGGCTATGCAAGATGTGCAGGTTCCTGCAACTCATTTAAACTTTTCACTTTAATTGATATTATTTAACCGAAAGGAAACTTGCAATGCACTCGAGGAAATGAGGTGGTTGCAAAGGGGATGCTCTATCAGCATCCACTATCTGTTTCTTGGAAGGAAGTTAAACAACTATTCAGTAATTCTACCAAACATTACATCGTAGCTCTTTTCATTTGAACGTTAGTTATTAAAATAATGACCAGTAATGGCTTGAACATTTTATAATTACAGCACGGGTAGTTCTTAAGGGCACTAACATGGATTTATATACACTACAGAAAAACAAAATTTAAAATAAAAATTTCGATGAAATAATTTTATCTCGTGAATGAGGAGATCGTTATTGAAGCCTGATTTTAATTTCCTCTTTAAATCTTGTAGTCGACACTTCTTTTCGAATAGTAATTCAATATGTACATTTTTTTTTTTTATGGAACCTATGGATGTGAAGTTAAATATTTATCCTACCGATAATTTTGCAACTATCTTGGTGTATTAAAAAAATATTATTATCTAGGCTATCAAAATGAGAATAGGATTTAAATTGAATTGAATGTATAGTTTTCAACTTGAATAAATGAAATTGGATGTAGTAGTGTTGTCAAGGACGAGGGCGGTAACTTTCAAGGGAATAAAAATAAACTGAAAACGTGAAACCATAAACAAAACAATAACTATTCCTAAAACCGTAAAGATGGCATACACGAACGCACCCACTACAAATACTATCATCAACATACAATATTTTTTTCGAACCCGATAGATTTTAAAGCCTCATAAATAGTTTTTAATGTAAAAAATTCAGTTTTAGATGTTCAAATTCTCATATATTCAAAATAGGTCGGTTATATGGATATATTTTTAAAAACTACTTATCAATATGTTGATGTTTTTACAAGATCCCTGCCCGTCCAGTTAGTCGCCATGGCTCTTAGCACTCCAACAAGTGAGAAGATGTAAATGGCTATGTAAATGAATCCAAAGCTGTTTGCTGCCAACGGCTCGGCCATAATTAATGCTGGCTGGAGATTAGGATCCGATAAGGCATCGGGTACCGCCTCTATAATCATACAAAACTCATATTTCCTTTTCCATCTGCCGTTTGTATTTCTTCGCCGCCAAATTTCGGTTTAATAGTGAATTATTATTCTCCATGGACTAAGCGTTGCAATGTTCAAAACAAAGAATGATTTTAAAAATGTCAACTTAAGACATTTGAACATAGAAACTGACTTTATAAAGCAAAATTACTTGATAGGTTAGCGTCATATGACCAAGTTAGGATTTATGAAACGTGAATAGTATCGTTAAACTAATATAATACTTTTTGATTAAAGTACAACAAAAATTGTATCGCTTTAAAGAATTATAACTTCAAAAAATAACTGAGTAAATAAAAATTAATGACTACTCGAATCAATAAAATAGAAAATCTATTAACAATACAATTAAAGGCTTCATTCAAACGCATTTATAAAATATAAGAAATTTTCACCATCCTACCACAGACAGCGCCTAGATACAATAATACTTCCTCTGGACCGCTTTCAAACCAGGCTTTTGCGTAATGGTAATACAGCATGGCAATATGACAAATAAAATGGTTAATTAAGAATACTGCTTATGCGTGTTATACTGATTTCTAAGATTTCAATCATGGACAAAATGCTATTAAAACTGTAATGTGTAGTAATTCATTTATGATGGAGTATACGAGCATGTATTTTTTTTTCTCCTTTCGATGGCATTGGACACTTCCATACAGCCAGATTAATAAGTAAGAATGAACAAAATATTTACATATTTATGTTTTAAATAAATTTTTTTATTGATTTAAAATAATTCAATATGGATCTTATCTCATCTCTTTCGCTTAGTGATATTATTTCTTTGTATGAAATTTTATTTTTCTTAAGATCTTGTAGAAGTTTTTTTCTATGAGGTGTATATGACTTACATTCCATAACGATATGGTGCAGTTTCTCGATTATTGCAGTTTTGGCATGCGGCCGATTCCGAAATTCCGATACGGTGCAAATAGCTGTTACATAAACCGTGATTCGACCGTAACCTACAATATGTTTTTATTTCCTGTTTATTTAAATTGATATTTGAAAACCATGGCCTGCAGGAGATACTAGGAAATATGGATTTATAATACTGCCCTGTAGTAGAAAGTGAATATTGATGCTGCCATGTGTTATGACAATCTTCTTTTATTGGTAAATAAAAATCTGTAAATGGGACCGAAATTTTTACCTGTTCGCCAGTGATCGTAGCGTCTTTGGCTAATTTATCAACCTCTTCGTTTCCTTTAACCCCTATATGAGCTTTAACCCATAGGAATGCAACCTGTTTGTAATTTTGTATACATGAACTAGGTAATTTTATAATATCAATTAACATGTTGTTACTAGGAGTACTGTAAAATCAATCCTCTCTGCCTTGTTCGGGAGGCCCGATCGACCTCTTGACAACTATTGGATTCACCTAATTCACGAGGTCACACATCGAGGACAGGAAAAAGTAGCCATTAACACTTGTAAGGAATAAATGAATTAATAAACAGAGAGGGATTGGGAGCGGGGGGCTAATAAGATGGTAAAGGGCCCTGAAAAAGGGTGATTATGAAGCGGGCGATGCGGCTACCTCCCGACTCCCACCCGCCCTGTAATTTGGAGCGCCCGCTCATCCCGAGCCAGCCCTCTAATCCTCTCCAAACCCCGGCTCATCGGATCTATTTGTAAACAGTCTTCCATCTTACCGTTCAGCTATTAATAGTTAGTCATTAAACTCACTCCTATCGTATCATAGTTCCTTAATGAATTTGAGAAGATCTTGTTTTCATCTGCCCGTAAAATCTGGATTTACTTCCGCCATGGCCGTTTAAATTTGATATGCTTCAAAGTCTCATGAATAGGCGGTAATTTACCGTACTCCTCATTGATTACTACACACACACATCTCCCACCCATTTCTGCTTCATCAATATCCCCCATCCCTTATTCGAATAAATAATTTATAGGGAATATTACTTTCTATTTTTTAAAATATGTATTTATTGAGTAATATTGCACCCTGCCTAAGCAAGGACATTGGTAATAAGGATTATTGTGGAGCCCATCCACACCATATTTACTAAAAAGTTAATTACAAAAAGAAGGATGCATATAATAAAAATGACAAAAGCAATTATAATTATTCCACAAGTTGTCGCTTCGTGTTGAGTCACAACAAGTTTATTTTCTTTCTTTCTACAAGTAGTTCGTTTCTTTTACAAATTCTTTTCTTTGATAAAAGTGAAATTATACAATTGATTTCGGACCAGTTCCCCTCGGCTTCAAGGTATTTCGATGTACATTGAAAATGAACAAATGATTTGTAATTCGAATAATTATTTAAAAAACAATTTGCGATGAGTATAATCGAACATCCGGAAATCGAATCCGCACTATTCCATATCGGGCACTCCGAAATTGAACGTGCCAGGCCATCATTTCCTCATCAATACAACCGAGTAAATATTGTCATCTGGACTAAAGTTTTGACTCGACCGTCTCCCATCAATTGCTAAAGGCTTCTGGAAATCGAGAATTGGAAAATGACAAATAAATGAAATAAAAATGCTATAAGAATGGTAATTACATGATGACTTAATATTCGTTATTTTCCACAGATAGGTGTCCATCCTTCATTAATAAATGCTAGGTTTTGTAATAAAAATAAATAAATAAATAAAATTGCGGCTATATCATTTACTTGAAAGATAATGGGACCTCCTGAGGGATAAATTACACGCTGCCACAAATCGACAGGCTAATGTAATAGAAAGAGACTCTAATGTAATTAGCGTTAAGGTTGTTCCAAGTAGCGTGTGGAAGGGAACAACTTCACCTCCACTTCTCAACTTTATTGAACAAACACTACTTAACCTGTAACTGTCAATCAGTTCCAACACGGCTCTTTTTCTTGTAAATATTGTGCCTCTGATTTGTTGCATTAGTTCTATTGAAATAATAAGTAACATTGAAGAACCCAAGCCTTAGAAATATGTATTGTATTCGAACCAATCTGAAAAAAAATGTGTTTCTAAAATAATATTCGGACTTGCAGGCAATTGCTAATGTTGATTTTTCTCGACTCCATAGTAATAATAACTCCAAAGTCCAAGAATTTTAATAAAAAATTATATTTATGGACTCACGGGAATGCATTTCATTTCTTATATTCTTACAAGGGCTTAAATAAAGCGAACATCTGTGGATTGAAACAGGAAAGGTCTAGTTGTGTTGGATTTGACGCGGATATTGTCATGGCAACTCCATAACGATTGAAATGTTTGGATTACTTACGGAAACTTTTTACTAAGTATGAAATTATTATTCAATATGAATACTACTCATTGAAATTCGTTGTTATCGCTTAAATGTTAAACTATTAGGACATTTTGGAGTAATGGATTCAAGTCTTACTTTGACAGTCATTATAAACTATGCGGCTTCACTAAAAATGTTGGATAAATAAACTGTATTGGTAATATTATGTTGTTTGTAATAATAAACATTTTTCCCTAGGATAGCTTAAGTTGTAATATATTTGGGAGAAGCGTTCTTTAATCGCTTCTTGCTTATTATTGTTATAAGAATACTGTTATACTAAAGTTCCGAACCATGCGTGTAGCCCAACCAATTTTCAGCATCCCGAGCCGTTGTTCAGCTTAATACAGAGGGCCATCAAGTTATTTGAGGAAGACGGATAATGACCTTGGGAGAAGAGACATGAGGAGGATCTGTTACCTCCGGAGGTGTTTGTAAACAGGGATGGTATGTTAATCTCCCTCCTAGCCTCTAATAACCCCCACCACCGCCGTCACCTCTCCTAGCGCATTAGCATTTTAATACGCCCTTCTTCTTTTAGACGACTATTTTAAAATGAGGTAAAATTAAGAGGTCCTAATGGCTTAAATTAGTTGAATATAATCGAAGTTTGTGTAGGTGCTTACTTTATTTCCATCATTACATTTACTTTCCAACTTTTTTTCCAAGATGCATTACTGATGTGAGGCATTAATGCCGACAAATATGAGACTTCACCGATGAAACTACTGTCAAGCAAGGCAGGAGATTGTAGAAGTAGCGAGGAAATCAAACAGAACATTGTTTACATTCGTTACATGTAAACGAAAATGAAAATCCTCTATTTGGTTCGTACATTTTACCATTCTTCACTCCCATTTCTCCCTTCACCAATATGGCATCCGTCATATGTTGTAATAGAATCATAATTTTTCTTCTCATCTCAACTGTTAATACCATTTTTCACATATTATTTTGTATTACACTTCAACATTTCTTACACAAACCCACAATTTCTGTTTTTTGTTTTTTATACTTTTCATCCATATTATTTGCATTCTTTCATTTCTATATTTTGCGCATCCTTGTCACATTATTATTTCTCATTAATTTATTTATCATTATTATTATTAATCCTTTTATCATAATTTTTTATCTTTACTTTCTGTACATTTCTTCTCTCTCTCTCTCTCTCTCTCTCTCTCTCTCTCTCTCTCTCTCTCTCTCTCTCTCTCTCTCTCTATCTCTCTCTCTCTCTCTCTCTCTCTCTCTCTCTCTCTCTCTCTCACTCTCTCTCTCTCTCTCTCACTCTCTCTCTCTCGCTCGCTCTCTCGCTCTCTCTCTGTATATATAATTCATATTTCTATAACTTCCCAATACGTAAATAATCAAATGTTTTATATCATTACCTGTAATTTAACTAGGTTTTCCATACTTTTTAAGTTTTTTCCATACTTCTTAAGTTAAGAAGAATTATTTTTGATCCTCATGTTTCATTGTGTGACATAAAAGATGAGATAAAGTGTCTAATAAAATTAATTTTGCTACAATGGAGGTTTCATGATGCAATGACGAACATATAACAATTTGAACCTCCTTCCCAGTCCGAATAGCTTGTAAAATATTGCCTGGACACGGTTCATTAGGAAGAAGCAGTATAAATTAATCCTGGAGGATGGAGGACGAGGATGGAAGAGCGGTGGCAGGTGGAGGACGAGGACCACCCAGGGAATCATCTCCGGCATCAATCATTGCCGAGGCAGTCGGCGATTCTTCATAATTTTTCACTAATGGATTACTTACTGACACCTCCAGCGACAGTATCTATCTTAGGAGGACCACCAATCTTTTCACTAGCAACATCTATTAGACCGTGTAATTCCAACACCCTAACCAGGGATAGAAATCGGCTTTAGTACCCTAAATTGGATCATTCAGATGGGAGGAGTAACTTCTAGCCAGGGGCTAAGATCTGATAATAATTGACTACTAAAACTGTGCATCAGCTCACGTTACCGTACACAGAAAACATATTTCGCCTTCGAAGAAATGTCTATTCCACAATCCACTATTCCTCCAACCGAGATTACATAGCGTAATCAAATGATCCAAATTCTTCCTTCTGTAAGGCGAGATGAATAAAATAATACATGTTTGCTTACTCGAGGCTCATTTGAAACACCAACTCGAAATATTTATAATGATTGGGATTAGTGTTTTAGAAATTATATTTGTAAACAAATATAAGATTATTCAAATCTACATCTGGTTGGTCGCATCGTACGAGTACAGTTTCGTTACAGTGTTGAAGCAGCTGCCATCAAACATAAAACCCTTATCGGTTTTTTTTTCATATTGAATACTGTGGAACACACACCTGATGTTCCTACATGTATTGGTATTAGAGTCGTCATCTTACCTTACCTATAGACTCATCTAAGGAATTAATTTTAATCTAACAAATGTTTATTTCTAAAAATATACAAAATCACTTCATTTAAGATAAATATTCAAATAGTGATTATACTGGAAGGCGGGTTATGAGATGCTGGATTAAGTTTTATAACTGGAATTGTTCTGGGAAGATACAATCGTTTTATGGTTAAGGAGAACCTTGTGTCACCCTTTGCTATGTATTTGTTGGTTTTATTGGCATTAAAGAAAAACGTTTATATTAAAACATCATTTAGCCTCTTTTAGGTGGTCATCTTTAATAGGGAAACGTTTTAGAGATTTTAAATCAGTTGAGGCAAAAATGTATATGTATACAAAAATAAGCTGGCTTATCAATCAATTACCTATTTATCATTCGGGACACTAATACATCACACACAGTGAAGTTATAGTTGTAAAGTCCTTCATTCCAGCTGATAATTACTCAATTCTCGAGGTTGCACAGTTTGCCACCGGGACGAATACTTTCCGGAGGTTGGTACCACTGGGGACTGACTGAGCCTTTTCTTGAATCGATTCTACCCCTTTGCCATTAGGATCCTCGATGACTCTTCATATTCCTAACAACATCCCCCCTCAATTGTTTCATCAACTGATCAATGGGCGCAAGGCGGCGGGGTGGGGGGGGGGGCGCCGCTCTCTCATCAACATTATGATATTCTCCTCACACTCTTTTCATCTTTCAATCTATTTACAAATAATTGAAAACAGCATTCTACAACATATTTCCATTCGAATGTCTACAGTATTGATGACTTATGATTTTGAAAATCCGTACCCATTTTGTTCCCTTTTTTTTTAAATTGACTAGGGGTGAAAATGAAGCCAAACCGGCACATTAAGGAGTAGCGCAGAAATAGATTTTTCTTCTTCTTCCGCATCACCCTTGTCGTGCCTTTCAGCGTAGGAGAGCGTTTAACCAGGACTGCCACTCTTCCCTGTTCCTAGCTAGTTCCCTGTTTCTCGCATGGTGGATATTTTTACCTCTTTTCCTGCACAAACGCTCGACATATTCCAGATGGGACATTCTAGGGCGTCCTCGTGGTCTTCTACCTTCAGGTACGTAGTCCATCGTCTTCAATGGGTTCCAGTAGTCCTCCATCCTCAGAACATGTCCAAACCATTTTAATTGGCGGGACTCGAGCATCTCCTTCATTGCTATGATCCTGAGTTCCTCTCTGATCGTTTCATTGCGGATACGATCTCTTCTTGTTTTTCCTGCGATCCTTCGAAGAAACTTCATTTCTGCAGCCCTGACTCTTCTCTCCGGCCTGTCCGTTAGTATCCAACTTTCAGCACCATACAGGAGCACAGGTAGATATACCGATTTGAAGATGTTGAGCTTCACTTTTCTGCTTACTTCTCGCTTCCCAACAACAGAAACAGGTTTACTGTTTTTAAAAAATGAAAAGAACAAAACATCGAAAAATTATTAACGTATGGTGTTTAAATAGTAATTAAATTAGTTACATTTTCACTTTAAAAGAATTATAATCTAATTCAATAATTATCATAAATATTTAACTCGGTTCTATGTTACTATTAGTTTTGTGAAACAATAAAATCTATTTAGGATGCAAGAGAAACAACTAACAGTTTTGTAAACTACTATTATGAGTTTAAAAAATAAATAAAAAATAATCCGATTTGAATATTGCATAGCCCAATGAAGTTATTCACTTTAAGAATTTTGTTACATTTGATTTCAAAAGTGGTAAAATAAGAAACACGAGTGAGTTTTAAATTTTATTCTAAATCTATCTATCTAAGTACTCTAAATCATAAATTCTGTAAGTAAAAAAGATAGACAGATTATACATTATACTAATTTATTCTTAAATTACATTAAAGATCATCTACATCAAGATCAAAATTAAAAAGTCTGTTTAAGCAATTGGGTCAGACAAGTATGAAGTTGTGATGTTTTTTTTCAAATCCGACGAAGTTACCTTATCAATAAAACCAAGGCAAGGTGGACATTTTCTCTTAGCAATTTTTTTATGGTTTCGATTCCGTTCCAATTAGTCGCAGCATAAAACTCTAAGCTTTATAAAATGTTGAGTATTGAAAACAACTACGTCAGTTTAAACATTTTCCAACAATTTACTGAATTAGCTATTATACAAAAATATGTCGGCTGCAGTGCACCAATGTGAGTAAATACAATCTTGCTAATAGATACATAGGTTAGCGATTTGTGAAATCTTATCGGGAACATTGATTTAGAAAAAAAAAGTAATGAGCAAAAATATTTTTAATAAACAGTGTAATTCTAGCTCTAATGAGTCGAATAAATAAGGTATTGAAGGAATTTATAAGAAAATGAATGAAGTAGTTATAATTTTAATGTTATTAAAAAAATGTTGAAAAAATAAAGAAAATAAATACAATATTTATTTGTATCGCCAATACGGCATCAGTTGAGTGGTTGCCATAGTAACGGCAAGTAAGCTCGTCGGCGCTTTCTCTTATCACTTTATTTTATTTTATTATTTTATTTAGTTATCATCATAGTTGTGTCTTTAAAATCTATCTCGATGTACTGTCGATATCAAACAAACAAAAAATAATTTATATTATTATTATTTAAATACATAAATTTGTTTTATGTAAATATATAAATTTGTTATTAATATGATTTAACAATATTCTTCGATGTTATTCTCTCACTTTTATTTATTTCTGATAGTCTTCTCAAATAGTAGTATAAAATGAAATGGAATCATTAATAATTCAATACTTTATAAGTTTGTGTATTCAATTCCAACCACACATTACAGCGCGAGTAAGCAACATGTAATGTGTAATGTGTAATGTGTAAAGTCGGTGTTAATAGTAACGCATTAAAGGTTATTTTACCAATAGAGTAGCGTAAAAAACGTTTTTTTTACCCGCTTAAGAGTGTAAATTGCTGAAGTAATCATCAGACAGGGAAAACACCTGCCCCATTTTCAATGAAGAGGTGCCTATAGGTGAGATAAAAGCTATCAGAAAAAACAGCTCTGTAATTGGACTTACTACTGGAATAGGGACTTTATATCTAAAATATCTAGATGATAAAGATAAACCGATAGATGTATTTATGTAATTGCCTATTTCATTAAGAGAATAAACCATTTCAAATTTTTTATTTATTTAATACATCAGCTGAATTTTGACATAGAAAACTTCAAATTTCAAGTACATTTAATTTTATTAAAAATCGTTATTCATAAGGCTTTGCTTTATGTTTTTTTTCCTCTTACATCCTAATTATTTCTTGTTATGCTGATTCCTTAACCCTGATGAAGTACCTCAAAATTCATTTACAACGTAATAGTTTCTCACTAATAGAGTATTCATTTACGAAGAATTTAAAACGCAATACTTACCTCCCTACTAAAATATTAAAAGAATAAATTAACTTTCCATAGCAATAACATAGAATTCTATTTGAAACATTCACATCTCAAATAACATAAACATGTAAATTATCATACACACCAAGAACTTTTGACTTTTGCTGTTTTCAATCTACATCACCATCAACGAATTTGTTTTTTACAACTTTATGTTATGACTATATATAATTACTGTTATATTTGGGAAAAAAATTTAAATCAGGAAACATATTTTTAATGAGTTAGCAGATCCACTCACAGCTTATATTTATCCATTTCATTACAACTAATCATAAGTATGAAAATGGTTTAAAATAAACTTTAAAACGAAAATCCGATAAATTTTCCAATTCGCCATTTAAGCGCTGTCTGTTTCAAGGACCTAGCAGATAATAAAGAGCATTTACTTCGACATTGATATAAATTATTGTTTTATACCTAGTTTTACTATATCCAAACCATTTTGTTTAAAAATGCCTATTTGAGTATGTTACATCAATAACTGGGAATCAAAAATATGAAAATATCTCATGAAATTTCTTCCACATCCATAATTCAAAACCACACATTTTCATTTACGCCACCTAAGAATTCATTTTGTTGTTAACTTGAAAAAACCAGTGTTGATAATTTTATTTTGAATTGATGTAAATTTTTGAGTGTTATTCCAAGTTCTGAGATTCCTTCTTTTTTTAATTTACTTTCTGTATCTTGATTTATCCTTTTTTTTGTTATCGCATTTAAAATCTTCAGCAGTCAATCAATATGATTTTTATCACAACCTTTCTGAATGAAAGTGGCGTTAAGTGAACAAACATAATAATATTAATTTAGGAACGATCAATGAGTAGGATGTTATTAAATAATAACTTCTAAATAAATATTGAATGATTTTATTTGTGCATAATAAAAGGCTATTGTCATTTGATTTCAATACAATTTATTAATAATTAAATGTTTCTGTTAATAATCTATTAGTATTCATTTATCTAAATCATGAATATCTATTTTATTAATCTCTTATTTTCTTTAATGAATAATATTAAAATTATGGACCCTATTAATAATACTTCAGTAGGCTTCCTCCTTTTCCAAACATAAAGATGGACCATTTCATCAAGGTATGTGTTTAGGGGTTTGAGCGAAACCATTTTTTTTTTTTTTTTTGGTCATTTGAAGGATCATATTAGACATTTTTTGCACGTGGTAACGTTTTTCCACTTGTGGTACTCTTTTTTTTTAGCCTATATTTGTCACGGGTTCTCCTGTCCATTCACACTAATTACGTAATATTATTGCAGGTATTCCAGCTGCTCACGCGATTAAGGCATATAGTTAGATTCACGCCTCGGGGAACAACAAAAGGATAAATATCTTGTGAAATAGAAGAAAAAAGGAGGAGGTGTTGGATTGATGTTGTCTCTGATCAATCTGTCAATGTCGGACTGCTGTTGTGAGACGTGTTATGTTCAATCTAAATAATTAAATTTGTCCTGTAATTAAATTGTCCTGCAATGTCCTGATCTTACTTACAGAAACTTTGACTGGTTATTTTTATTCCCGTATTTTAGAGACTAAAGCCAGGTTTCTTTTCTACTGTTTTTCTTTTTTTTTTAGTGGTTACGACTAACTAATTTAATAACTATATATGCAAAGTGAGTATCTATACTCATGTACACATCTACATGCATACATACATACATGCAAGGCTCCCAGATAGTGACGCTGCATGATGATCTCCTGTTAGCTCATTCCCCACCCTTCTAAATTATATGGCGAAACTGTTTGAATTCAGGATAAAAGTCTACACGACTTTATGGATCCTTGCCTACCTTTGTAATTCGTTAGGATCCTTTCAAGGTGTCGAAGAAAATGTTCAAAGAAGAGATGGTGGAAAAAGGTCCGGATCACTCCTTGAAATTAATGGTGTGGCGGGCAATAATTCTTTAACGAGTTTCATATACATCAAACAAACAGGCGGGTTTTTATTTCATTTTATTTTAAATCTTTTTCTCATTCCTTTTACGAGTAATAGCGGCGGTTTTTATGAAACAGTGAGACCTTGAAGGTCCATCTATGTTAATCACCTTTTTATTAGTAATATGAACCTTCTTATCATGTATACGGGAGAAAAAGTGCTATTAAATTGCTAATGGTTTGTTTGGCGGCATTTTTATATCTCTCGCTAATTAAAAGTATTAGCTTTGAAAGCAATTGTAGCCTGGCGATGCAGGTCAACACCATCCGTTTTGTAAATTTTATTAACAGCTTAGGAAAGAGTTAAACATTACCTTAGCGATCACATTCTGTCTTGCTGAAACTTAATACTAGCTTTTCCATCACAGTTATATGAGGGTTCCAACTACATTAAGGCAAGAGTACACTACTTCAAATATTCTATCGTTTTCATTAGAAAAAAAATTAATGATCCATTTTGATGGTAAAAAAAAAAGAAGGAACAAATCACAGAGTTGTATGTATGTATATTTGTTTTATTTGGTTGGCACTATAGACACTAGATCTTTGGCCACGTGATGTATTTTTTTTACATTAATTACTCATTATTTAGCCTGTAAGGGGTCAGCCAACTTCATGTTGAGGGAACCAGAGCTTCTTTAGAGACCGATTCACCTACGTCCTTCCCACCGACATACTCTTCAAGGACAGTGAGGAATAGGTTTGGATCCATGGATTAGAGCTGCTTGGTGTCCGGAGGGATACGATGACCCCTAACATGTTTCTTTCCCCGAATCAGACCGGCCGCGGCCCTGGACCTCACCTCAAACGTTCATTTCTAGAAGAAACGATCACCCAAGTATAAACCTTTCCCACAAATACATTCTCTTTTCCATACAAAACCTCGCGATAACTTTTATTTTTGGAAAGTATTAAAAGGGAAACGAATGAAAAGTTAAAATTTTTTTTACTCAACTGGAAGCGACTACCCTCGGAATAATTACTTTGTTTTAATGAATTTTCATATCTGCTTCATTATTTAACATTTGGAGATAAGATTGTTTTAAACTTTCGTATATATATAAATTTTATATGTATATACAGATTACTTACTTATTGGGATGGACACACAAACCGTTTCGCCAAATATATTCCTTTCTTTAGGCTCGTTATAAATTTTCATTGCGTTGAAATGATAAGTTGAGGGTGGTAGATTATCGAAACGGCAAATGCACATTCATTTTTTTAATTAGTTGTTTCATAAAATAATTGGCAGAATAAGGGTATGTATTATAAAATAAATAAACATAATGTCGGTCGTGCAAATAAACAAAATGACGATTAATATCATATTTTTCATTAATGAGTGTGACTAATCCCACTATATACATCAAAATTTATAAAGTATTTGTTTGTTTGTTGTCTGTAAAGAGATGAAATATAAATAATATATACGCTTAGACATTTCCCGTTTCTCCGACTGCTAGGGAGTTAGATCAGGTTTCTTAAATGACCCGACGTCCTTCATAAAGATTTCTTTCGTTGCAAACATGCTTGTTTTCTGACAAGACTTCATATTTTGATAATTTAGCTCGATATTATAAAACCGAAAAGCTGCAATAATAGTGTCTCATATTTCTTTTCGATGAGAATTAAATAAATGAAATTAGTAAAACAATAATGAGTATAGTCTTTAAGAAACATGAATTTCAGTCATCATTAATTTTCATTATTTTTTTCCAAATTAATTAATTTATTCTTGGTGATGAGTACACTTATTAATTTATGTTCATGTGTGATTTGATTGGTTTTTAGAATTTCGTTCTATGCTGATTTTTTTATCAGTTTTTTTTTTAGTTATTCTTTTCTCATGCTCCGGGTATGCCATTATATTTTAATTGGTATAATTAATACTTTATTTATTATATTTATTATAATGCAATTGGGAAAAACCACAATGCAAAGCCTTACTTATGTTTCAAAAAATACACCTACTTACCAGTCGACGTTTCGCCTATTCAGGCATTATCAAGACACCAAAATCAAAAAGGGGGTTATGTGAATCGCATCTCGAAGAAAAAGGCGCAAAACATCCCAACGATCAACAATATTATAAACTATTTATGAATATTGAAGTTACGACAAATTTAATACTTTTCAATTTATTTTACCTCATTCTTCAATTTAATGTTAACATATCGAACGACTATTTCAATTTTTTTTTCTAAATATAATAATATTTTTGTTTGATATTTACCTCCTATCCAGAAACCTGTAACAAGATATCTGACTTAAACACAATCACCACAGATGCCAATAAAGCCTATTGGATATGGATATTTATTAGTCGACCATCTCAAGTTCTGTATTTTTTTTTGTAATTTCATTATTTTAAGAAAAAAATATCTTTTCTGTTATCGAATCTCAATACCTATATTAGCACTAACGGGAAAATACATCAAATGAAATATGAATATAATTTTCAAAATTTCTCCATCACTGTTAATTTTTTGGACATGATGACTATTGAAGGAAAAAAAAAATTTAAAATCGATATCAGAAATCAAATGATATTAAGAAATATTCAAAAAAAGTGAAAATTTAAATGAAGAAAAAGCTTTATATCAAGGGCGCATGGGGTTTGAATGCCTACCTAATAGCAGCCATTCCCAGATGAGAATTAAGTGAAATTACTTAATAGCAGATTCTAACCTCTCATGATCAAACGAAATAGTTTTTAACTTTTATAATTAAAATATCGATAAATTAAGCGTTGATAATATTCCTTGCTGAAGGTAGTCCTGGCTCATGTGGAATATCTAAACAATTTACTTAATAAGGCAATCAACTGCACAGGTGTTCCATATAAGTATGTTGAAAAAGTATCGATTTTAATAACATATGTGTCGTATGTTAATATATATAAGCTATCGCTCCATACTTTTTATCCGATGTGACGTAACGTCTGTGTTCAAATTTGTTATACTGATGTTTCTTCCAAAAAAATATTTTTTTTCAACAAAAAAAATTAGAAGCTCATTGGGTAAGTTTCGTTTAGCTAGTTTATTATATAGTAATCTTAAACTTTTTTATTATTCATACATCTCTTCTACCTTGCGGTGTAGAGATTTTGCATAAAGAGCAATAATAAAGGTATTATTTGGTAAGAATTATTATAGCAGATATAAAGACTTTTCAACTACTATAGGAAAAATTGAAATATTGTTTAACAATTAAATAAATGAAATAATTATAAAATCTCAAATGAATATTAACAATAGAGAGCTTAAATAATTTTTTTAATCAAATTACTATTTCGATTTATTCGGAAATTATATATAATGTGAGAGAAATTAGAGCATTTGTCTGGTATTTTTGTATTGGGGTTAATATGTGCTAATAAATATAAATAAAAAAATAGTACAAAATATAGTTATTGCCAGAAGCCTAAATGTTGCCACCTGAATAGCGCGTGCATGAAAGTCAAAGCAAAGTAGTGAGGTCTTAAAGCTTTATTCATTTCATTAAAAAAATCACTTTTTTTATTTCTTTATATTATCTGGTTTCTGATATTGATTTTTTTATTTTATTTTCTTGAATAATCCACCTTGAGATCGAGAAAATGATCAGTGATGTAGAAATGTTGAAAAGTATATTCATATTTCGTCTGATGATTTTTTCCCGATATAAGATTATATAGATATTGCGATTCGATTACAGAAAACCGATACTTTTACTCAAAAGAATAAAATTACAAAAATGAATAACGAGAAGTAAATATTCAAATAACCTTCATTAGAATAGTGATTGTGAATATGTTCATACATCTTCTTAAAGATTTCTGGATAGCTCAATATCGTAAAAAAATATTATTAAATTTAAAAAAATTGTAATAGTAGTTTGATATATAACTAAAATTATCGACATATCTTTGAAAGTAAATGAAAAAAATAATTTTTACATTAAATTGAAAAATAAGGTATCATAAATTAAAAAGTATTAAACTTGTGGTAACTTCAATATTCATAAATATTTATAATTAAAAAAAATTAATAATTATACCCATTAATTAACAAAGGTAAAAACTTGGATAGATGATCCCTATACTTCCCCCACCGTTTGGTTTTGATTAACGGTTAGCATTTTAAACGTTAATTATTGGTTAACATTTTAATGATGAGGATGAGAAAATAGAAAGATCTCATTGATTAATAGGAGGAATCTGGATACTAGTGATGGGGCTCACTAATTGGTTCGAATAATTTGATCACCATGAAATACTTCATTTTAGTTTTGTAAAGTAGGGCGGCCTATAACAGAGGCACCACGCTTGTTATTCCCTGAAGGATTTTTTCCTTATATTGATTTGTGTTCAATTTGTATCTGCAAACTCCCTTCTGGTTTTCCTAGCCTCGTTCAACGATGTACTACAGAATACATGTAAATTACATTTATACAATTTGAGCCAGGAGGAATACAATTGAATGAACTGTTGTTTAATTTGTAAATGTGGGTTAGTCCGCCGTTAGCCGGATAGAGGGTGCCCCCTTGTATATTTAAAAGTTAATATCCTATTTGCATAAAATTGTCATATGTTAATTATTAAAATAATTCATTTTTTGAGAAGAGATGAACTTGGATAAAAATGTATTAAGACCTTCAAGTGAAGTATCACTTCCGATAATTACTTTGGTAATATCAATGTTTATAATTACCAAATGGGAAGGTCACAATTAGATGTCTGTCACATCAACCCCTAAATTAATAAATCAGGATGTTGAAAGTGACAGTAATGAGAACCATACCATTGCATTACATCTATTCAAATAAATATTATTTTTGTTTTAAGGTCCTTCATGGTTGTAATCCGTGTCTCTTAAAACGGAACGTGTTAGTTTCCATGCCATACAAACCGCCAAAATCCACCGCTTTAAACTTGCATATCTGATATTATTTATATATGCATTACTCAAAAAAGCGTCTGGTGAAACGAAGCATTAATTGGAGAAATGAGAACATAACTGATGGATGAGTACGATATGAGGCCGGTAGAGAGAATTCATTAGTTTATTTTCTTGTCTGATTTCCAGTGAGCAGACTGTTCTTCTGTTCTTGCTAGTATACTTAATGTTTTCTGAGAAGGTTTTTTACTGTTAATCCGGTAGTGTTACGCCTATGTGCAGTGGAACGATGAGGATCTGCTGATGTTTCATTAACTCCTCAAGCCATTGTTAAGTGAGCTACTAGCTCCCCTCAAGGGCTGTATTTTAGAGAAATGCTGTTATCCCGGCTTGATTAGCATTCTCAGTGATAGTTATATGCAACGGATACCGCTTACTTCAGATCTCAATCTCACCAATTAGCAGATCTTAAATTAATAAGTAGCAACGAAAAGTTAAGTGCAGATTTCTCATGGCTTATGTGCAATTAGGTCCTGTTCCCTTGGTTGGAAATAATGCTCTCATTAACCTCGATATCATCTCTTTCTTACAAACGTGGAAGTCTGCTGCAGTTAGTAGAGGTCGGAAATGCAGTTTTAAATGAAATCCCCAAATCATATTAGTACGCTATATATGTTTTTGGAAGACTGGAGGAATTTATACCTTCGAAAAAACAATCTGAAGTGGATATGATCTTTAAAATCAGAAGAATAAAAAATATACATTGTGGAATAATTGTGTTGAAGCAGAATAATAATAAAAAAAGAAGTATTTCTTCATCATTATAATTATTATTATTATTATTACCTCCTGTGGACACCACGTGACCTGCCTCTGTGCTCATTCCAGTACAAACAATGTGATCCTGGATCAAATTGAAATTAAAATATGTGTGGGTCGCATCAAGTACTATTATATTTCCATTTATCACTTATAGAAGAATTCAGCAAAATATACAATTTAAGAAAGAACATGAACCACACAACAACTTAAGATACACTTATTATAAAACTTAACAATGTTCATAAGTAAGTGGGGGCCTGAATCGAGTAGGGCCTTTCATATGGGTTTATAACCAATAGTTAAAAAGTTATTGTTAACTTCATGTATAAAATTCAGAAAAATTACATTTTATCTAAAAATGTAGAGTAGACTGAACTATATATAATAGTAAATAATCATATAATTCGTCCCGTAAGCTACTAAAAATATTTATGAAATGAGACCTCAAGAGTAACAAAATATTTGATGTGGGCCATAGACTATGAAAACAAAGAAAAGGATTTTAGAGTTTATTAAATTAAGGCATCTTATTCATAGTGGATCATTTATAATTATTGTTATTATAGGATTATTAAAGTAAGATGATTTGTAAAAAAATTATATGCATAAAAAAAAAATTGTTTCAATATTTAGCATCATATGAGTAACTATATCTGTTACGAAAATGTTTTGCACAAGTAGGAACATAAGCAGACTAATTTATGAAAATGAATTCCGCTTCCTCGTGTTCATTCAAGTTCACACATTCTTAACAGAAGTTAATTCATTATCAATTCTCATATCGCAATATCTCGTAATTCAACGAATTAATTATATTTATTTACATTGAAAGCTTCATTTTGTCTTTTCTTCTGAGTGATTTTTTTTTACTATTTCTATTAAATAATTTATTTTCTTTGAGAATATCTTTTGTTTGGATGTTATATGAATTTTTTATCTTCATATGCCAATTTAACCCTTTTCAATTTCTTCAAATTCTATCTAACTCCCTATTATTATTATTATTACTTCCCTTTCTTATTTCTCTTATTGCACGCATCATTTTGCCACCCTTCTGATATCCTTAATTATTAACATAATTATTTACTCTGACTCATCATCTTATCATATCTAATTGCAAGGCAAAACTAGTTTCCTATATTAATTAATAGGACGGATGGACCCTTGGAATAAGAGTGTATAGGCTAGAACAACCTTGATGTGGCCCTTACTATCATTTTCTTTGGAGAAAAAAACGACACCGGTATAGCCATTTTATTACCCTCGTTGGTACATGGTTTGTTATAAGAACTGGCTAAAGGGCTGATATTAGGGCAGGTGATGCAGAGGACACCTTGCGCAGTAACTAGGCCCAAGGATGCTAATCACCTTATCATTTATAAGCCTGCCGAGGGTGAATAAAGTGGGTTGGGCTAGTTACCTCGATATCTGTCACCAGCCGCCATGAGCGTAATATCCCTAACCACCCCCCCCCCCCCCCTCCCTTCACCATTAATGACCCCTGATTATTCAACTCAATAATAAGGGTGCCCTATTCAGTTGTATCTGACAGGAAACAGGCAATAGCGATGCCACTAAAAGCCATTACTGGCATTATCTCCTGCATTTAGTAAGTTTTCTTCGAGTCTCATTTGATAGTCCTGGAGGGTGGTATTCCATGTACTTTTTCACAGCCTGCACTGCCTGCTAGGTTTCTGACATTGATCAGTCAAAGAAAACCTGTATATCTAATGTGAAAAAGCTACAATTGTTAAATCAACAATATTACTTTAAAAGTAATTTAATTTTAATATTTTTATGTACATCTTCTCTTTTAACTTATTGCCAGTTTTTACTCATTTTATTTCATATTGTATAAAAATTATGTGCGTAAATGGTCGGCCTGGGAACTCGTTATCGCCTATGTCACGTGACCAGGCCGCCCAAAGCCAGTCAGGTACGAGAGCTGGTTTAAGGGTGGGTCCTCTTCTCGACTCACTTTAGCAGCATACTACTTTCCTTCCAAACACCTCCGTACGATACCGAGAGCACATCAGGGCGAGAAGAGGGCACATACTTCACTAGTCCTGGCTCCGCAATAGTCTCCACTGGTCTGTACTTATATCACTATATCTGTTCTTATTCTGACGCAATATAAGCTCTAAATTTATCAACTATATTGTCGGGCACCATTTCCTGTGGTCTGTCTTTTCTTCAATTTTTGGAGCAATCCCATAACACCAAGCAACGGTGTTATTTATCCTCCATGAGGAAGCAATCCCATAACACCAAGCAACGGTGTTATTTATCCTCCATGAGGAAGCAATCCCATAACACCAAGCAACGGTGTTATTTATCCTCCATGAGGAAGCAATCCCATAACACCAAGCAACGGTGTTATTTATCCTCCATGAGGAAGCAATCCCATAACACCAAGCAACGGTGTTATTTATCCTCCATGAGGAAGCAATCCCATAACACCAAGCAACGGTGTTATTTATCCTCCATGTGGAAGCAATCCCATAACACCAAGCAACGGTGTTATTTATCCTCCATGAGGAAGCAATCCCATAACACCAAGCAGCGGTGTTATTTATCCTCCAGGAGGAAGCATTCCCGCACCAAGCAACGGTGTTCATTCTCTTCCTGGAGGACGCATCCGTCGGCACCAAGTGTCACGGAGATAAGAAAGACAGACACCAGGAGTGAAGCCCGGCCTATTATGCGATATTCAAAAAATAAATTGTACCTTATTCGCAATAATGCCTTTTTTTCTCTCTCAAATTTACCCTTAGCCCGCTGCCTCCGGCAAACGCATTCTTTTCAGGACAGAATCAGTTTTTTAATACTAAAGACTATCATGCCTGAACAACAATAACCCCGGGTCTTTGTACCGGGGAAAGGACCTTTACAATTTTTAAATACTCGTATATGATCTTTTATCGATTATTTTATGAAATGATTTATTAAGAATACCGACAGTCAAGTAAACTGTTGAATGTATAATAGATATTTCATTTCTACCTCTTGGGCTATAGGGCTTTTATTTCCATTCTTAAGTAAAAGTAGAAATGTTCAGTTGTTAGAGTTTACATGTTGCTTATCCTCATTTCACAATAATAATTTTGTTCTTTATTAATTATGTTTTAAATATTTTTTCAACTATTTTACTTGTTGCCACGTTTCAAAAATTTATAGTTGTAATTGGTGTAGTAAACCATAGGCATTCCATACTTATAGGCGCTCCCTTTTCTCTTTATTTAGTAATAGAGTGGAGTACCGTAACTAGGTACAGGTGCGGACCCCCATTCCACACCCCAACGCAAACGGGGATTCTAGAGTTCTTCCCCGGAAATTTTAAGTTGCAAAATCGTCGATTTTCGATCGTAGAATTACACTTCTTTGAAATATCTATATTGCGGTTGGATTAGTGCCAAATTCTATATTTTCTTTATAAGAAAACATTAGCCTACTAATTCTAAGAGACATTATTTACATAAAACATCTTAACATCATTTTCTTACTGAAAGAAGTCAGAAATATAATAATTATCTTTCATGGCCGATTTTGCGTCATCTAGCTGCGCTTTTGGCACCCATCTCGCCTCAGCTCGGACACTGTGATTGGCTTATGATATACACTGTGAAATGTTGCGATAGTATAAAATTGGACAAAACTATTATTACCGAATTTCGATAAGTAAAGTCTAACCTCTGAAACCAAATATTTCCACCTGTACTCGTATTTTACTGTTTTTCTATGAAAAAATGCCTTGGTGAACCTAATGACTGACATGAACCGAAATCAAACAAAAAAGAAACATTGTGTTTGAAACAAATATATAAAGAT
The DNA here is from genome assembly GCA_037127475.1 of Arma custos. Taxonomy (NCBI): domain Eukaryota; kingdom Metazoa; phylum Arthropoda; class Insecta; order Hemiptera; family Pentatomidae; genus Arma; species Arma custos. The sequence continues at coordinate 22,460,744 of CM073761.1, read as the reverse complement.
ATTACGGGCTATCACTGGATAAAACAGGTCTGAGTACGGGATTGATTGGCCATTGCACGCAAGCACGTTCGAAAATTATAACACGGTTCCATGTTATTGGTGTTCAACCCCCCGAGAAAAAAAAAAAACTCGTAGATTATGGAATCACTTGGAATAAGAACTTGACTATGGAGAAAAAAATTTAAAAATTGTGAGTAGTTTTAAAAGAGAATGAGGTAGTAATTAAAGGAGGCAATGGTTGGTGAGGACGATTAGGCTGGAAGCCGCAAATGTAAATAAACGCTTTCCATAATTTTAGCATGTCGGAGCTAGCACGCGATCACGCTCACTGTTTGTTCTTCCTCCGCCGGCGGTCAATAACACTCCACTCCCGCCCCGGCTCTCACATCCTTCTCCATAACACTTATCTGTAATTGAAAAACGGATATTAATAAATCTTTGTTTTATTATACGCGAACATCAACATCCCTACAAGATATAATTCGAATCTGAAATTTTAATTATGACTGCATTTCCCATTAATAATTAATAATTTGACTTTCTCTACTTTACTAAAAAAAATTCTCGTACGTAGCCTGGGGCCTCCTGACGAAACGATGTTTTAAAATATGATTTAAATAATAATATATATATATTTCAAAATCTCTACAACAAAAAATCAATGTCAGGAGGGGCCAAAATTCGACACTACAATACTGTCATTAAACCAACAATCCCCTACGCAAGTGAAACACTAACCCTTAACAGGAAGCAATAACTTGAAGAAATCAAGAAAGAAGAGAGAAAGATCATCAGGAAAATTCTAGGAGGAAGACAAACTCAAGACGGTTTTAGGCTATATACAATTAAAACAACATAAAAGTTTTTAAACATCGAAATTGATATCAGGAAAAGGCGAATGAAATTCTTTGGTCATCTCAGCCGATTACCAGAAAATCGATTGACGAAAGGAATAATAATAGGTTATGTAACTTCGCTTAAGAATTCCACATCCTGGCTAGATGAAATTTGAAGGACCTCAAAAATGCAAACGTAAGACCAGCCGAAATTTCAGAAAGAGAGACTTTCAGACCCAAAGTAGACAAATGGGAAGTTGTATCAGAGCAACCAAAACAAAAACAGTACAGACCAAAGTGGTCGGAAGAGTGTAAACAAGCCTTTGCTGAAAGAATGAAAGCCTATTGGAAGAACCCAAAGAAAAATTGATCGAGACAGTTGCTTAACGTCTTCCATTTCTGGGGAGAATTCGCCCATAATAATAATAACAATATCGATATAGTTATTAAAAAGAAATATAAGCATATATTTAAAGCATACAACTATATAACAAATAATGTGATTGAAAAATCTGTCATAGTAACTGACTCACTATCACTGATAAATGCAATAGAACGGCTTTGGACAAGAAACCCAGTTTTACAGAAAATTCAGAGCTTGAATATGGCCTTACGGGAAAATAATAAAACAGTTCCGCTTTTATGGGTCCCTTCACATGTAGACATAAGCGGCAACGATTATATTTGATTATATTTTTTCTCCCTTCCCTCAGAACTTAAAATTAAAAATATTATTATATTATTAAAAAAAATATTATATTATAAATTATACTCCCTTGAGTATTTATACTGGAATTTCTTTACAGACTCAATTCAAATCAATTGATATGTTTCAGACAAGCAAACGATCATCAACTTAGTTTTGCTAAGTTTTTTCTAAAAATTTGATTCATTTCTCGATTGAAAACAACAAGAAAACGTTTCTTTGGAATTTGTTTTCTAAGAAATGAAATGTAAGCTGGAAGGTCTTGAAAGACGAAATATTGTCGAAAAAATGCTCAGCATTACTTAATCCTCTCTAAACAATGCACATTCCGCCGGTAACAATTACATAGGATTGTGAATGAACCCTTTGGGATTCAATGCAAACTTAGAACTAACAGTGAGTTGAGCATAGACGACAGACAATGGGGCCTATAGGAGGGTAAACAATAATCCTCCAACACTGGGAACGTGCCGACAAAGGCTCGGCCCGAAAAGGCGATCGCATTAAGATTAATCAATTACTTCTCATTAGATTCTTCTTAAGGCGAGCGTTAACCTCTTAATACAAGATCCACCTTCCCTTTGTTTACTTGTTCCACGGGTTCGCCTTTATTGACATCCGGGCTCATTCATGCTTTCATTTCTTTAGAGAGCCTTTATTCGGATCCATCCCTCCCTCCCTCGGGCGTAGCGTCCTCTCATTGTTTCCCAGCGATTGAGGCAATGAGCATTACCTTATTCAACGAACCGTGGTTCATAAAAATCTAAAGTCTAAGAATCGACGACAGTGCCTATCCAGTGGTACTGGCCTATTCTAATAAATATGATGGGAACGGTTAAGGAGTAGTAAGTTACTGTTGGTGTTGTAAAAACAGAAATGAGTTGAAGGTTGGTTTGCCAACAAAATTTGAATGAACAATAGGAGTACATCTCTTGGGTAATATTTCTTAATCATCTCAAGTTATTCTTATTATTATTAGATATTCTTCAGCAAATGTCGGCAGCATCAATAATCTTAAATAATACGAAAATAAAGTAGCAGTATATCAATAACTATAAATCCATAAATCCGTAAGAATAGACTTATGGAATAGAAGGCATTTTACAGTTGAATACAAATCACTTATTTACCTCGAAATCCGTTAGATAGCACTAGTGATGCGCCGTGAACTGATAATGCAGTAATGAACTGATAATTTAATAAGGAGCTGTACGCTTTCTCCAGAATCGAACCATAGTTGTATACACGTATAAATTGACGAAAAGTGTGTGTATTCCGACAATAATTATTACAGCTTATTGGAAATTTGCCAACACGCCCGCTTTCGTTGTGAAGATTAATCCAGTCAAACGCACCCAAATTCTGAATATTCTATTCAACTATATAGGATAGTATAAAAACTAGTATAAAAATATTTTTCGGGTCATTCATTCATTGCTTAGCCAAAGCAAGCTTTCCTATACAATATAAAATAAACTGTAATTTATTCCAGTCTACAACTAAACGTATCATCCTCTCAAATCCTCAACATTGCATTAATACTGAAGACATCCTGATGATGGCAGTAATGCCAGATGATTTTTAACGAGAGGATCGTATAAAGTGGCCATGTATAATAATCAATGGCAGGGCATTATACGAATGAGAATGGTAACCGGGTGGTGGATGAGGAGATGGATAACTGAAGGCGGAGGAGGATTAGCGTTTTGCCGATGAGTAATGGAAAGGTTGGGATTACATCCATCGTTCGATATTTCATCAGCCAGGGATTACGTCTGTAATTGTTTGTTCTGTGCCCTCTATTCCTCGATGCACTTGTTTTTATAAGCATTTAATATTTTTAAACATGGACGTTGGAATTGCAGGTATAGTGGGGAAAAACAATTATACACAGATATCTCTAATATGCTACATCATGTTATTTTCATTCATCAGTCAAATTATTCAATAATTGATAATTTATATCTTCGTGTATATATTTCATGTTTTTCAGTTACATATTTTGTTTTATCTGTTCTTAGTTGATTCACAGTTTTTGCGAGAAATGACAATATTCGTTGCGATATTGATGGCAGAGCTATTCCATTGTTCCAGTCGAGCAAGAATGAGAAAGCTGCTTGTGAGGCCTGTTGTTGGATTGGCCTCCCAGCGAGGACAATAAATAACATAAATTGATTGCCTCCGTTTTTGAAATATAAGGAGGGGGTGGGGAAGTGGGGAGGTTGGAAGGGGGGAACCATCCTCTGGAACAAATTGCCCAACATAACAGATTTAGTTACTTTTAATTTGGAAGAGGGTTGTGGTTAAGGGCTACACGCCCCTATAGCATTTCATATGGATTATGGTTACGAAAAGAAAGTGCTGCGTCAAAGTTAACAGTCCGTAAGATTATATTCGAGAGGCAAGCGCCCCTTTGAATTTATTGTCGGAAATGTAGCCATCCATGTATTATAGGGTCTCAGTAAATGCCTTTTCTCTGTGCTTTATGTTCGGGCCAGCATGTTAACTTTTAGTGCTACTCAGGCCATATCAGCTCAACTAATATCCTATGGAATAAATCACCTAACTCTGAGTAATAGTAACAGCAAATGGATATTGATAATTTGTAATTGTTATAAATACATTCGTAGAAGAGGTAGTTCGACATATTTCAGCTGCGACATATTCTAACGCAACGTCTTTTGCAAATGATTTCAACTTGCATTTTGGAAAACATAAGAATCAAGTAAAAAAGTCTAATTTGTCTATATTTTCGCATCGCTGGGAAAGTGCGAAATTGGTTTGTTTGTTCATTTTAAGTCACTTTATGCTGCTATGGCTAATCGGGCGATGCTATAGTGGGAGCTCTAAATTTTGCCTATCCAGATTTAATTAGGATAGGGATTTTTAACGAGTACCTGACATCGTACAGGCTCGGGGCCCCCGTTTAACATCTCTTCCGAAAAACGGCATAACCAAGGGTATTTTACTCCCTCTAAAAAATCCTAGGTCCACCTACCGGGCTACGAACCCGCGATGTTGGGCTTAGTAGCTTGTTATGCTAACCACTAGACCACAGGTCACCTATTTGGAATGGTTAGTAGGTGTGTTCTTTTATTTTTTTTTTATCCCAATCCACTCCTCCACCTTTATAACTGGACACTTTGTCAATATTTGGGAGCTTTGGATGATAAATGTTGAAGATAAATTTGCAAGAAAACCAACTAGAGGTTCAGAAGAACAAAACTGTCTGAAGTTCGTTTTGAGTTCAAATCATTAAGTCAGATAAATATTAACGGTAAAACATACCACAAGCAGATATGAAAAGAAAGTGTCACAAAAAAACATCATCCAACTAGCATATCTGGTATTCTTCTTTGGAACACCCACTCAGTTATATCTAGAACTCCGTTTTTCCTGCATGCTTAAATTGTAGTTTTAAACATCCTTTTACAATAACAAAATTGGGTAAGATCTTCGGTTAATTGATGAATTGTACAGCTACGGGATTCCCATAATCGAAACTGTATTCAAATTTCGTTGGATCCAATTGTATGACAATGGCAGGTCTTCCTCGAGCAGAATGAAACATGTCCCTATCCTAATAATATAATTAATGAGCATCATATTTTTAAATTTATCTCCTTTCCCGACTGGAATTTTATATCTTTATTTCTATAAGTTTCTTCTATATTTACATCATATTTTGTATTAATATAACTTCATTCTAATTATATACATTTATATTACATCCCATACTTATATTTTCAAATTTTTACATCTCTACCTCTCATCCAACGAGTGTGTGTGTGTGTGTATCTGTCCAATTATTTTATTTTCTTCTTCCTTTATAGGAAATAGTTTTCTTTAAATATTGTTTTAGGAGGTAATATATATATATATATATATATATATATATATAATATATATAGTCATATATTTTACTCTAAGACATTTAAGTTTTCTCATTAATGATTCTGCTGGCGTTCCTCAAGGTAGCATCCTCGGTCCTATCCTCTACACAGTATATACAGCTGACATTCCAACCCATCCTAACACTTTCATTTACACGCATGCTGATGACGCATGTGTGTTATCAGTTAATAACGACCCATATATTGCATCCCAATCCCTTCAATCACATTTATCAAGCCTCGAAGGATGGTGGCGGAATTGGAGAATTAAGATCAATTCCAGCCAGTCCCATCAAATTACTTTTACCCTTCGCCGAAAACCCATGATTTCCTGTCCTACTGTATCCTTTAATAGTACTCCACTTATCCCTGTTCAACAGATTCGCTACCTGGGACTCAACTTAGACAAACGTTTTACTTGGAACCCTCACACAAGTCTGAAAAGACTAGAAACAGCTAGACGCTTCCGACTACTGAACACATACTAGACAAACACTCAAAGCTTCAGATCAATTACAAAAGACTTATTTATGTGACTGCTTTAAGACCTATATGGACTTACGGAATTACCTTAACGTTCCATATGTTACCGATTTAGCTCATTCTAGATACCTACCATTCCATAATTAACTCCAGGCCCATCCAAACCCACTAGTTTCCATCCTTGCATCCAATCCCATCCCGGACAATCCTCCTTGGCGTCTGAAGAGAAGATGGCCTCGGGACCCTCTATTATAGAAATGTAATTAGATTGCTACCAGTGAGTAGTGTCTCTACATGTCCTGTCATGTATTATTTATTCTTATAGCCATTGTAATAGATGTATATATTACAGTTGTACAATTCGATAAAATAATTAAAAAAACAAACAAAAAAAACATTATTGATGTTTGTTATTCTAAAGGGACTTGTCCCAGAATAAATAAAGTTATTATTATTTTTATTATTATTATCATTATTAAATAAGTTTAGCTTACTTATTATAAGTGCCGACGTTTCGGCCATCTTCATGGCTAAGAAGAAAAAACAGAAAAATAACTATAAGAACATTGCAGTACTAAGTATTATAGAATAATATACAGAGTATAGACAAGTGGAGAAATATAGCATAGGATAGTTTATAAAATATATATAAGGATAACAAAAAGACAAAATGTATGAACAGAAAGTTGATAAAGTATTCCGAAACGTCGGCACTTATAATAAATAAGTTAACCTTATTTAGTGTATTTAGTGTGCACTTCCCAGTAGGAATTGGTCTCCAGACTCCTACCACTCCCTAAGGGGAAGGCCTACAAGAAATTAACAAGCAAAAATTGTATATAGTATCTGTAGTAAAATTGTTTTAATTTTATTATAATTCCTGTTAATTTTTTTTTGTAATAAAGGCTTTATTCATTCATTCATTTAGTGTTATTAATGACCGGACCCCCAGGCAAATTGTATCCTTCATTACGATCTTCCAGTCACCCATTTTCCTCTTTATTATATTTATTTGTGCGGTCGGCGTTATTTTGCTAAGCGGTCATAAGTCGGGATTTGGCAGATATCCTCATATATCTACTTCCCTACGACAAAGGTTTAAGGTACTCAACAAATCCATATTCTCTCAATTTCCATTGAATAGCCAAGCCGAATATTTGATGGATCGTCTAAAGATCTTTACTGCGCTGAAGTTTTTTCTCGATATGTTTTGGGATGTCTTTCTCTTTCTTCCTACCCTATACGTAATTTATAATGAAGAATATGAAAGAGAATCATCGTAAAACCAAATCGTTATTCTTGGAATAGTTGTTTTCGAGCACAAAAGTTCCATTGTTTTAAATTATGAATGAAATCTATTTATCAATCATATCGTTTTGAAGTTCAATTACAATAAAATTCATGAGATTCATTCAGGCTTATATTTACTTTCGTTGATAATTCAAACCGGTGAAACAGTAATTTCGTTAAAATGACTCAAGTCGTTATTAACTGTTTTCTAATCTAAAAAAGAAACTATAGCCGAGATATTCCATGAAACTGCAGTAATAGCAAACCATGTAAAAACAGTAGTGAGCGAATTACAAAAAACTACTGAGAAAACGTTTTCCCTAATATCGGAGACACCTTAGCTAGGGATGAGTTTTCACGGCATTCTTTATTTTGTCAACTGGAGAAAATCGGAAGTTAATCCTGTTGTGAATTATACAATTTCCAATTGGATAGCAGGCCAGCCGTGAAAGCCACTTCACTACTCTCGGGGCAATGATTGTTTCAAAACAGGCCCGGCGAGAAAAAATTAGGCACAGCTCGATTTCTTAGCTTGACTATTTTGCCTGGGTCTAAAAAGATGTCTCGTTTAATACTATCACATGCCATTTAAGTTCCAGATCTCAACTGCCATAAAGAAAACGCTTTTCCCAAGTTTTTTTTTGCTCCCTTCTTTCTAGGGAACTCGTTAAGTTTACGGTTCCAACGTTCATTCGTCTTTTTTAAATTTTTTTATCACCTAACATTTAATACAATTTCTACTAATTTAGGTTTTTTTTTCGTATGAGATGTAATCCGATTTTAATTTTTGTTTCTATTCCGTTTATGAAAGGCTTGTAGCTGTTTAGTAATGTCTATCAGTAAACTGAAGACAATAATGTTAGAGAAGAATTAGTCGACTGTATCTTCTAATATAAGGAAGAAATAGTTGGGGGTGCAGTCAATAAAAACACCTAAATAAGTGTAACGTATTTATTGTGTGCCGACGTTTCGGCCTACAATGTAGGCCATCTTCAGGGCGAATAAAACACGCGGCAGCTAGGCGAGCTATCATAATATCATAGTGTTTTTATTGAAGACAATAATTTTCTTATTTTCGCCTACAGTCCTTGGCTGACTCAGTTCGGAAAAGAATACATTGGAAATGATTTTACATTTTTCAATATTATTTAAATAATAGATAAATGATTGTATGAACGGATCCCTACGTTACTCTCCTGTCGGTTCATTCAACGAGCACGATATCTCGCTGTTGGCCGATTAGGACAGAAACTTGTCAGATTCATCTGCGGATTTAGGGTAATCAGAATTGCAGCATAAGGCGGCGGATAGTAAGGGATAGTAAATTGTTAATTCAATGAAGAATTTATCAATCAAAATGGAAAATTAAAAAATAAACATAAAATAATTACTAGAATGAAATTGGAAAAACCCAAAACACAAAGCCTTAAGACTTAACATTACGAAAAATGATAATCAATCAATGTTTAGCGAATACAGGCACCATCAGAGAATACTTGACAGATTCATATCAATGCTCATCAAATCCAGCACATCTCACATCATCTGTTCAAACTGACGCATAAAGCTGAGGCAGCAGCACCACTCCATCAAGTTCAACGTAGTTTTTCAACTTTAACGAAATAGTGATAAGCTATTAAATTATAAAAAAAACAAACAGGCAGAATCCAAGTTTTAGGGTTGAAAAAAAGAAACTGAATATTGTAGATTTGTTTTGGGTGATTTTAACACTTTTTAAAGCAATAGAAAACATGAACAACTTTTAATAGCAAAACTGACTCTGAAACGCAAGAAACCAATAATAACTTATAATGCATTAAAAAATTAATGAAAAAATATTGGTTTTCGTTACTCAAATTTTGATTTTAAAATATACACCTAGATATTTTTTCAACTTTCCTATTCAGATATAAACAAGAGTATCGCACATTATTCGATTAAGTATTGTTTCGAACTTATTCCGAGAGAGAAAAAACATGTGAGTGGGGTTTGGAAAGGGAGGATGGATGTGGAGGTGGAGCAGTGGACCACTCCGAGCTAGGGCATTAGCTCCACTCTCGGAAGCACGTTAGTCAGTTTGAACAAACATTAGTGAGCTTCTCCCTTGTCACATCTATCGGAAAAAGTTTCTCTCAATCTTAAGGAGTCGGAAAAACTTTTTTTTTGGACTGTCCTTTATTCAAAATCGTTTTATTTTTGTGATGAGTGAAGACCTCGTAATAAAGCATGGGGAACTATAACAAATACCACATGAAGGAGAACTTATAGATATTAAGGGCACAGCAAAACACTTAAAAAATAGTACTTGGTTCCCTGGGAATCATACATGATATTGAAAAAAGGGTTGTATGGTCGATTAAGAGGCCATGAATGTATAGCAAAAATCATTTAGATTTCATTTTAAAATATTTTTTAACATATATATATATATATATATATATATATTATGGGTTTTATATATATATATATATATATATATATATATATATATATATATATATATATATATATATAAAGAGAGAGAGAGAGAGAGAGAGAGAGAGAGAGAGAGAGAGAAAACAAAAAATAACTAAAAAACTACACCGTAAAAAAGATGGCACTATTAAAAAATAAGTTATTCTTATTTTTGTGTTGTCATTGACTGCACCCCCTAACCAATTCTATCTTTCATTAGAATCATCCAGTCATAGGCGGATCCAGGGGGGGGGGGGGTTTGCACGGGGGCACATGCTCCCCAGGCGGTTGTTTGTGGGCTGTGGAGATCCATTACAGTACATACCTATAGGCAAATCATGTGATGATAGTTGTTAAAATAACAGAAATAACATGAGTGAAACTATTGTTTAGATATTTTAATAAGTTTTTCTATAGATACTACAAGTGTATTTTAAGTTATTGTTGATTTTTTTGGCCGCCTGCCCGTTGTGCCCCCCCAGAAAAAAATCCTGGATCCGCCCTTGCATCCAGTCAACTATTTTCCTCTCTAACTAATAAAATAATGTATTTAGGTTCAATTGGAAGGAAACATTTAATGGAAGGGAAATGTGAGAATAGAAAGAAGTAAGATTTGATGAAAATCTTTAAAAAACATAATTAAATATTAATAAAGTTGTTCAGTCAAACCTATATAAAGGAGAGTTTTTAAAATTTCCCTTCTTTACTAATATTGGAAATTTGACAATAATCATTCCATGATAAAGGACGGATTTTTTGGGGGGGGAAAATAAAAATGGTACGTTTATGTAAATGACATTATTGAAACTAAGCCCAATATCGCGGGTGCGTAGCCCAGCAGGTGGCCCTAGGATTTTTTAAAGGGAGTAAAAAATCCTTGGTTATGCCGTCCTTCAGAAGGGACGTTAAAACGGAATTCCCGATCAACAAACAAACAAAGTTTGAAACTCCGAATTGAACCTCATAGCTTTTTTTTTTTAATTACACCATTATGTTCGATGGAGGCATCGGTTGATACCACATAATTATGAACGTCCACAATCCCAAACGTATTTGTTACTCTCCTTGAACTGGAATGTTGGTCGGTGGGAAAGGGTCTGGTGAATATGCTTCAAAGGGACCGGTTTTGGTAGCGCACATTGGCTGCCGCTGAAGCGTAGGAACCATACTTCGTAGTATCTAGAGGTTGGGTTATCCCTTCTAGTCTTCTTGGGATGTCGATACTTGATGAAGGGCTACAGAAGAACACCACATTGCACGGCTAAACATCTTCATCGGCAACCGATAGAAATATTATAGTATAAGTCCAGAATTTATTTACTCACGACGATATGCATACTAATCCCGTGCTATTTAGCGGAATTTGAGATTTTTGTTTCTGCTTTATATTCAATTGTAAAATTCGGATTAATTAAAATTATTACGGGATCTTCGGGATTCCGGCCTGGACAAGTCTTATCTCTTCAAAATAAAAATATTTAAATATTACTACTTTGGTTTGATGTTATTTAAAATATGTATTATTTTCAACTTATGATTGTTTCATTTTCTGATGTGATAAACAGAACCCAAAATGACGATTCATTATAACTGACAATATGGTAAAAGACCATACTAATTTTCAATAATCCCAAAAAAAAAAACTATAATAATTTTATTAACTCCAATGATTACGCGTTTTGCAGTTGTATCACTTACTTCTTTTCGGCTGTATCACTTTACGTTTTCGGCCCTTTGGTCTTCTTTGGTCGATCTTTCCTTTCGTAAGAGGGTCTGAATAATCTTCTCGTAATTATAAATAATTATCTTCTCTTCATGGGCCCAGGATAATTTAGAAAAAGAAGCAGTAAGGCCACTTCTAAAGTTGTTGCTTCAGGAGCAGACTATTATGTATTGAACTAATACAAATGACTGTTACCGTATAGTTCATTAATCAATGACAAATTATAATTATGTTAATAAGCGGACAGCCTAGGCAACCCTGCAATTAAAGTATCTAAACGGTTGGCCCATTATCATCTGATTTTACTATCCACTTATTACCTAAACTTTAATTAATGGTATAATATACTATTTTAATAGTTAAAATTGTATTAAGTAGAAATAGTAATTGACATTACATTTGCTAGAAGAAAAAAAGGATCATTAAAATATTTGATTCCTGTTTAAACACGACATTACAATTTGGAAGTTCACCGATGAAATCAATTATTCGGAGAAGAATTATCCTTATTATTAATTTCTCAGCTATCTAGGGCAATGGATTTTGCCGATGATAAGGGTTACAATAAACTATGAAATTCGAGAAGCGATGAATTTTTGTTTCAATTCTCTTAAATAAAAAGGACGAAAAAACAGAGGTTTCTCAATTTCTTTGAGCCGGCGGGTTTAGCATATTTTAATACAGACATCAAAATCGATATGCGTTATCTAAGGGAAACATTATTTACATTTTAATTCCCTTTTGTCTACCGTAAAGGGTAAGGTAAATATAGAGAGGAACAGGGGATGTAGGCTCAAAATGTAGTAAATCTTACTCCGAAAAACGTAATCCCTCGCTACTTTGATTGCAGATTTTGAAACCAGGCTGCAACTTGCTATGTCCAAAGCTACTCAATTTTTAAGGTGCTGTGTGGACTCGATCCTTTACCTGTTTTTTGGGAAACAATCTTGGATTTCCACAATCGAATCTATCACTGTGAGGGTAATTCACACTTCTAGTAGTTGATCAATAATTATCAGTGATCACTGTTCATGTACATTTGTAAAACACTACGAGTAAGAACATAGAAATAACACTCAATTAATATTGAGCACAAATATAAAATATTATTTGATTACATTGCCCCCTCTAGTCCTTGAACATTTTCGATTTTTAATATTTCTGACTCGCAATTAATGATACATGAGGCAGTTGTAGAATATAGAAGTACAACAATAAATAGTTTTAGTAAAATTGATTTAAACTAAATCAGCAATAGACGTTTGTCCATCGCTTTCGACTGCTACTGGTAGGTTTGGATCCGAAGAATTGAAACTAAGATCGACTTTGGCAATGTTACATAATGAGGCAGGTAGCGGAAGTAATTCCTTTATTTTTGAAATGTTCAAGATTTATTGACATACGTTTTACATTTATGTACGAATTAAAAGCAACAGTTCATTTCCTCACTGAATATTAAATAAGGTATGAGGATATAAATTTTCCCAACAGGCGATTTTCGATTCAGAAGTGCATTTTACTCAAGAAAGTTGAAGTTACCCGATGCCAGTTCTACATGACACGTTACTTTAAATAATTTCGCCGTCAGGTTTTTCACATAAATTAATGGATTTAAGTTTAATATAAATTATAGTAAATGTAATTTTTATTTTGTTGAAATATTCTTTGGGAGACGGATTTGGTAAAACATGACAAGTCGGCAGCTAGATCTTATTAAGGAAAACATGCATAATCTCATGAATAAACTATGAGCTCGCAACTCGGGGAATTAAATGGATGAAGGTGCTACTATGTTAGTTACATGCAAATTGTTATTTATTTAATTTAATCGCGCCAAGAGTTTAGCATCATGTTTTCGAGTTATATCCCCTGCTACTTTTTATAGTTTAGAAATTCCACACCATTATTTTGATGAATTTTAAGTTTTGAATATGAGCTGGGTCAAATGAATGTTTTTTTCAAACATTCTTTTTTTTTTACGGATTAAAATATAATTAAGTCTGGAGTTGTATAGATAATAATGAATATTGTGTATTGGAATGATCTTATCTTTGTGAAATAGTCGAGAAAATTACAGATATTTCCCCATTTTTCTGAACACATTAGATTACAATTTAGTGGTTTGGGCTGTATAATATATGATAAGTAATGCTATAGCATTAACATAAATACTATGTTACAAAGCCATTAGAAGTACTCTTTGCAACCGTTAAAGCCAGAGCTGATTGAGAAAGCTCATGAGAATGGTGTATTTCTCATTGTTAGTGATCTAATGGGAAAGGCTATAGGGTAGCAACGCTCGTGGCCAACAAATGGATAAGAATACAATTATCCAGCGTAACAGAAACGATCAAAGTAAATTGAGAAAATGGAACCACTAACGATAGGAAGAGAAGTGCAATAGTTGCAAGTGATGCAGCCACCCGCCAAGTTGCTTGCATCACACTCCACATTTCAACAGCCCACCCTCTTCTTATCCAGTTTGTTTCCTCTCAGAGTTAACGCTAAATTTAATTAAAATAACGAGTGATTCTTCACATGTATAAAAGAATAATTTTATTCATTTTCGATTCCATTATTGATTTTTCATTATACATATTGTCTTTAAATTTGTTTAGATAAAATTTGGCTGTTTTTATTATTATTGTTATAAATGACAAACTTAGGAAATTCAATGTATGATGTTCAACTGATGAAAGAATTTTAAGATGTAATATATTATTTAACCGAAAGGTAATATCCTTTTTTTCTTCAATATATTCGAACCGTTCTGAATAATTTAATAGGGTGAAATCGGCAATTTGATTGTTTTCTAGTAATGGTTTCATATTCAAAGAATAAGTGATTTACTTTTTAACAAACACAAAAAAAAAACAAAAGAACTTGAATTCCCCGCTTTCATTGAGCGACGATCCAACTTTTTTGTTGTTTATGCGGTGTATAAACACATCTTTAAAACACACACAGAGTTGGGCAAAGTGTAATTCCGAATGAAATTGTGATTGCATAATATGTATGTAATTTTATGTGTTGAGTAGTTTACCAGTACTGTGATTGTTCATTGTGTGACAAGAATATGACATACGTGGTAAGTAATCGCTGTTTTGTTCGGAATTTTTCCTAACTTCGACTAAAGGACATAATTTCAATTAAATAAATTGTCAAGTATTTATCGATAATGTATTTCATGACTTTATCGAGTTGATGCAATCTTAAAAAAAAATATTTCAATCAAGAAATCGAATCCCGATATCAGATTTCATCGACATACTTGCCCGAAAAAAGAATTTTTAAGAATGGTGTGGGGTAAGGGATACATCAGCTCTTTATATGTCTTCTTCAATAAACAGGCTGCAATAAAAAAAAAATGTCGGTACTTGTGTATTAGCCGAGCTGTATAGAACCTACCTTCTGATCTCCTGTAACCTCTTCTCTTTTTAAATGTATTTATTGAAATTTACAACTGTATACCGAATACATCAAGTAAATATAATGAATGATAAATCATGTCCCGAGATAAAGGCAAGTAGAGAAACTACCCAGTGGTAGTACTCAAATAAAAATTTCAACTTAGGAGGTCACGAGGCCATCTTCTTTTCAGACGGAGGATTATCAGGAATTGAAGAGGTTGCGAGGTTTGAAACTAGTGGGCTTGAGTGGAAATGAAGTTTGTCATGAAAAGATTGATTTCGGATTCGGGCCAAATAAGCAATAAACGGGACATTAAGGTCATTCTGGATAACTTTTTCGTAACAAAGTAAGGAGCATTGAGGATTTTACGAAGGATTTTGGATTGTAAGGACTGAATACGAGAGGAATTCGATGGCTTAGTGGAGCCCCAAAGCTCTACTCAGTAAGTCAAGATGGTTCTAATGATTGTCATGTTTATTAGTCTTTTGTAATTAATTGGGAGCTTAGAGCGTTTGTCTGGTAAATGTTGAAGTAGCTTGCTTTGTCTTCTCTACTGTTTTTAGTGTTTTTGTATTGTTAATTTTGTTTATTGTCTATTTAAATTTCCGCATTGTTTCTTAAATTTAATTTTGTTTTTTTCTTTTATTCCTTTTGATATTATCTATTTAAAATGAAGAGAATAACGCTTTGGGAACAGCCGTGTTTAAAAGAAGAAGCTGTGAAATACTTCCAGGAGTGCGGAATAATTCCTAAGACGAAATTATGTGAAATTGGTCATGAAATGAATTTTGACAAGGATAGAAATGAAGATGTTTCCGTCGAAAGAGTAGGGAAACATTTATAAAAGTTGATAAACGTGGCTAGAGGCATCTGGAATAAGCATTTTATTATTACATTTTGTATGTTTAAATTTCCATTAATATGAATAAGAAGGTGAATGTAACCAGTTTAGAATTATCAGTGTTGAGGTTATAAACAATGACTGATAACATTCCTTGCTGGTCAGCAAGTACCCAAGTACCAAAAACTTTGTTAAAAGTCACCAATTATTGATATGTAGTCTTGCCCAAGAAATATCCTGTATCCAGAAAAAAAATGCATAATTTTTAGTCCTAAGCTGCTTAGCAATTCCAGTCGAGTTAAGGTTTAAACGGCTTCAGTGCCACCCGTCACTGTCGGCAGCTTGAAAGAGTTTAGAAAACAATCAAGAGTGACTGAGGAGGAACTTGGCCTTGGTTCAATATGAAGAAAGAAACCTCTTCACGACTTATCAGTCACTCTACCTTCAACTAGGACTTTTATAATTTTTTTTAATCTCTTATTTTAGTATCTCTAGCAGTTTAAAGAGTTAATCGTCTACAGCAAAGGGTTGTTGGACAATATCGGTATATTTATTTTTCCGATACCCTACACTACAATTTTAACGGCGGGTTAGACTTATTGATAAGCTATCTATATGCACTGAATGTTTCCAAAACTCTCGAAATTGTAGTTCTATCGATCGATGGAAAATATCATTATGTTACGATCACAAAGAGGAAGACGGAAGCAAGGGATTAGCGTCTTGAGCCGTTGGCGGGAGAAGTTAAAATAGGATTAGGACCTCCTTGATCGCCTCCTTTTGTCGGAAGTCATTAAGAAGGTTCTAGACATTCCCAGAATTTCTTCCCCTACTTCCGTGTTCTAGAATGTTAGGCCTTGCCTATTTAAATACCTCCCTCGCCTCGAGGGAGCGAGTCATAGAGTAGACCAAGTACGGTGATGATCTGTAATAAGTGAGTGTCGGTGTGATAAACTAGTCAGTGTTGAACCGGCCAGTGTAATAAGTGTATCAGTGAACTGTGACAGTCTCGCGAGTGTAATAAACTGTTTCTGTTTGTTACTGTGTGTTAGTTTGTCATACTTGGAGAATCTTACGGTCGGTCGACTAGTGAACTGTAAGTGTTAATTAGTAGTTATAAGTTGTAGTGTAATTTTATAATATTCATACAGATTTATGTAAATAGTTAAGTCATTTAGAATTAGTAATATCTTATATTATTGTAATAATTAAACAGGAGTTAGGCCTAGATAATAAATATTTAGAATATGGTTATTGTAAATTTATATTAGTTTAATAATTTAATTGTTTGTAACTTAATTGTATTCTTTTTATCATTTTGTTAATAAATATTAGTATCTTTAATTAAGGAATTGTTTAATTCGTTTTAACACCCAGTAGCCCGTAACAATTATTTCATTGAAACCATAAGGAAAAGTGTGTTTTTACATTCGATTGATGGAACTTATAATATTAGCTTTAAAGAGGACAATAAATAAGCTTAAATTAATAACAGAAATAAAGTATGTTTATTTACTTATTACGAGAAAACGACTAAATTGCTTAAACATAAAAAAACAAAACAGCGCTGATAAAAAACAAAGTTAAATTAATGGTGACTGAAACATAAAAAGCTTATGGGTTTTATAGATTTTTTATTTAACTTGTGGTTTTCTTATTTTATTACTTTGGTTTTCTTATTTCAGTACGAGTGGTCACTGAGTTCAAGACCTGCAATGGCGGAAAAATTTATTTATTCTGTTTATTTATTTATTTAATCTGTTAACTTCGGCTATGAGGGAAATGAAGACCATCCTAGTATTCATGCAGCCACTGTTAAGTGGGTACCCTTGATTGGGGGAAATTATGGTGGTTGAGTTTAATCTGGGAGTGCTAATCACTTCCATGCACAACCGTTGAGTTAGAAACAGTACGTTCCTTACCATGTACTAAGCTCAATTCTCTTCATAGGTTGTAGCGATACAGGTTTTTAATCTATTTTTTATTGGAAACAAATATTGGTTGTCGGTACTGAAAACTATTCGATATATAAATATTACAAAATTAGTTGAGTTGAAACTATCGAGAAAAGTATCGATACATCTCTTTTGAAATAGATGATTCTCCAATATCCTTACTTTGATGCTTCTCCAATATAATTACTTTGATGCTTCTCCAATATACTTACTTTGATGCTTCTCCAATATACTTACTTTGATGCTTCTCCGATATACTTACTTTGATGCTTCTCCAATATACTTACTTTGATGCTTCTCCAATATTCTTACTTTGATGCTTCTCCAATGTTCTTACTTTGATGCTTCTCCAATATACTTACTTTTTTAGTTCTCCAATATACTTACTTTGATGCTTCTCCAATATACTTACTTTGATGCTTCTCCAATATACTTACTTTGTTGCTTCTCCCATATACTTACTTTGATGCTTCTCCAATATACTTACTTTGATGATTCTCCATTATACTTACTGTGTTAGTTCTCCAATATACTTACTTTGATGCTTCTCCAATATACTTACTTTGATGCTTCTCCATTATACTTACTGTGTTAGTTCTCCAATATACTTACTTTGATGCTTCTCCAATATACTTACTTTGATGATTCTCCATTATACTTACTGTGTTAGTTCTCCAATATATTTACTTTGTTAATACTCCAAAATCACTTAAAGATATAAAAAAATAAACTATGATCATCATGTATCGAAATATCAGTATTATTTGATATGTTGTAGTATTGTTTCGATGTTCTTGAAAACTTTGATATAGTTTGATAACTACAACTCTTTGTTTCAGTCGTGATATAAAAGTATATAAACTTCTTTTTTGAAGAGTGGCAATAGAAGCAACATTAGGGGTCATTAGCTAAATATGATTAGGCTGAGTGTGCCCAAGTCAAGGGGATAGGGCGCGGAGTGTGCTAGCCACGAGGCGGCCACAATAGAGTCAATCAACTCCATCCCCGCCCGAACTTTCCTCTTCTTTCATCCAGTCTGTTTCACTTATTGCATCACTGTTTTTTTTTGTTTTTTTTCTTTGTATCATTGTCATTGTAGGAGTGTAAACATGACGCCATGCCAATTTGATTTTGTTCTGACGATTGGTTTTATTGAATTTTTTTTCTTTGTTATAATATCAACACAAAACTTCTTTACTATCTACTATATATATATATATATATATATATATATATATATATATATATATATATATACATATAATATGTTTTATAAGAAATACATACACATTTAAATACAATAAATAAATATATAAATACATAATTAAATGATTTAATTAAGTTTGTAAATTTGAACGAAAATATTCTTCATGTTCGAAAAACGAATATTCCAAGCATAGGCATGGGCTAAGATTTGCTAAGATTTGTTGAAAATTGTCCCTCCTACCTGGATTCCCTTCTTCAAATTCTTAGCCAATGTTAAACAATTACCTAGCCCTGCCCTTTGTGGCTATGAAAGAACTCAGAAGTGGATTCGGACATTCTCACTCAGCACTGAGTAGACTTTATTGTAATCCTAACAAGGAAGACTAGCTTCGGAGGAGTATTCTGAGCGATCATTCCTTCATTCAGTTCGTCTTGGGACATGCTGTCAAAGCCATGTTGAAAATCCACTAAGAGGTGGGTCTGTGTATTATATTCAGCCGTTCTTTCCATTTTCAACCTAACTTAGAAGATCTAGTTTGTTGTACCTTTGCTTTTTATAAAGCCTGCTTGATATTCGCTTATTACTCGTTTTAACTTATGGAAGGAGGGCGTGGTTAGGAAAATATCTTGCAGGAAGATAGGAGGAGGGATATTCTTCTGCAGTTTTCGCAGTTGAGAAGTTTCCTTTCATATAAATCGGAAAAATAATAATTTTCTACTAATCTTCAAGGATGTACTCCTCTACCTCTACCGAGATGTCTTGAATCAGGATGTGCTTGCATTTAGAGGTTCCTCCTCCTCCATGTTTCCAAAATTTAGCCGGAACTTTTTGCATCACTGAGATTGTTAATCCTCAAACTGAACGTCTTCTTCATCTGAAGGTTACAACTCTTCACTACTTACACTGTTCTCTTGGTGTGTGTCTTCTTCTATGGATGCTCCATTCAAAGGATTTTCAGAGTGGTTTCTCCATCGTCCTATTACTTTTTCCCTCTCGGTGATCAGAGAGCCATCCATGTCTTAACAGATATTTTGTCGGGACTTGGATGATGGCGAGATCTGTTTACGCAAACGATAAATTTTCTGATTTCTTTCTGGGTTCTATATAGCTCGATTTATTCCATCTCTTTCATTTTCCACGAAGTACTTTTATAGTTAATCGTTATACATCGAGGTTATTCGACTTAAGATATAGATATAATCATAAAGTATAGCATTGTTTTTGGATTTAAATGAAAAAAAACGGAATCCATCGATTTAAGAAATAAAACAAGCCACATATGGTTTCAATATTTTGATTTTAGGACTTTTATTTTTTTAAATTAACTTAACTAAGATTAAGAGATTTGGCTTATACACTATAACTTATTTCATTATCTATAGAACAAACCTAAAAACACACATTTCATTATTTAGTTATCATCCATCCCTAATCTTCATCATCATCATGTAGTCCATCTTCATGTAGTGTGAGCTTTACCTCCCTAGTAACTAAATTATTTTATATATCGACTGCTTATTCTTTAAATTTCATTCGTTCTTTATTTCAGCCAACTCCATCTCAGTCTAGGCCTACCAACCACTCGACGTCCCCACAACTTCTTGATTTTCGTTATCCTTGGTGCATTTATTTGCATTCTAGCGACATCCCAAGGGCGATTTAATGTTATCACAGTCACAATTACCAATTATAGTTATTTTAATTTAAATCTACAAACTATTGAAGAAATATAAATTAATGTGTTTCTTATAACTCCCAATTATTTAATAATAATTTTTTATAACAGGATATTTAAAAAAAAAAGTTTTTGGTTCTTAAACTGTTTATTTTGACGAAATTTCCATTCAGTAATTAAATAAATAAATCGGTAGATTTTTAATTAAACCGAGAAGAGGCATATTTGTTGCAAGTGAAGCCGATATATTTCGTATTAAATAATTCCTATATCGGTCGATCTAAACGCGAGCTGTTAAAATACAGCGGAGAATGTTGAAGCAACCTCCTTTGAAACTTGTTTTATAGACTCGGCCTATTACCCTGCCGGTTGATAAATTCATCATTGGAGGATTTTAAGTCAAACGGGTGTATTGTGATTCCTAGCACAGTTAAAACGCTCCGGGTCATGCAAAGAGGTAATCCCTAACGACCAATATTGAAATAATTACATAAGAAGGGCACTTTAGGCAATTTCACAGTACATGTTGCCATTAACCAAGCCTTGAGTCATAACTCAATTTGAGGACATGGTAAGAGGTGGTATTATTAATTGTTACATTCAAATTATAATTATAAATAAATTCGGCGAGAAGTTATTGATAGTGGGCAAAGCCTCATGCCGCATTGACAACCAGTGATCCTTATTCTCCCTTTATTCGGATCCTAAGCAGGGATTGGGCCTGTCCCTCCTTCCAGTTCTTCCATAAAGGTTTTTGTGGACCTGCTCCTCTGGCTGGCAAGAACACTTCGTAGTAACACCGTACAAGGTTTTCTCTTGCCTTTAATTTAAGATTTAGGAATGTATATCGGGCTTAATCCTTATTTGGAGGTTCAGTATCGTTATCGGGTACATGGATGCCTCGATCTTGTTACATATTTTTCCATTTCAGCATTGTGAAAAACTGATGCTTCCATCCTCTAAAAACCCTGGAATGTCTAATATTTTCTATTTTTTCTGGGTTTTTTAATTATTTTTTTCATTCCATTTCTTGGTCCTTTACTGTTCCACTATTAGTAACAGAAAAATTAAACTTAATTTTTTTATATATGCTCCTAATCCTTATTATGTCTCAAACAAACTCAACCATCATAATCTTAATATACTTGGCCCAAACTAGATACCTATCCTTCCATGTAAAGCTCCATACACACTTGAATCCGCTAGTCTCTCAACTTGCTTCCCATAATATTCCTGATAACCCTCCGAGCCGTCTGAAAAGAAGATGGCCTCGAGACCTTCTACTATAGAACTTTATTGTAGTGCCATCAATGGATAGTTTCTCCACAAGTGTTTTTTTTTTATGTCCTTTGTTCATACAGCAGATTTACTTAATTTAATATAATTACAGTTGTAAATATCAATAAATTATTGTAAAAAAAAAAAATTGTTTATACATCTTGGAAGATTTCGAGGTATCACATTTGAAATTCGTCAGCAACCTATAAACATAATTGAGTAAATTTCACAATATCTCAAATACTTCCTAGATTAAATTTTAGATTAAAGTTTGTGCAGCACAAAATTAATCATTGCTAGTAAAATCACATCATTAAAAATAATGTATTGTAATGTAATATATGCTTTCGAGTTTATTATGCCTTTTTAGAGTAATATCTGATATATACTGGTGTAATGATCTTCCCCTGATGGAAAGGTACCATTGGCAGCTCAAGTCTTGAGTCAATTCTAATAAAATTTATAATGGATAACGATAAATATTAGAGTAATTTACTGTCTTTTGATGCCCTATGGCCAAATACAGGTTCGAATATGCATCGAGATGCATATGTATTTGTAGTGGTTACTGGCTGTACAGATATATTGCATAAACCCTTAAGATACAAGGTGGCCCTTGGTTTAGGGAGGGAGGGAAGAAGCATAGCCATTGTTGCCGGCGGCCTCTCCGGTCACCTTTACTCCCAGCCCTTAAACCTTTCTTTTTTCCTTCACGTTCCCCTCCATTTTGTCAGCTCGTTGGACTTGTATGTTGTGTGTGTGTGTGTGTGTGCTGGGGAGAGGGCCGAAAGCAGGCGATCCTATTGGGCGACCTCAAGAATTTTTTTAGTTACTTTCTCCTTAAATACGTTTCATCTGAGGCTTGCGCGCACTCTGCAAACTGCAGCGAACTCTGGCTGAAAATTTTATTTATTTTATTTTGGTTTATTCTATTCTGTTGATTATTGTCACCGTTTTAATTATGCTATAATAACTAAACTCGCAAGTTTTCTCAGGCGGTCATTATCAAATTACCTTCTAGGATATGTTTTTAATGGTCTATGTAATTTCTTTTTGTATAAACTTGGATAATATAAATATTTTATCACGTTTATGAAGAATCTTAAGTATATTCGTAATTTATTTATTGAGAACAATAATTATTTGATCAATAAATGATTTTTTCTTATTAATGAATTTTCACAATATGCAATTTACTAGACTTTTGATATTTATTGATTTGGAAAAACAAATTTTTTTAATGCTAAACAAATTATAATAAATATCAATCGAGTCCGAAAGAATGGATTGAGGTTAGGAAGATATATATATATATATATATATATAATGTATCAGGTGGAAAAAAAAAAACATTAAAGATTAATATTAGGGTTTGAATGTGTATATTATTTTATTTATTTTTATTATTTTTATCTAGACTTATTTTATTTTGTTTATACCACTTTTTTTGTTTTGTTATGGAATGGTTGTAGCTTCATAGCACCATTACTTATTGCCCACAAGTGGCAGATTGTAATGTCTGAATAAAGTGTTTAAAAAAAAAAAAAAAAAAAAAGATAAATACATACTAAATTCGATATGAATTTGAAATGGTGCAGCATGATATATTGTAGATAAATAACTGAAAATACGATTTGAAAAATAGGCAGTGAAGTGATGAATATAATGATTTTGGACTGTATTTAGTGCAACTAAACAAAACAAAACTCTTGATTATAACATTACTGGCAACCATAGTTAACCACTTTTCTTGATTATTATTTTGATATAAAATTAACTGGTTATTTACAAGCGGTGATAGACACCCATGCTTTTGTATTTTGGCTTGAGACAACTAAATATTGCCATATATCAACTAATTGTATTAATTCCGATAAAAATTGTACATATTTGAAATCATTAAACACTACCATAAAAATATTCCGTAATTTTAATTTTCTAATGCGGTTTCTGTATATTTCCTCTTATTTTTAATCAATTTTAATGTAAATGTTTTCAATATTTCTTAAACAAATAAATTAAGTGCTTGTATTAAATACACTATAAAAAATATTATTGAAATTACTTTTAAAACTATATTTTTCAATATACTCTGGTGTCATAAATAGGTAACAATATCCTCATCTTCAGAACACAATATTCTCTTAATCAATCGTATAATAAAATATTTTAGTTAATAAATAAACAGAAAACTTCCTAGTTTTCCAGATAGTAGTTACATTTTTTTTCTATTTTTATAAAAGTACTCCCAGGATAACATACAAATAACAAAAAAAAATGGAATATTTTATAAAATGTGTTAAACTACATTCGAATTTTAAGGTAGTATGAGTCAATACACATTTTAGGCAAAAATACAAATGAAAAATCTCAATTCCCTGAAAAGAGACCCTCTTCATTCCATTCAATTTTAATGTTGTAATTTACAATATAATCATCAAAGAGATCATTCAAACATTAAAATTATTCATTGGCAAGAAACATAGTTTTTTACAAATATGCCAAAAATTAGGAGGTTGAGGCGACCAACCCGTGTTATACCAAGCTAACCCCTACTTACGTTAAGATAAACATCATTTAATATTCACTTATCCTTTAATGAAATTGTTAAGCTCGAAAATGAAAGACGTTAAACATAAAAACAAAATGAATACAATGTTAATGATTCGAGGATAACGGATGTGGATATCAGCATAAAATAAGAGATAGATTATTGTGAAGATAATAGGCTAATAGGCAGTTGTGTGTACTCCTCGTAAAGAGATAGCTATAACGTAACAAATTGTTTCTAATTGATCCGTGACTACCAAACTCCATCTGGCTCCTTCCTCAGCAACATTTTCATTGCCGTAATAGACTCAATGTAACCTCTCCATACCTATGCCAAAAACCAAATAAAATATTCAAGTTAGAGATTTCTTTGAGCAGCTTATTTCATTAATTATTCTGCATTCGGTAATCAACTCATTGCTCATAATTACGTTCTCTTTTACATACTAAAGATCACGACAACTTGTATTTTTGGAAAATATTAAAAATGAAACGAATTTACAGTTAAAACTCAACTCGAAGAGACAATCTGCGGAACAGATACCCTTATTTCAATAGTATCGGAGCCGTTAGTACATGCCGATGGCATTTTGCCCTACAAGGTACTCCCAGACCTCCATTGCCCGACGTACGTTCACCGCATAACCCTCTACAAACAGGTTCCAACCCTAAAGCTATAAACCACACTACAATGATAGTATCGGCTTACAAGCGAGTTGTCAGATCTCTTTATAACCACACAATGTTTCAGTATTTTTCATGTCAAATTTTAGAACCAGTCAGATGAGGTTATTATTTTCCTGCTACCCCACCTCCCTCCCCCCAAGGCAGGTGGTGGGGAAGGGGCGTGGCTACCCCACCCCTACCATCCCCTAAGGAGGGGTTGATCCTGCGGCTACGGCCGGATGGGATCCCTATCCCTGTCACAAAATATATCATTCAAATATTTTATCAAGTCGAAGGAAATATGTATTTACCATTTGATCGATCACTTCAGTGTTAATCGATAATCTTCGCACCTAACTTGTTCATTTCTAGTTAAAGGGTGTAAACATGATGATGGTTCGTCTAGTACATATAATGATTTTATTTCGAAAATTGATATATTTATGTTTGGCATTTCTTATGTTTTGGGGAACGATTCCCAGCTGTATGATAATCGCTGCTGTTTCTCTTCCCTCTATTTTTTTGTTTTCATTACCCATTCATTTTTATTCACATTAACACACTATAACAAACTTTAATGTTTTTCCATTAAAAAAAATAGAAGCATGCTAATGAATAAAACTTAATTGGGATCTTTTAAATACTGTTTTCTAAAAACTGCTTCGAGCCGGGAAATGGACAGAAAGCACATTACCTTACATTATATTTTCCATGCTAAAGCTCATGATAACTTGTATTTTTGGAAAATATTAAAAGGGAAACGAATGAAAAGTTAAAACTTGTGACTCAAATCGAAGCGACAACCGGCGTAATAATTATCAATTAATTTAATAAATTTGACGAAGTTGTTCTGAAGCTGAAAAAAATGAATTATCCAATCATTTAATGCCGTCTGTTATAATGGTTGTAATTTTCCTAAACCAGTAACTCTTTAAAACATCATCATCAACAGTTACAAATTACGTAAACATATATATTGTTTCTTAAACTAACTGTCTTATTCCACAACAAATATGATGCATTCCTTATTTTTAAATTTCTGACATGTTGAAGTTCATTAAGTTGCGAATGTCATTATAGCTTTATTTTTTACTTATTTTTCATAATTACTTTATTATTTTCATTATCAATACAAAGAAAGAAAGGTGAATAGCAATATAAAATCAATAATCGATTACATGTATTCACAATATAAATCTATATAAATCGATTACATCTTATTACATGTATCCACAAAATATTCAATGTTGATAAGCTATAATTAATAGAACATACAGGAATTAAGCTCCTCTTGCCGATATAAACTTTATTTGTAATATCAAACATGGTCAGAATGAACAATAAGAGGCTGAACAAAAAAATATTTGATAAAGTATTAAGCTGTAAGCGCATAGGTGGATATGTGAAGCAAATAAAAGAGGAGCTGGATAGGCTAAAAATCTGGTTGGATAGAGAGCTTTACGGGAAAAAACTAAAAGAGGTTGGGGTTCTTGCGGGAAGGAAGGAGAGACGAGGGAGAAAATGGACTAAGGAAAAGCGAGAGGAACAATGAAGGAAGGTGAGAGAGTACAGGAGTAGACGGAAGGCGGAGGGTGTGAAGAATATTATTAAGTGATATTGGCCTGGCCCTTGCTGCCCGATTCGTGGAAAAAAAAATTAATATAGGTAATTTTTTTTCAAAGAATTTTTATAGTGCTATTAAGCAAATTTTTACTAGCCCCTAAGCAGCAATGTTGACATTTTATATATATCATTTTCTATTAGTTGTATTATTAATATATTCATGTATTAAATACTACTTAAACACAGTTAATGTAAATGTAATTAAATTATAAGAATTTTATACGAAAGTTATTTTCGCAGCTACTTTATCTCTCATTCGTCTTTAAATGATTCATCTGTAATTTAAAACAGACTTAATGTTTTGAGCAAATAGAAAATATTCACCCAGTATTATGAATTCTTCTCATTTTGGAAATTTAGCACTGCAAGTATACTTTTTATGAACAAGGTTTGAAATTTATCAGATTAATGTACAACAAGTAGTGAATGTGTATGAGTAAAAGAAAAAGTTATGTAACTATCTACGGAATGCTTTAAGAGATAAGGGAATTAACTCTCTCAGAATAGCACATAACTTTTTCTACATTGGTAGATTTAATAGCAAAATTTGATTACAATAATGTAGATAACTAATAAAGAGATGAAATAAAGTGGCGTTAATGAGTTTCATTTATACAAATGAGAACAAAGTGAAAGAATAATGATTACTTTATTTATATAAGTATTGTAATATACTTATTACAACACAGTACTTTTATAAAAGAGGCATACATTTTCTATTTTTAATGAAATGCGGATTTTAATAGTTCAAAGGTAATGTTCATATTGCTGATTTCACGGGAGTTTTTATGAAAATAATTCAAAAGGTCCTTTTTAAGAGTTATTCATTAGCAAACTCCAAATTTTTTCATTACAGTGTGTGAAAAAAATGAACGGATAATGAAAACAAAGGCATGCGGATGACATATTTAGTTGATATTTAAAAATACATGTTAAAGGTTTCCATAGAATTATTACTTTTAATTTTCTTTAATATATTTTCAAGGCTCTAAATGATATTTTTATCCAATAATAATAGTTCTATTAGTTTTAATTTTGTAGAGTATACAAATATTTATTATTTATAACATCACGTTTTTTCATTCTGATGTGGTCTGGTTTATTTAAAGTCTGTCAAACTTAAAATATTAACATATATATTAATTTATATACATATATGTTCTGACATGAAGTAATAGCTTTACTTTACTTTATTATATTACAATTTACTACGTTATTGACATTTACCTTTTAATTACTCATGAAACACAGGCTTGATAAGAGTAATAAAAAATATATATGAAAGATTTGTTGACATTCACATTTAGTTGTTTAAATTAAAAATAATTATTCATATATCGCAATCGTGTTTGAATTTAAAAAAACAAAACGAAAAACGTGGTTGATTCTGCACTCTGTCTTGAACAACGGTTGTTCAGGGAGGTGATTTGTCCTATATTACGCTCAATACCAATGTTTTCCCCATATTTTGGATACCTGCTTTACAGATGCTGGATGAGCTCCTAGAGAATCATATATATATATATATATTAGGATAGTCTACATTGAAGGCGGGTTGGGAGGGAATATTGTTGGCGATGATAGGGAGGGGAGGAGTCACCTTCGTTAGCTTGATGCCGATGCCGCCCTCACCACAGAAATCTCATATCCATCGGCTGTACTTTTCCCTTTTTTCATCGGCCACGTTTTCCATCAAGAGCTTTCTATCCTCCAGACTCCCTCCACATCCGAGGCAAAAGCAGCCGCCCCTGATCAGCTGCTGATGTGACCTCCGATTTGCTTTGACCTTTACAAGGCCTACAATGTGTCCCGTCCCAGAGCTTTGCCCGAGAGCTTCTACACCAGATAGCCTTTTTGTATTTCGAGCCGATGGGTTGAGGTGATATTCTGATATGATTTAACCAGCCACAACCGTTACGTGTAGTTAAATATCGCTCCTTCAAAAGAACAATGTCATAACTAAAAAAAAAAAAAATTATCAATATATATTTGAGGTATTTGAAATTTCCACGTGAGTTAAAAAAAATAAATATTTTGAAAAAACAAATTATTCTTATTGTAATGGTGGTATTCCAAATATTTTATTAACCATTAGAAAATGTTTAAAAGCTTGAAACTTTTTCGATTTTAGCATTTATGTGATTATTATTAACATAAAATTTCAAGTTCAGACATGATACAACTCAAAATAGGAATTTATTGAAAATAACAAAAAAATGTCGGAAATGTAATATCAGATGTGTCGTCCCAGAATTAAAAAGCTTCAATAAATACAATTGCTACTGCAGGCATAACTCAAAAATGCCAGTTTTGGAGTTACGTCGATCTTCATTTACTGGACCGATATATGTAAGATCCAAAATGTTAATGTTAATATTCAATATTTTTAAAACAGATTTTTTTTTTTACACGAATCGGCCATCAAAGGCCACGCGAATTTCACTTAATAATATTCTTCACACACTCCGACTTCCTTCTACTCCAATAATCTCTCATCTTCCTGGACTGTTCCTCTCGCTCTTCCTTAGCCGTTTCACAGATTTAGTTTTGAAACTAGATTCACTATAAATTGTAAATATCGAGGAATATTCTGATATGAAACCCCTCTCCCATCCCCTCCAAAAAAAAAAAAGATTGCTGTACTTTTGGAATTCCTAATGAAGTAAATCTTCGCAGTACAATTTTATTTATAAGATAGAACACAGTCCATGTATCCATGCAGCATGACATAAATTCAGTCAGATTCATTTTTAGTTTTAATATTGTAACGCTTCAATGAACGAAACTTAAAAAAGAAAGCCAAAAAAAGAATACGAAGGTTTTATTTTAAACATAGTTGAAATTAAATTATAAAACGAATACATATTTAGAAGAAAATGGTTAAAATAAAGATGAAATGTTAACTCAAATAAATCAGATATTAAATTTATATTATCAATTATCAAACCATAAAAAATAGATACTATGAATGAATAACTCATTCTTTTTATAGTTTATAAAAAATAAAATAACTTGGATGGAAAGTAACAGACACTTACTCATCCAAAAAAACGATAAAATAAAAAATTTCTAAAAATCAATTATTACTAAGATATGATATAATTATTATTACTTTCCCTAATAATGAAGAGTGAAGTCCAGTTTAATAAAAAAAAATTTATTATTAAGGTAATTTGATCATCTTAATTCTTTCCATTTCTCAACCTTTATATATATATTTTTTTTAGATTAATTTATTGATATTTATAACTGTAATAATATTACAACAAGGATATCAACCTTTATATTAAAATAGGTTTTAATAGATTTTACTAATTTTATCCAAAAAGGATCTTTAAATACTGTAAGCACTTATATTTACTTATAAAATTTTTTTTAATTGAAATTTATTTTATGTGTAAAGGAGATAGTTGGGGGGTGCAGTCAAAAAAACACTGAATAAGTAATAAACTTATAATTATGTGCCGACGTTTCGACCTACAGTGTAGGTCATCTTCAGGGCGATTTTGAGAGCGAAGTCGTTGAATATTTTTAAGGAATATTCATTGCTAGCCCGCCGTTACACCCAACGACTTCGCTCTCCAAATCGCCCTGAAGATGACCAACACTGTAGGTCGAAACGTCGGCACATAATTATAAGTTTATTACTTATTCAGTGTTTTTTTAGGGAAGAGCAAAGGTGGAGGCCTCACTTGGCGGAAAATGGGTGCAGAATTGCCACAAAATAATTTATATATTTTTTAAGCTTCTAAAAGAAGCTTTATTAAATTATAACAATCCGTACACATATTTAAAATAGTAATCTTGTTATAACTAGCAGATTTTCTTTAGATTCCTTGTAATTTTGGTATGTATGGATTCTATCATTGATATACTCAGGATCCGAATATTATTGGTGCTTGGTGACTTATGAGTTCAAAAATATTTCCCAGTTCAATTGGATGAATTTAAATTTCATTATAAGCAAAGGAAAAATATAGCGGTAAAAATATTGTGGACTTTCATCGAGTCAAGATGATATGATAGCATTAAATCATTGGTCAAGTTCGGAATCGAACACCTAATTAGTCATCACTGCTTTGAAAAATCTTATAAATTTTAAAATGAATCGAACTACTATGGAACGTCGATTATCCGAACTACTGTTGTCAGGGGTGGTTCGGATAATCGAAATGTACTAAAAAATAAATATAGACCAAATGAACAGGAACGGATCCCCAGAGAAACAAATGAAATTATCTAATTAGGTTTACAGTTCTTAGTAAACAAATACGTATTGAAGTCTTTTTATTTCTAAAAATCATTTTGTTTTTCGTCAAATTTTATTAAAAATAACAATACGAATAAGTAACTGGATGATCTGATCAAATTAATTAAAAATACTTTTTAAATATTTTTATTTTGAAGAGAAAAGATTTGTCGTCTGCTTCGTCTGGCCTGGATACGAGCCTTGGTAGCTCAATGGCTCAGAGACTCCACTAGAGATGCAGGCGACGCGGGTTCAAATCCCGGCCAGGACAAATCTATTCTCTTCAAAACAAAAATATTTAAAACATAATCACCATCAAAAGAACAATAAATAAAAATAATTAAAATTACATTTGAAAAAAAAAAACATTTAACGGATAACTGACGTTCGTATAATCGACGCTCCACTGAACTTCGAAATACAAAATTAGTTTCTTCGAAAGCTTAACGATGTATATTGAATATATACTTGGAATATGAAGTATAAACAATATTTGTTACATCTGTAATTTAAAAATAAATAAATAAAATAAAGAAATCTGAATATCGAAAATATGTAAATGTAAACCGCGTATCCAGTAACCCAATATAAGTCGTCAATACGAATTCTGATAATTTACAATAAATTCATACTCAAGCGCTCCCTCGTATCTCGAAATAAATGGTCTTGTCAAAAACGGTACCTCTAAAAAACCTAATGATCGGCCTTAATATCTAAGTAATACTCGTATGTTAACACCGTGGAATATATAATATCAGTACTTCTACCGATAGTTTGTGGATATCCAATTTCCCTGGATACAGATAAAGGGAGGGGGGATGGTCAGAAAATATGAAAGGGGCAAAGAGGACCTAGCGCTCAAACATGAAATTGATGCTGAGCAAGGGGCAATACCTGGACAAAAAAGAGAAGAAATGTTCAATAATAATAGTTGGCCTTATATATATGAGGAATAAAATTGTCCGGTGGAGGTCTTGGTCTCTTGAAGAGGAAATGTTGATTGGATAAAATAACCGTTTATGTTATTGAATTACATATAAATTTAATTTATCTTTTGTTTATATTATTTATAAGCGTGGTCTAAAGTTTCTACCGTTATGTGGTAAAAATTCTTGATATTAGTAACACATATATAGACAATGGCTGTTTATTTTAAAATAGCAATTATTATTATATTGTAATAATATATCATTAGTCCGTTAATTGCGTGGAAAGGACCTAATTGCGACGAAGAAAACTATAGACAAAAAATATTTTTGTAATATGTTAATAAAAAATTAAAATGTAAAATGTTAAGTAATCTTAATATTGAAAAGTAAAAAGAGACCTTACATAAATGGTTTTTTTTTTGTTTTTTTTTTTCTCCTTTCGAGGGCATTGGACACTTCCATACAGCCAGATTAATAAGTAAGAATGAACAAAATATTTACATATTTATAGTTTAAATAAATGTTTTTATTGATTTAAAATAATTCAATATGGATCTTATCTCATCTCTTTCGCTTAGTGATATTATTTCTTTGTATGAAAGGTTATTTTTCTTAAGATCTTGTAGAAGTTTTTTTCTATGAGGTGTATATGACTTACATTCCATAACGATATGGTGCAGAGTTTCTCGATTATTGCAGTTTTGGCATGCGGCCGATTCCGAAATTGCGAAACGGTGCAAATAGCTGTTACATAAACCGTGATTCGACCGTAACCTACAATATTTTTTTATTTCCTGTTTATTTAAATTGATATTTGAAAACCATCGCCTGCGTGAGATACTAGGAAATATGGATTTATAATACTGCCCTGTAGTAGAAAGTGAATATTGATGCTGCCATGTCTTATGACAATCTTCTTTTATTGGTAAATAAAAATCTGGAAATGGGACCGAAATTTTTACCTGTTCGCCGGTGATCGTAGCGTCTTTGGCTAATTTATCAACCTCTTCGTTTCCTTTGACCCCTATATGAACTTTAACCCATAGGAATGCAACCTGTTTGTAATTTTGTATATATGAACTATGTAATTTTATAATATCAATTAACATATTGTTACTATTAATGTTTCTGAACTTGTTTATTAATTGTAAGGCACTTAGGCTATCTGATAGTATTACGAATTTACTTTTATTTGGTTGATTAATATATTTTAAGGCTTCCAAAATTGCATAGAGTTCCAATATTTCGCCTATTCGGGCATCCTCAGGGTAGAAAGAGAATAACAGCAAAACAAAACATGAATAATGCACCCAAGAAACATCCCACCACCTACAAGGCTTAAATAAAACTAATGAATCATAAGGAAGGTTACTCAACCCCGGCTGGTTAATGTTAGATAAAAACAGCTGATAAATACTCCAGAATTTGAAAATTCAACATACACTCATCAAACTTCAAAAAGCACAACAGAAATAAATAAATAATAGTAAACAACACCAAAACATAAGACAAAAGACCATATGAAAAAATGCAATAAAAAAAAGAACATTATCAAGAAACTAGTGGACTGATGGCTATTCCACAAAATATATTGTGTGGAAAATATATTAATATTGGGACCTTACGTCACTTATAACCACTTCGAATATTTTTTAATTTATCTGTCCCCGAAATCGAATCCTGATCTCACTACTTTGTAAAATTTTCATGTCTATTCATCACTTTTTATTGTGATAACAACAGATTGTGAAAAAAACAAATTGTGCATTGATAAAGAAAACATATGGGAAACATTTATGGTATTCGTTCAAGACCGACAAAAAAAATTCATACTTGATACTCCAGAAGTGATTACTTAATGAACCAAAAAAACTCTCCATAAGGGTAATAAAAATTCGTGAAAAGAAAAAGACAAGGGACAGATGAAGCGAAATGAGGCTTTGACCTTTGCCGCCCGCTCATTACTCACAAATCTGTTAGCGATTGTAATTAAATGGCCGCGGTGCGTTACGAGGACCATCAATCCACCACTCTCCTCCTTTGGATTCGATTAATATTAATTAATTTATCCCATCTTAACTGAAGCAGCAATCAACTGCTCCTGTAATTTATATTGACGACTCCTTATAACAGCTTTGGATATTGTTCACACGCTGGACACTCTAATGTATCTTCTCTTAGATTGATTACTACAGGTTGTAATTTGCAAATATTCTATAGTATATGCAGTTTCCCATTCTTGTAGTTTCATGATGGTGGAGTCTGGAAAGACCTTTTTTCTTAAAGAGAACGTAATAATTGAGAGAAGCTTGACCATTTTGTTTATAAATGTGATATACCACATATGATTGGTGTAATATTAACGGAGCCGACACGGTTGCCTATACATACATACATACATATATATATATATATATATATATATATATATATATATATATATATATATACACACACATACATAAAGAGAGAGAGAGAGAGAGAGAGAGAGAGAGTGCGAGAGAGAAACCTAACCAGGAAAGTTCAGGGACGAGAAAATCTTTAGGGCGGATAGGTGTAACAGAGCTACCTATATCTTCGTTCTTTTTTTGCACGAAGTTTATCTACTCTATTAAAAAAAAAAAAGATTATTTGCGTTGCTCAAGTTTTGGGAAGGTTATATTTGAATATATTGTAGATAGTAAGTAATAACTTGATCAACTGCCGCAAGGCTTCTTCCTATTATCCTCCCCCTTCGACTATCGCCAAGTCAACAAATGGCAGAGAGAAAAGCGTCTTCTTCGAACCGCTCTACGTCGCTTTTATTGTTATTTTCCTATATTTATTCAGTACAAGAAGAACATTATCTATATTCTAATCAGTAGTGGATTCGTATGCGGTTATGGGACGTAGTATTTTTTTCCCTTTAGGGGTCCAGAAAATCTAGAAAGGCCCTAATATCTCTAAAATGTAATGTTCCTTATCAAAAAACTGAAAATTCTACAGAACCTCTTGATAGTGTTATTGTTACATCACAAAAACTCAATATTAGTAGTGCAATTGGTTACGATCTATATCAAAGTAACATATCAAATAAATTGTATAACATATTAAACTAGAATATTGTCTTCCAGAAAAACTCTATTGTTTGAAGTGAATTCTTTGATTATATCTATATTATGTAAATTATAAATAAAAACCATGTCTAGCTAAATTGTTATGAAATGTGAAAACGAAAATGAAAAAAAAAATAAATATTTTAAGTGCATGTTATCCTATTCTATTCAAGTGATAACCATGGATTGGTTATTTTTAAAATCCTGTAACAGCTTCAGAAATAAGAGAAGTGAAACTTCGCACTAAAAAACTATGAACCGTAAAAACCCGCTTAACCGGCTTATCGGATTAACCAGCAGCGTAAAAAAAATAATGGGTTTTTATTCACAGAATTGCCTTCATTCGGCATTTCCTACAATTAGAAATGAATCATTAAAACTACGTATTTTCATAACCATGATTGTCTATTTTTTGATTTTGATACTATTCTTGAGAGGATCACCAAGGAAGCCTTTTCATGTAAGGGAGAAATTAGAAAATTTAAAAGTAAACAAATAAACGAGTCTCGTAACGAGTAAATTTATTAAAAAGTATTTGTTGGCTATTCGGCCTCCCTAACCTTTAGTTTTGACTTGGTAATTATTTAGGAACTTTTTTTTTTTGTAAATGTTCGAAAATTAGATCGATGTTTATTTCAAGTTTAACTGCAAATCCGTCTTTTTATATTTTCACCAAATTAATAACCTCTGTTGAATAACTCTTTTCTAGGTGTCTTTTATTTATTTTAATTCAATCATTTAAAAATAAGAAATTTCCCCAATTATATGTTGGAGTTAATGTTAGGGAATACCAAAAGACATGATGGTGCATGGCCCCAAGAGATTATTATGTAATCGTATGCTAGAGGCTATGCACAGGCCCATTTATGCCTGCTCCGAATAAATCTAGAAATAGTATGGCAGAGGAGTTAGAGTGCCGATTGTTCTCGATTTTGCCAATTTTCATTGGCGCGGCGATAATAAAGGCACGGCAGTTTCTATAACAATGGCTTCATCCAACGCTCAATAAATTAATTACTGAGATAGATTAGATGGTCAGAACAAAAAAACATTGTGGAGCGGATCACAATGGACAAATGGATTGATTACTATTAGCCATTTGAATAAAATGAAAGCATTGTTTCTGTAGAAAGCTTTGTCAGTTCTTCTAAACCGGAGGCCCATTGCCCAGTATTGTTCCCAGATTGAAAAGTTCTGTAGGCCCACGTTCGCCCACGATCCCCTTCTCTTTGTCTTGTCTCCGGTAAACGGTTTTGTGGCCACTCCACTACTCCAGTCTCTTTACAACAGTTGTCTATTAATATTTTAGGTTAGTTAATTGGTGCTATTGCTATTATACAGTATATTTAGATCCAATTTGGTTACGTGATTACACTTATGTTTGCTGGGGAATCCAGGAGAGGATCCGGGAGTTTTTTTAATGAGTGGAGGCAAATATTTACTTTTAGAAACTTGTGAAAACATTATTCTAATTTTCTCTTCCTGCTTTAAAATCAACAGCAATCACAGAAACTGTCTCTTTAGGGCAGGTTTGGACTACTGATGTGCTGTATTTGATGATCTTTGTTGATTGATTTTTATTATCTGCCCTTAATTTTCATTAACCACCAGATAACAAAGTGAGATCCGAACTTCAGATATGAGATTCTTTAGGAGAGGGGAAAGCAAGACGAAACCGAATTCGCAACTCAATCATTAGATCAAACTTTGGTGTGGAGCCAGCAGAAAAAGTTATTGAGGAAAACAATCTAAGATGGTTTGGACATGCTCTAAGAATGGAAAAAAACAGGCATAGTATACGAGGCTATTATTGATGGAAGACGGTCCAGAGGAAGACTCGGACCTGGGAAGAAGGTGTAAATGAAGCTTCACGAAGAGAAACCTGGAATGGAATGGAAGAAGAGAAATGTTGTAGGATCGTACGGCGTGGTCCGGGCGGTTCTGAAGGAAACCTTTAGCATGAGCGATAGAGAGGATGTACTAGGATGATGATGAAGATCAAATCCTTATTTGGAGAAACGTTGATTAGTTCTTTTCCAGCATTTTAGAGACTTAAAGCTTCTTGTTTCTTTAATTTTTCCAATTGAATTCTAGTACTTAAAAATGTCCTTACTTTTAAGCATACAAATTCTTTGCGGTATTATTATCAATCTATTTACCCTACAATCTTCAGATACTGGTATCAGTTCTACATGTTGTTGCTTCAAGTTAAATCACAACAAACTTTAACTTTTCATGTTTTCTTTTTAATAATCTAAAAAATAAACATTTCTTGATTTGAGTGGAATTTGACAGCAACCGCAGACTCGGCATCCACTATTTGGTTCCACTGAAGATGGCCTACATCTTAGGCCGAAACGTTGGTCCAATTAAAAAATAAGTTGAGTTTGACAGCAACCGCAGACTTGGCATCCACTATTTGGTTGCCCTCAAGATGATGGCACAATTAAAAAATAAGTTCTGCTTATTTTGTACTAGCTTATGCCCGCGGCTTCGCTTGCGTGGAATTCGGCCTGCCACATAAAGTTTCGTGAAAGATCATTTTAAATAAATAATTTAATTATTTTTTTTAAATATAAGTTACTCGTACATCCATAATTTCAGATGTCTAACTTCAAAACTGATGGATTCTCTACAACCTTTGAACCCCCATTATATTAAAAGGGAAACCCTTGGGGTGGAATTATCCAAATTTCTTTCTTAAACTATACAAAGAACCTATCTACAAATTTCAAGAGGCTAAGTTCCTGGTTTGTCTTTAATTATGTACTATAACGGGGGGCATGCCCACGTGACCCCACATAAATCTGCCCTTGATGTAGCCTATGATGTATAACCTATTTTATTCAATAAGTTTCATCCAAATCCATTCAGTAGTTTTTGCGTGAAAGAGAGACAAACATACAAACTTTCACATTTATAATATTAGTAAGATTTGTAGGATATCAAAACAAATAGTTTCACTCCTGTCCTTTCTGTTATTTTAACAACTATTATCATGTGATTTGCCTTTAATTATGTACTATAATGGATTCTCCACAGCACCTAAAAAACTGTCGGGGGGGGAGGGGCACGTGCACCCGTGCGCCCCCCCCCCTTATAAATCCACGCTTGCTATAGCCTATGTGTTATTCTGATGTATAACCTATATTACTGTAAAGTTTCATCCAAATCCATTCAATAGTTTTTGCGTGAAAGAGAGACAAACATACAAACTTTCACATTTATAATATTAGTAAGATTATCTCTGACTGCACACCCTGACCAATTCAATCCATCATCAAAAATTTCTTTAATTATGGTATGAAAAAAAAGTGTAATTATGGGAAAATTTTGGTTCATTATTTCTTCAAGGGATTAACGTATAGATGATGAAAGAACGCGAACAGTATATGTAAGTCGCTGACTATCTATATATAGTCAGTAATAGTTACTAGGTACAGTCAATAATAGTATACAGTCACTATTTATTCATTATACTGTCAGTGATAAAAGTACTTTTATTTTCGAGAATATTAAAAAAGTTCATTTCCTTTATAATTCTTCTTAATTTCTTTATAATAATTACTACACAATTTTAGAACTTTTGTAAACGAATGAACTTGCCGACTCATACTGATTGATGACAACCAGAATTGCAGGAATGTCTCACGGCTTTAGTCCACTTTAAGTTTTGCATAGTATAAGTTTTATGGACTATTACATTATAAAAATAACCTAGAATGGTTTTTAACACATTTTATAGATCATGACCCTTAACAGATCATAAAAAAAAATGAAAATATACCAAATTTATTATTGTGTAACAATCATAAATAACAGTAATGGTAATGATAAATGAGACTTTGTATGTATTAAATTGTACGATTAAAAAGTATTGAACTAGAATTATAACTGAATAAATTATAACAAATTAACTGCAAAACTATTTGTGTTATAAAGAACACTAAAAAATATATCTGCACCCTCACATTCTTGTTGATCAACAATTTGGTTTCTATATACTCTTTTTATGTTTCCACGGCCACATAGGCCCTGGAACTTTGGCGGAAAATTTAGCTACACGGTCTGAACCAGAAGAAACCGACTGACCACTGAAGCCTTTTGTAAAGATGGGTTCTACCTGAAGTCCTTGTTCGATCCAGCGGAATCATGAGACCCTCCCGGGACTCACCCAGCCTTTATAAAGACGGTATACTTAATTACGTGTTGAGTGTGACCTCTGCTGGATCACTAATCAACCTTTGGTCTAGAAATAGTATATTGTTTAACATTTACTGAATCTAATAACCTTCATGAATTATAGTACACGATTTTCTTTTACTAGTAGTTAAACAAGAAACTTACAGTCATTATACTATAATAATATAATATGATTAACAAATTATTATAATATAATATAGTGTAATAATTAGTTAAAATTGTCATAACTGGTATAGCGTTAAAGGTAAGCTTGGTAGATTCTTTGGAAGAGCCTTCAAATTTCATCGAACGGCAGCGTTGAAGAGCGAATGCGCCTTACAAAATTCAATTGGCTTCGCTAGCTGGCGATTCAACCTCCGCAGTCATCTGTCACTCATCTAAAAAAATCACCTGTTACAGCCAAATAGTTATATGATAAGGCTGATTATAAAAAAATAAATTAAATTTGCACATAAAAAATTCAAATCTATTATATTTAAAAATGAAAACATACCAATATATAGAACATTGAAATTTTTATACAAATAGGCTCATCTTTAAACATACAGAAACTAAGAAAGCCTATCTATATTTCGCCATTTAAAGCATAATAATAAGCGAACCAGGATGGCTGAAATGTTTAAAGCACCACCACGGAGAGGTGGGAGACCCGGGTTCGAGTCCCGCTCCTGGTCATATCTTTTCTTTTCAAACAAATTATTTAAAAATATTAAAAAAATTATACCATATAACAATAAAATAAAATAAAAAAAATTATCATAATAAGAATACATGGAGAATATTTAGAGAAAATATATATATATATATACAAGATGTTAACCAGTTCTTGAGATTCAGTCTAAAAACGGTTCTGATGATGCTTGAATTGGCCAAGTATCGACAGGTATTCTTGTTTTGTTATTCTTCATATTTTAAACTAATTACTTTTTGCTTGAAATTTTCTTTTTATTTTCAAATAATAAATTTATTTCTCATTTTCATCAATTCCTCTTAAATGTTTATAAAATATTAATATCGCACCATTTAAACATTAACATATTTATATTGCTTTAGGTGAAATAGGTCTTAGTGAGATATATAAAGTTTAAAACAATCAGGAAGTGGATGTGTTTATATCGCTATGTTCCAGTAAATCCTAAATATGTTGTACGGATTAGAATACCGATAGTGAATATTTTCAAATTCTGATTGTCAAAGGACGTATACATTTTATCCTGTACTAAGTCCTAATAACCACCACGTTCCGCAATATGTTTACGCGTGTTTGTTTCTCAAATTTGTTTCTAACAAATTCTTGTGACGGTCACAGAGATAGAAGGACGGAAACGGACGGATTAGCGGCTTAAGTCCGTCGGCGGGAGAAGTTAAAATAGGATTAGGACCTTCTCAGCATAGTAGATCCACCTCTGCTTTGTCGGAAAAGGATTAAGAAGATTCCAGACCAGTCTCCACCCTTCCGTGTTCTAGAATGTTCGGCCTTGCCTATTTAAATACCTCCCTCGCCTCGAGCGAGTCTTAAGAGTAGACCAGGCGCTGTGATGATCTGTAATAAGTGAGTGTCAGTATGATAAACTAGTCAGTGTTGAACCGGCCAGTGTAATAAGTGCATCAATGAGTTGAAATTAATATATGTAAAGGAGATGGTTGGGGGGTGCAGTCAATAAGAACACCGAATAAGTGAAGTACTTATATTATGTGCCGACGTTTCGACCTACAGTGTAGGTCATCTTCAGGGCGAATGTTGGGAAGCGTGGCCGTTACATATAGCGGCTAGAGTGTACTGTATGTAGTACACTCTAGCCGCTATATGTAACGGCCACGCTTCCCAACATTCGCCCTGAAGATGACCTACAATGTAGGTCGAAACGTCGGCACATAATATAAGTACTTCACTTATTCGGTGTTCTTATTGACTGCACCCCCCAACCATCTCCTTTACATAAGATCATCCAGTCAACCATTTTCATCTCATACATGAAATTAATATAATTTGGAATTAAATTAAAAGTAATAAACTCGCTAAAAATAATGCTTGTAGCAGTGAATAAAACAGAAAATACAAACAACATATATTACCTTTTATCCAACCACAGAGCTTTAAGCCTTGCCTAAGTTCATCCCACACGCGGAAACTTCGAGGAGGGGATTTCGTTCTGAGTTACAATGATTCAACTTTTTTACCATTAACATATCTCATGAAGTTTAACAAGGGCATCAGACAGAAGCTCCTTTCTTCAGGCAAGATAAGGAGGAAAGATTTACCTTAAAAAAAAAAAAAGATTTACCTTACAGTCTCGCGAGTGTAATAAACTGTTTCTGTTTGTTACTGTGTGTCAGTTTGTCATATTTAGATAATCTTACGGTCGGTGGACTAGTGAACTGTAGGTGTTAATTATAGTTATAAATTGTAGTGTAGTTTTATAATATTCATACAAATTTATGTAAATAGTTAAGTCATATAGAATTAGTAATATCTTATATTTGTAATAATTAAATAGGAGTTAGGCCTAGATTATAACATTTAGAATATTGTTATTGTAAATTTATATTATGAAGAAATAGTTGGGGGTGCAGTCAATCAAAACACCTAAATAAGTGTAACTTATTTAGGTGTTTTGATTGACTGCACCCCCAACTATTTCTTCCTAAAATTTATATTAGTTTAATAATTTAATTGTTAATAGTTTAAATGTATCTTTTTTATCACTTTTGTTAATAAATATTAGTATCTTTAATTTAGCAGTAGTTTAATTCATCTTAATACCCAGTATTATTTAAAATATTTAAAAACGTACTGATTCTTAAATGCACTAGGTGAAGGTACGAAGTCGCTCCGTTAGGCCCCAGGTTGCAAATGATCTTCATAAATGAGCAGATACATCTTAACAAGAATTCCATACTCGGTCATTGAACCGTAATGCTGACCACACATTCCCTCAGTAAACGCTAGTTAAAGAAACAGTACTGCTTGTATAATGTTGAAGTTGATAACCATAGCTTAGCACATTTAACCATACTTCGGATTTCAATTTGATATTTTACAATCAGTTAAAGGAACGTAATAATTTATGATCGCTGATGAAAGAAAAACATCAGCACTTAATCTCTCGCTTCAAGCACTAGTTGAAATTTACTAAAACCGGAATTCAAATATATACCACTAATAAAAAATCCTCTTAATATTTGATGATTATAGCCCCTTGTAAATACTGACATTTCTTCTTATCTAAGCCCTTATGGAAGAAAAAATCTGGGTATGCTTCTGCTATAGAGGTATTAGTTTTAAAATCGACTACCAAGTAGGACATCTTTTCCAGCTAAAGTTTAACTGAAATTTTTAGCAGAGCCAACTTACTGGCTTATCGAAGTTGTACCAAACTCAACAAAGAACCACCACAAATATTAAAATCTTACAATTGCACAATTCTCCTAAATGTCCTAAATATTCAGAAAATGGTCTCATCATAAAAATTTCTCCGCAAAAAGAGAATATAAATAAGACCATTTACAAGATGGCGAGATGAGATCGTACAAAGAGTAGGAGATTGTTGGGCTGCTGTGGCAAGGAACAGGGACATAAGGACCAAGGTTACAAAAGAACTTACAATAAACAAATGGACAAAACATTTTATTTAATTATTGGCAAAAATTTTCATATTTTTTATAATAATATTATGTTAAAGTTTTAAATACTGTATTGTAAATACTGTACGATATGTTGATCTCCAACCATACCATTTTCTTCCACATAAGTTATGCTTATGTTATCTTTGACTGCACCCTCTGACCAATTTAATTCCTCTTTAAAATTACAGAAGTACCTTTCAAGAGACTAAAGAGTCGATGAATTTTAATAATTCCATAATTTACCATGTTTCCGTTAGAGGACATATACTTTAATATAATAAGGATATATAAAAGATTCAAGATGGATTAGTGATTACTCGGTTATTTAGCTCACGGTCATATATATAATTCATAGATGGAAAAAATAACTGTCTGGAACAACGGATTTGCGATTCGAAGAAGACTACATTCAGAGAACCCGATTGGCCTAGGGCAAGGACAGACATCCAATGAGAGTAGAATTTACAAGACCCTCGCATTCGGACGCAAGCGACGACGAATTGTTGTATAGCCGTTTAGAAGGGAGGAACTTTAATATCCGATTTTAATTTGTGTTTGGGGCTGCGTGTCCAATGCGTAGCGATCCGTCTCGGGCCCCTATCTAATATATATCAAACTGTATTGTAAATATTATCCTAGTTGTTAGCTACGGGGGGGGGGGAGGCAGTCTGGATCGAATGGGGAACAATGCCCTCTCTCCCTATACATATGTTTCCTTTTTGTCAAAGGCCGATCAGTTTCGGTCGCATCCCGGCTCCCAATGACAATGGCACAATGCCGGGACGAGTAAAGGATTCCCAATGTTCTGCTTGACAATGCTATGCTCACAAATGTAAGCTGCCTTTAAGATGAATAGGAACACGTTCTCGATTCCCACATCTGTAATAGGATTTTAAATAGTTGCTCCACAGGCTGGGTACTATTGTTTTTCTTGGATCTGAAAAAAATATATTGATGCTCTTCTGTCAAATCATCCCTCGAGATAGAAATACCTCCGCGTTCGATTCTATTTTTTAAAGACCCACAGTCAAGGACTAACTTTTTGTTGGCTTAGTAGAAACAAATCACAGAGGCCTAAAATGAGAAATAGCCTCAATCATGATTGCGAAACTGTAATATATTACGTATATATCTAGTTTATGTATGTATATATAAGAACGAAATTGGGAAAGCAATTAATATAATACTAAGTCTCTGAAATGGTGAAAAATCTCTAATCAGCCAACGTTTTGTCCATTCAGGAATCATCAAATTGTACACCAATGCAATGATAGCATTATACCATGCAATGTTAACATTATACCCAACAATACGCTTTTTTTACAAATTTCATTTAAATTAAATATATACACATATAAATAGGACCATTTACAAGATGGCGAGATGAGATCGTACAAAGGGTAGGAGACTGTTGGGCTGTTGTGGCAAGGAACAGGGACATATGGACCAAGGTTACAAAAGAACATACAATAAACAAATGGACAAAACATTTTATTTAACTATTGGCAACAATTTTCATACTTTTTATAATAATATTATGTTAAAGTTTTAAATACTGTAAATAATATAATGTAAATACTATATTAATTGAAGAAAAGTAAATTTTGTAAATTTTTGTTGAACAGACTCATACCTCCCAAGGGAGAGGTTTTTTCGTTCTGTAAGGTATGCATCAATAAAAGCTGTTATTATTATTATTATTTTCATATAAATAAAATATATATGTAATTTATAGCGTCTTAGATATTGCTGTCCATGATTGATGTCAGTTGATGTTCAATGTGCCATATGTGTTCTTCATATACAGGCAATGATATTAAACTTTTAGGTTTATATCCTCATGATACCTGAATTAAATCTTGATGATACCTGAAGCGTTGGCTGGTTGGTTATTTTTCAGTATTTTAGAGACTTAAAAAATCCTGTACCACTACAACCCACGGTGGGTCTTAGATTCAGTACGAAACTGTACGGTTTCTAGGACAACGGTTGTGCAGAGATAGTATTTTCCTAGATCCTAGATACAAGAGTAATTATCTCAAGATAGATGAGATCCCTCATGACAAGCAGATCCTAGTATTTTACAGTTGTTTACTGTTATCTATCTATCTATCTATATATATATGTGCAAGGAAATAAAAAAACATTAAATACATATATTGTCGTTGA
This sequence comes from Arma custos, assembly GCA_037127475.1. Taxonomy (NCBI): domain Eukaryota; kingdom Metazoa; phylum Arthropoda; class Insecta; order Hemiptera; family Pentatomidae; genus Arma; species Arma custos. The sequence goes on along the minus strand of CM073761.1, from coordinate 22,415,881 downwards.
GATAATATATGATAGGCATGCATCCGGGGTGATACCCAAAGCCACTGCTAATGACTGAGTCATATCTTTTTTTTATACTGCAATATAATAGGCTCCTAATATAAATTAAATTTAAAAGAAAAATAACTGGAATTTTATCTTTTGTCAAAATAGAAATATTTCAGAATCCTGAGGTTGTGCGAGAGAAAAATAAAAAATGAAATGCAATAAAATTCTCATTTTAAATAAATATTATTATCTGACTGCAAAGCTTCCAATAATGGCAGGCTTGAAAAACTACGGCTACCATTTGCGATTTTCCTCTTGTACTTGTATAAATCCCTGAGACATAAGCCTCTAGAATCTAAGTATACAAGGTAAATAATGATAAAATATCTTTCAAATTCTCAATACTTTTCAACAGTATTTAGATAATTAGGAAAAAAACATCGGAACAACTCAAAGAAAAAATTGTAAATTTCGATATTATAAAATCGTAGGCTTTATTACCCAAAATAAAACATCGCTTTATTCTTCATGTTATTATTATTACTTATTAATAGAATGGCTTGGGAATAGTAAGTATTGTATTGAGAGCAGGATCACTAGCAAAGAGATCAGTCTCGGTCACGAATTGTTATTTTATGGCGGTTAGTCCCTGATTCGGATGTGAAATCTTGGTCTCACATTTCCTTGCTCCCAGTTTCACATTCTGCTAAATCAGTATTACCAACCCCTTCAACCATCTACTTACGTCATCCATTAAAAAAGTAGTTTTTCTATGTTCTTATATAGAATTCTTATGTTTTCTATGTTGTATATATAGAACATTGACTTGATTTATGGAAAAAATAAGCAATGTGGCTACCCCAATTGCCTGAGAAATATGCAGGCTGGAAACTTATTTATTTAACTTTCATTCACAAAGAAACATCAGTTAGACTCAGTTATTTGGAGTTTGAGGTAACATGTCATATCAAAATTCCAATAACAGTGCGGATTGATACAATGCACTAATAATCCAACATTTCAGCAGATAGACTGATCCCAATCGAATTTTTGTATCCAGAGTCCCTGGATCATAATGTTCATAACTAAAGGTACTCGTAAAATGGGCTAAGAATACATTTGGATCAAATATTTAAACAATAAAGGGAAGCATGAAATATTTCGAGCAAAGGAAAAGATTTAAAATCTTAGCTGTAGTTTTTGATCATGTTATTTGTTAAGATTTGATGTGGGGTATTTCGATAGTCTATAATTTAGGGAAAATCCACTGTCGACCAGTTTGGTCTTTCATTAATTATATAGGGAGGAGTTACCTTAATGAGTAAAGGTACAGTGTCACGATAGTGTGTAGAGCTAAAATGACTCTCAGCTATTTCGTTCAAAGGATAAGAGCGCTGAGAAGTAGCTTCTATTTCCCAGAAGATTACGAGCTGTTGGTATGATTCTTTGGTACCAACTTAAATATTGTGGTTGTAAAACGTGATCTATAATTTTTAAAACAAGAATAGCATTCGTGGTTGGTGTTGTACCATCAGCAGTGTCCTGTCGGTTTGGTATTGACAAGATCAGATCAAGTTGTTATTGTTGAATTTGCTTCAATATATTTGAATATAGAGGTGTCTCGGGAGTTTTCTGAGATATAGGAGGTTACTGGTTAAAACTCTTAGAATTTTAGGGAATATAGGACTGCAGCTTAATGAACAATTGTTTATTACTCGACTCACTAATGTTAAAGATTAGCAATGTCGATTAGACCAAAAACAAGATCTAGTCGCTAGTCGAAAATGGATATTAAATATGGTGAAAGACATTTGAACCCCCTGATCTATAATTCTTCTAACGAGACAAAACTTACCTGTGTGATAATTCCCATAAGCAAGCGAGCATGCGAATAGAGGTGGTAATGGAGAAGAAGAACAGGTAAAACCATCCTTATTACTTGCATTGGAAACTTTCTATGAAGTCAGAATCACTCGGTGATTCAGATAGGAAACTATTTTTACTGAGGTCAAAGGTAAAAGTGCCTTTTTGGTGTGAAGACTATCTGCACACGGGAGTGAAGTTACATTGATTTATGAAATGTGAAAGACAGTTGAAACACAATTTTTGCTTCTATAGGAATGCTGAGTTGTCGTCTATTGACAACTATTGTATTGTGTGCGTGTGTGTACGTACGGCCAAGAACATTGGTGAGAGGCTTCCAAAGAGTCTGGAATGGATTAGTATGTTCGATACTCACTACGTATATTTATTTTGTCCTGGCCATTCTCTTGTTAGTATAGGCCTCCTCGCCGTACTTATCATTTCTCTAGAGTAAGGTACGTGATTAAAAGATATGTGGAAAGGGGCTCAACCGTTGATAACCGTCTCAAAGAGCGTCCCTGGAAAATAAATGAATGCATGAAGAGAATTGAAGCACTTAAAAACTCAGCTGTAAGTGCAGGTTCCCTAGCTAATATGTTCTAATAAACTTCTGGGGCGTGCGTAAGTACGAGAACGGTGAGGAATGTTCTGAATTCTTAAAGCCTTTATCTCAGGATCCCGAGAAAAAACTTATAGAATTTAGGCCATTAGTTATGGGAAAATTTTCTTGTTAAATTTTCAATGTTGAGTTGAAAATTTTAATGTTAAGTCAATCATATTTCCAATAGTTTAGCCATAATTAGGAAGTCACTACGATGAAGGACTAATATGCAGATATAAGTCTCTGTCATGTTCTACCATAAAATACATACATTCTACTACTACTTCTAACTAGCCGTTAATCATTCCATTAAGGAATTTAGGAGTTCAATACCTCATCTCACTCGACACACAGTACGTGCATGATCCTCCGCATGCTCTGCAGGTGGAACCTGGGGTGATCAACAATGATTGTAATCATTGTAATATAATATTTTTTTTTAAGAAACAGAGCGTTTTAAGTGCCTTGTGCTATAAGAATAACAAGGAAGATTAAGCATATCTACGTGTAGAAATTCAGTTCAGAATACTATGGAAATAAAAAGTATTATTTTCGATCCACATGAATTTATTATTTTACTGATTCGTATCGAACAAAGTCGCGCCCTCTCCCCCATACAGTTTGAAGGACATTTCCTCAGGTTCCATCCTAGATCTGGTACAATTCTCTTCGGCATGAGACCCCCGAGGACTGTGTGTTGACCGAACTGTTGTCCAGGCGGGAGCACCTCCTACCTTGCCCACTTCTTTTTGTCATTATTGACGGCGGTTAGCCACGGTCCGGCGGCTGCGTCTCACAAGATCCGCCTCCATCTTGTTGTACCCGCGTCGACTAGCATGGGGGACGCCGGATTATTCAAGTTCAAGTACTCCTATTTAATGATTCGATTATATTTTAATTAAAAGTACTCAATTTGTTTGCTCATCAAAATGATACTGGCTAGAACGCCAACTGCTGAGAAATCAGCAGGTTCCAGCTGTATGCTTGTACATATAAACAAGTATTTTTTACTCGTTAGACACGGATTTCGAAGCTTTACAACTTTTATTCTAAGAGTTTTTCTCAAATAAGATTTCAACCCCATACACAATGACTATGATAAGCACTGATTTGAAGAAAAATTAAATGATTAGTACCATAGTAGTTAATAAATGAATTTTAATTTAACGTTTTTTTTGTTGTTTTTTTTTGGATAAAACATATAATTTAGGAATTGTTGATGAAAAACAGAAAACAGCCAATATTTGACTATCGTGCCTAAATTTCAACGGGAATACTCCAGATTGGCAATGCAAGACATTCCTATCCTGGATATGACAAATAAGAGCTGCCAATAAGGAGATTGGCAGCTTCCCATAGACGGATCCAGTGCCCCTCCAGACGGTTTTTGTGTACTGTGGAGAATCCATTACAGTACATACTTATAGGCAAATCGTGTGTTGTTATAACAGAAATAGCATGAGTGAAACTATTGTTTAGACAAATATTTTATTTGAAAAGAAAAGATATAGCCAGGATAGGGACTCGAGCCCGGGACCTTCACCTCTCCGTGGTGACTCCTTATCCATCTCGGCTATCCTGGCTTCGCTTCACGGCCAGCCATATCCCCTCTTTTCGGCTCACCACGGAGAGGTAAAGATCCCGAGTTCGAGTCCCGGTCCTGGACATATCTTTTCTTTTCAAATAAAATATTTAAAAAATTATATAATATACAGATAAAATAAATTATAATATTGTTTAGATATTTTAATAAACCTTTGAAACCTTTCTATAAATACTACAAGTTTATTTCTAAGTTATTGTTGATTTTTTTGCCCGCCTGCCCGTTGTGCCCCCCCAGAAAAAAATCCTGGATCCGCCCTTGCAGCTCCCCGTTCGTCCGTTGAATAAATGTCCTATTAGCTCCTAGACTATGATCTATATGATGATTTACGAATAAAAAATGTCTCGAGAACTTTTCTAAAATAAGACCTGAAGATAATAATGTTGTTTGCGGCTAAGGGGCCCATCGACTCCACTAGATAACAAAAGGAATGCCGCGGTTGTAGACAAAGCAGTTATCCCTATCGCCTATCTTATTTTATGACGTCACCGTGGGATAGTTAAAAAAAATATATTGATATTATCATCCGGTACTTTTTTTTCCAATTTAACATTATTTATTCTTTAACTTAACATTCTATATCAAATTTATATATTTGAATAAAACGAATTTTTGGTCCTTAAAAAAAAGGTCTTCGGATACGGTTCTGCAACAAAATCATTTTGGTGTTTCGTGTTCAAATAAAACATCTGAAATGTTTTAGGTATTGTAAGTTATTATTCTTAGATGCTCGTGTTTTTATTGCGTTTGGCTTCAAATGTTCCATTTATGTTTACTATCTTGAAAATATGTAATAACCTTGAAATTTTTGCGATATTTAGTTTCAGTTTCTTCTGGACGTTATGTTCAATTCAGTATAAACACTCTTCACCTTTTTTTTCATAAATGTAATAACCATATTTATAACCATATAACAGGACAGTACTGTGAAATATTTAAAATGTTGATTTCAATAAATCCGAAATATCAATTATTTAAATATATTGATTAAAGTGGTTTTCATTTTCCTTTTCGTAAAAAAAAAAAAAATTAGACCTGCCTGAGATTCATAATTTTCGATCTTCAGTGTGAAATGGAAAAGTGATGTGGAATTTCGTTACATAGAGTTTTAAAAATACACATTATGGCCATGAGCGTGTGGGTAATTGTATACACACATCCCTTACCGTACTTATCCTACTCTCATGTTTTGCCAGTATATTTTAAAAATGGTGGTTAAAATAATATAACAGCCAATAATAATAATAATGAATCAAGAATCATATTGAAGAGCAGCTTCTGGGGTGCTCGATTTTTTTTTTCGTTGTGGGAGGGGGTTTCGATAGAAACTGATCGTATCAGCCTATCATCACCAAGCACATTTTAATATTTTGTTATGTCGATTCAATTGCTTTGTCTTCCGTTGCTTGGTATTACATTGCAATAATTATTGTTAGTATGTTATTTTAAGTATTAATGAAGATACAAACCTTATGGTGGTGGTTTTGATAATCATATTGCTTTAATGAGGGAGAGGAGTGCAAAGCCTTCTGATCTTGGTGCTCGCATCTGGTTTCATTTTTATTGCAAAAATATAAAAACCGCACTAGTGGAAGAGAAGCACCGCTAAAGCTACACACCAGAAGCTGAGGAACACAACTATATTACATAATAAGTTAAAACAGACATTTTTAAAACTTTTTTTACTTGGGCTTAAGGAATGGAAGTGGTTCATTTTCCATGGGCCTGTTGTTGATTATTGCCTGTGTAAAATTTTTAATTACGTACTTTCATCTAAACAGTAATAACTCAACACCATCAAACTAATAAACAGTCAAATGCTTTGCATATATGAAGCTGAAAATCACACATCATTCTCTTGTATTCAAATTGCTTCTTGTAAACTATCCATATACACATACAATCCTTTCATGCAAGTTTTGAATCAATTTGTTTAGAAAAAAAAATCTTAATACTACCGTTCTGGTATCAATGATGATCTTAAACAAGTGTTATAATAACAAATCAATTTAAAATCTACGTATTTATCCGTAATTAGAAGCAAACTACTCTATCTTTCAACACTTCACATGTACATAAATATAGTCAGACTGAGAATGTGTTCTTTCCACCCGATCATGAGGTTCTTGGAGTCTGATTCTGACATCAGTAGTCGTTATGCGAGATAAGCCTTCAACATGTATAACAAAAAATAGGTAAAAACCGAAAGGAATAGGAAAAAGAGAAGACATAAAGAAATATAAAAAGTGGCTGGATGATTGCTGGCGGTGGCTATTAGGAATGTCGACAATAAACGCCGCCATTACAGATTGGTTATGGAGAGCTCCACCGCCTTTATTTTTCTTACTCTAGATTTGTTTGTGTTAGTCATAGTGGTTGGGCTTGAAGGATCTCGGATTCGATGCTGCTCTACCTACCGTTCCGGCATTCCTGCCCCAGTAGATTATAGCCCTTGCTAAGACTCCCTGCTAAATATACACCGGCAGGTGTCCGACCTTTGCCTCAGTCACGCCTCTTCAACTATTTCAACCATCATTCGGCATCATGAATTGTTTTATATGTATAGATTTTTCTTGATAAACCTTAACAAAATAACGGCTTACACCTTTAGAACCACACCGCTTTTTTAAAAAAATAAGACAGTTCAGTAAATGTTTTTGTTTGTTGTTTTGTTCTAAGAAGGTATATCCCTACACTTATTTTAATACACATTGTATTAATCAAAACTAAAAAGGTTTCATCATTTTAGTTAATAACCCGAATATGGACAATAACGCCCAAAACTTTATAACGCTATTCTAAAAAAATAAACAAAACAATTTACTTTTAAATAGGGTCTTTTAAAAAAAAAAAAGATTTGTTTGTATAGTCCATATATGCGTATGATTAAAAATACTAGTTATTAAAATAGGTTTCACGATGATCCCAGTATGGCCTATGAGGGAAACTGTTTTTCGATTTTCCATTAACTGAAAATAAAAAACAATTTTGCAAATGTATCTGGTGAGAATTGAAACCAGAACCTCGGAAATTCGGAATAAAAAAAGCTAAACAAAATCGCTTACAGAAGTGAATACAATATTTATTGTTTTGTTGATATCCTTGACGATTAGGATTCTATTGTGATGTGATACAATGGACACAGAGGCAGTCCTTTGTTCAGTCACAGGCAGCTGATGAAGGAACACATGTTTCTTGAGCAACTAACCAATATCTTTGAACAGTAGCCAATATCATCAATGTTCTCCAACAATATCCGCACGAGTTTAATTATCCCCTACAAAATCTGCATCATAAAAAAATAAAATATGAAATTCCGTTTTGCAATGTTTAACGCTGAATACACAAACATAAATCCCCCAAACTAATTATTTCTGAAAATAAACAGTAGTAATATAATACATATTACATTTTACAATATTGCATGTTATTGTATTGTTTTTGTGGTGTTGTATTGAGGCATTGAGTCGTCAGACAAATTAAACATTTTTCAAGAAAATCAATTTCCAAAGAAAAAAATATTTAAATACCTTTTAACAAATACTGAGCAAGGTTTCCTTTCACTCTTTAACGCCCCCCCCCAAATCACCTTACCCCCAGCTTATGTATTCCAGTATTAATCAACATCTTGTACTATATTTTCACAGCCTGGCTCAACCCTGAGCAGTCAAAATATAGAATCCTCAAAAGCAAAATCTTTTATGTTTTAAAAAAAATAACGATCGGTCGCTCCTGAGCTATCGTTGTTGAATCAAGTAATTCCCTTATGATTAAGTTATAGCCACTATATTTATTAATAAAATGTATAATAAACCAAACCTTCTTGCTCAGTCTAAAATTAATAGATAATTGATATATTCTTACTATTAAAGCATAATTAACTAAAATTATATTTCTATTGTATTAAATGTAAAAATAAAAATAAGTATAATACCTATCCAGAAATAGATAAATATGATAGAGATAAACAGGAAGTCATTCAAGGTGACTTTAAAAAATAAATAAAATTGTAATTTATATAATTACAAGTCATTATTTCTGCCTAGACATGTTCATCCTTAAATATCTACAAGACAGATTCCAAAGTAATTTAACAAATTGAATTAAACTGAAAAAACTAACTATTGACGAATAAAAAATGCTAATAATATAAGCGAGTTTTGCTCAATATTGAAAGAATACTATTTACTGTTGATCTGTAGCTCCGGAGTCTGGCAATAGCTTTTCTGCTTGAAAGCTATAAGGGGTATAATAATTACGGTTTATATATATATATATATATATATATATATATATATATATATATATATATCGAGTCTGGCACCCGGGGTTGCTTTACAAACCCCCTAGTAGCTTCCTACCTCCTACTTACTTTCTCATCATCTAATCCTATCTCGCTAACAGGTCACTCAAGGAAAACCGTAATAATACCTATTCACCCCTTATTTCTCAATATCCTGGTGTTCCTTAGCCCAATCCTCTATACAGTTCAGGCAGCTGATATTACAACCCATACCAGTACTATCCTTACTACGCATGTTGATGATATATGTCTATTATCAATCAACACTAATCCAGTTATTGCATCTCTTACTCGTCAATTCCGTATGAAAATAAAGAAGAATAAATAAATAAAATTAATTAATATACTAATACCAGTACTTAGCAAAACAATTAAATCAATCGTAGCTATATAAGTAACTATTTAAGATACAAGTCAATTGAAATCGTTCATACCTACTAACCTATATAAACTAAACAATTTTTTTAATTTCGACCTTGATTAAGATAAAGTAAAACTAAAAAAAAGATTAAGTATGTACATGACAATGAAAAGTAAGCAATTTTTTTATTAATTTCTTTATCTCAGAAGTATAGCAAAGCCTTCCTCGATCGCAAATTTTATCAAATAATAATATAGCTATTTCATATTGAATGATAATTGTTGACCTTGATAATATATGTGGAAGAAAGTGGTCCGGGTAGAGTTTTTCTCCAATTCTACGAGAAATTCATTGTGACCTCTACCCGGACCACTTTCTTCCACAAATAATATAGCTAGATTTGGTTCTTAGACTACTTGCGAATTATTGGTGCTTAAATTTTAATTGTTTTAATTAAAAATTGCTGTTTCATCTGTTTCATCCTTAAGTAACAATATAATTTTGTTGTAAAACTGATAATGTGTGAGCGTTTCATATTTTTCGGCGAATAGGACAGTAACCGGCTTCTATCACCTCAGCCCATTTCTTATGACGACCGATTAGGCAGTCGTGGCAAGAACATTGGGACAGATGGGGCAGAAGGTGCCGAAAAAGGTTTTTGCCGGCGGGGGGTACACCGTAAAATCGACGTAGGCCGCAGGCGGTTCACACCATTCCCGATCAATGGCACGAAACAAATCTATATTTTAAACAGTGCCACTTGGACAACTTCTAATTCCTTTCTTCTCATCGGCACCTTTGTTGTCAAAGTAAACCGCGCTTGGGGGAGGAGGAGGCAAAAAATGTTTGGCCTCTACTTTAAGGTAGATGAAAGGGATTAAGATTCGTTATGTAGTCCTTTGTGCAAGTGCAAGTCAAATAGGACTTTGTGAAGCAGCTTCTTTTGTCATGCTTTCACTTCTTCGACTTTCAAATTAATTTAAGGAAAAATGACGTTGTTGTTCTGTAGAAGGAGCAATATGTTAAAGAATATTCCAAAAGAAATCATTTATGGATATCGACCACGACTAGGGAATACATTCTACTGTGACTGACACAGGAACGCAACTAAGGGTTTTTCATTCTATTGATCTTTAATCAATCAATATTAATTTCAGGAGATTTAATGCGAAATATGCCATCTGTAATAATGATAATATAAAAACGTTAATTTTTTTATTGAAGGAAAAGTGGGAAGTAAAGGGATGTCATAATAGTAGCTTCTGTCCTAAATTTCCAACTATTCTCAATAGCCCCTTTTTTTATATAATATCACTGGATCCGTTTACATCTATGCTTTTGCATCACGAATTTGCTAAATAATCCCAAAGAGAGTCACAATTGTGGGAGCTGGCGTGAAAAAAGTTCCTAATGATGTCAAATAAAACCTTGTAACAACTAGGAACATAAATGTTTCTAAAAACACGTACTTAATATAAATATGATGACTAATAAGAACCAACTTTTTTTAATTACTTTTTAAGTAACAGTTTCGTGATTAAATAATTATACTATTACGAAACCGTAACTGCCAAACAAATTAGTGAACTTGTGTAATCTGGTAATTATTATTGAGTAATTAATGTTGCGTTCTGAAAGAAAACGGATACTTCATTAGAGTAAGCTGTTGGTCCAAAAAAAAAACAAAAAAAATAGGTGAAGCAAACAAAATGTCTTGGTTTCATGGTAGGGCGTGTGATGAAATGGTGTATCCTCTCCTCCTCTGAAAGATACCCAAAAATATGATTTTCATAACCCTCAATAACTTTTGCAGTTTTAATAATAATTATTGGGCCATTTTTTATGTTTGTTCTTAATTAAATGGCTTTGGAGATTATAAGTATTTAGATGACTTATTATTTATTTTTTTACAACATCCCTCACCTCACCACAAAAGATTCATTCTTTGCCCTGTCTCCTATTAACAATGCTTTGCATTCTTCTTTGTAGACTGTTTACCGAAAGGAGTTCTATCGGCGACTCGCGACTAAGTGAGGCTTATCCCTCAATCATTGGTATTAGCTCGATTGAGGAAATGGGCAGGGCTTGGAGGCAGATTGAAATCCAAATGACACTCCTGCGAGTCGATATGCTAATGAACGCCGAGCCCCGGACAAATCCCCGCTTCCTCCTCATCTTTTATTTAGCTCAGAAGGAACCATCTAAGCTACCGTCTATAGATTTATAGCTGACTTTAAAGTCAAATTTTTTTCCTTGCCAGCTAGGTAAGAGTATTAAGACACCGGAGGAACCCCGTTTACGATAAACATGATGCCGTTTATTGCCCTATTTAGTTTTTAGCGCCTAACCAAATCCCCATCCCTAATCCTCCCTCCCCTATAAAATAATCTTATTTTTCTTCCAACCTTAATGGTCCACATAACATACTTCGGAACTCGTCCCTGACACCTTTTATTATAGTTGAGATTTAATTCCACTATGTACTCAACATTAAATCTTCCTAGTCCGATTTATCTAAAGCTATTCCTATTTCATAGCTATACCAACCTTACAACCTCCCCTCCGACTGGCACTCCAACAATATCAAATAAACTTAAACATCAGACAAATATAAATATACATATAACCAAGCAATCAAATTTTTCTTTTGTAGGGGTCACCTGTGGTCTAGTGGTTAGCCTAACAACCTACTATGCACATGATCGCGGGTTCGGAGCCCGGCAGGTGGCCTTAGGATGGGAGTAATAAATCCTTTGTTATGCCGTCCTTCGGAAGAAATGTAAAATGGTGATCCCAAGCCTACGCCATATCAGTTTCTCACTAATGATCCCTTTCCTAGTTAAACCTGGATAACCAATTTAAAAAGAACCTCTTTTTTTAGATTCATTTATTGATATTTACAACTATAATAATATTACAACAAGTAAATATGCTAATATGAACAGATGGCATGAAAAAAAACACTTGTGGAGAAACTACCCACCGGTTGCACTCTAAAGTTCTATAGTAGAAGGTCTCGAGGCCATCTTCTTTTCAGAAGCCTCGGAGAGGGAAAAAAAAAGAACCCTAATAACTAATTTAATTTATTTTAACTTTCCGTTTCAATATGCTTTTTATTAATTAGCCTTAGGTGGAAAAAAATGTCCGGCTCTTTTTTTTCTATTAACAGAAAGAATGTGTGAAAGAAAGAAGGAGAATGGTCGGGTGTCCAACATTTTGACCCGTGTTCAGTTTCATCATCAGGGCTGATGTTAAACATAAAAATGCATCGAAGCATACATAATACATGTATTAAAAAAACTTCAAGAGAATATAAAAAATGTTAACGTAAAATCAATAGTTAAATACTATTTGACCTTGTGCATGGCTCCCTGCTCATTTCCTTCTGGAAAATAGCATTGAAATAATAGCGGTTCATACCACTGATGATCTCTAAAAACAGTTTCAAATTTCTGTATTACAAAAAAGACCTAGTTAGTACCTTTCGGCGCTGCTCTTAAATTCCAAAAGATCGTTTTTCCTTTTTGGTACTTATTTTTTAATTCGATGTTGAGCCCCATTGCTTTTACAAGTTTTATACTATAGTTCCTTGACATGTCTCAAAGGGCCAGCAAAATCGACGGCTTTCATGAATACCACAAACGATCAATTCATCCTTCTTTTCTTGAATGATCTGACGTTTTTAATTATTAAAATGTTCTTAAAAGGGAAATTTAGCTTCAAGGCTGCAATAACTAGCCCAACTGCGAATGTGAATCAAGTTTTTTCTGAAGGTTTTTTCCCTCATCAACAGACCCCGAATGAAAATAGAAAATGGAATCTCTCGGAGCGTTCATTCAAAGCAACATCGTTAAAACCCGACAAGGGCTAAGGTGATGTAGGGGCGTACAATTTAAATATATTTGAGAGCTGAGGTTTGAAATAGTAAATAGCACGGAGATAAGGATATACTGTTTCACCAACAAACATATCTCCCCGTGTCTTACAACAATACACTACCTAAGTGCTTATGATTTATTTTTCCATACTTTCGATTCACAAGCGCTGGGAAATCTTAAGCCTTTCTAATCCTCCTTGGAAATCTTTCTTCATTGTTTACTCTACCTATCAACAGCTTATTTTATTCCAACACATCTCAACTGAATAACAAATACATCTTAACAATGAAAAAGAAAATTACATTGTAATGCTAAGAATAAAAGGATGCTTGGTCCAGATAATAATACATATTTGGATTACACAAGATGATACTAGTTGCCATAGTAATTAGTAGTTCCTTGAATGGCAGTTCCGGAGTTAAAATTTGCCCACTACACATAATCTTTTATTGGGCCTTTCTTAAATGTGCAAATTCTTAGGAAACTATCTTCAGAAATCATTTCATTTTATATTTAGCTATGTGTTTTAAACAAAAGACTTTATTTCGATTTTTGTTCTGTTTAGGCAGTTTAGGAAGTAAAAACATGCGCCAAAAAAAGAGTATAAAATAAAGAAAATATTTAGGGTTAAACAATAAAACGAGCATTTTATTTTATAAATAATTATTTATACTTATCTTCGGATTTACATAATGTTTATAACATTTTTTGAGTGAAAGTTACAGAAGAAAACAACAAATTTAAGTTAAATGACAATGGGGCCCAGCTATATACTTAGTTCCAGATACAGCATCGTGATTCTCTCGTCATTTTCTATATCTTCCACACATGCAATTTCTAGCGTCGATAAACCTTTACCTAGCGTAGACATTTCTCCTGGTACCTGCTTAAAAAATTCACTTGGTTGGGAAATATTTCTCTTCTGTTTGCAATCCACTGGATGAACTCCTAATATGAAACTGCAGGACGCCCGTGGTATCTTCCTGTGGGACTGTGGGTCGTCCCATTACTAGCTTTTTAGGGTCCATATTATCGTTCATGACTTGCTAACATGCCCAAATAATTTTGTGAGTTCGTGATACGGTTGTTAGTTCAGATACTCTCTTATATTATTATTTTTTATAAGATCGCTTCTAGTTTTCCCCACCTATCTAAGCAGGAACCTGGTGCAGTTAGGCGACTGTGACCTCTGTCCAACATCATCCGGCTTTTTCTGCCATGAGAGAGAATAGGCAAAACACATGTATACACTAAATACTTAGACTAGCGTGTGGTTTAATATAATTCATTATATGCCTGTTTCTTCATTGTTAGGGTATTATTATGAGAACAGTAGTCTCGTAACGTCGCCAAAAGATCATTTTACGAGAATTAAATTATTCTGAATAAACGAAGGAAGAAATAAGTTTTTACATACACACACACACACACACACACACACATATATATATATATATATATATATATATATATATACATAAAGATATATGCTTATGTAAGTGGGTATAATAATAATAATATAATTATTTTATATAAGGGCTTGTACATTGGATTGTACGTAGTTCTCCTTTAATTAATTTTTATAACGAAGATTCGCTCAATTTTTGCATGTTAGATATTTAAAAAATTACGAAATAGATTTCAGATTTGTTTATTATTTTTTATGAATGTTCCCAACGGATAGTAGAAAATTTCAACTTGGAAACAAGATTAGTAAAGAATAAACGAGCCTCAAATGGAATTCAGCCAAGAGGCAAAAGGGCGCACAAGCCTTTTTGCCGCAGCTGAAAGGAAGTTGCAAAGACATTCAGTTCAACCGAAGATAAAATAAGAGAACATGAAGATAAGCACAAACAAGCCGCGCCACGCAGCATGTCACTTCCTTTATCTCAATTGAACTGGTGTTAGAAATGCACAACAAGGTTATCACATAAACACAAGAAAATATTCAACGATTATTTCTCAAACATAACACCGGATCCACAAATTTCAAGTTACGTTTTCATCGCAATGACTGAAATTGAATAAGCTAAAATATCATCCTCATTCTTTTGAATATGTATTAAATGAAAAATATTTCTGGTGTGGTTGTACCAACTGATACAATTGTACAATTGTAATTATAACAATTTATAAAAAAGAAATGTTTATACAGTAAACTAACGATAAACCGAGTCACGTTGCCTGAATTGTTCGATAGTACATTTTTTGTTTTTTAGAGAAAAAAACATATTGAAAGAAAACAAATGTTTTATCTTGAACATATTTTTACCTCAGTACTCCTGTGCCGCTAATCGGTTATCATTCGTAGCTCTACGCTTTAGGATTACCAGCACTCCCGAAATTCGGGTATTTAATGACAATATAAACTAATGGGATAGTAAATTAAATTCTTTACTAATGGGAGAAAAAATAAAACTACACATAGCTCACCATTAAAAAAAAAATGCCAGAACTCTCTTGATCTATCAAACTCATGTGTCATTGAAATAATCGAAAGAAAAGCCCTTCATTACAAAAATGTCAGAAGCTAAGGGGAATAAAGATAATTTTCTATGATATAGTTTATGAATGGTAAATCTATATGAAATCGGATGTAAACTATTTAAGAGACTTTTCTACTAGTTATTGGAGACTGAATGTTAACACTGGGCGGTTGGCCCAAGAGGAAGGAGGAAAACAAGAGCTCTCCTTTCGGCATCGCCTCGATTTATTGCTCAATTCGAAGCGGATTAAGGCACTCGAGCTCCACTCCACGGCAGCAAACATGGATCGTTGCACACACACTTCACCAACCAACACAACTTCGGGCTATTTACTGACTCCGCCTGCACCACCATTCTATCTTTATATATTCTAGCTGCCTAAGTTTACTGCATAACGTTCATTGAACGATTTGGTTCATTTTTAGTTTTGGTTATGTTTGAGTTTTTTTTTTTTTTACATTCATGGCCTCTTTTAATAATACTCCGCACACAGAACATCTGACCTGAGGTAGATCTTTCCTTCCTGAATCCACTACGGTATGGGCCGAGTTCACACTCGGCGTATGGTAAGAGGCCCTTGAATTAAAAGCGAGACAGTATCTTGTGACTGGAGAATAGTAGTGAGATACGTCTATTTAAAAAACCTTTTTTTTTTTTTAAAGAGAAGAAAAACACTTTATTGAAGCATTGCAATCTGCCTGTTGTGGGCAATAAGTAATGGTGCTATGTAGCTTACAATCATTCCATAAAAAATCAATGATATCAACGAAATAAATGCATAAATAAATATATACAAGCGAAAAAATATATACAAAAATAAAGTAAAAAAAAAATATATATATATATATAATAAAAAAAATAATAATAATAAATAAAACATAAAAGAAATATACTGTACACATTCATACTCTAATTTAACAAACTATCGCCCTTTTTATGTATAGGACATAAAATTGATTTATTCCAAACAGACTGTATCACTTTAATTGTTCATATTACAAGGAGGTGATCTTGTAGTTCTTTCGTAAGCTCTTTTCCTCCACGCTTTAAGAATTCTGCAGGTAACACATTAGCACCTTATTATTTTTGAGACTGCGGATTGCTCTACAATTTCATCCTCATCTGGTGGCTCGAGATCTATTTCTTGTTCTTATTGTTATTCCACTTGACTTCTATATATTGCCTCATCACTGGGTCCTCAATCCATTTACTTCTAATGTATGAGCTTATGGGGAAGAGCTAGTGATCGTCGGAAAATTGTAAGACCCCAAATAAATGAGCTCGATACCATTGCATGTGCAATGTCTCATTATATCACTATGTCTCCTAACTGTAGAGAAATATATTTCTTCTTTACCAACTTTGACCTTCGTTCCTCATAAAACATCTTCGCCTTGTTCTCATCGGATAATTTTTTAGAAGGGTGCTTCAGAACACTGTTTTTAATTATTTCTTGGCAAAAAAATCGCGAATATGGAGGAAGAATTGGCAATACTTCCCAAGAAATGTTGTTTTTTTTATAAATGTTGACCTAAATTTTATAAGTATCAGTAATGTAAAACAAATAGTAAAAGCAATCACTCCTAATGGGAGTGGTTCCATCATCCCGAAATATAATCTCACATGTTATAAACACGTTGTAGGAATTATGTAACAAATAATAATACACATAAAAGTTGGTATAATTGTACTGACAAATAAATCGTAATTAAAAAAAGTTTATCAAGATGAAAAATTAAATAAACATACAAAAACGTATACTAAAAGATTTTCACTTTTATATCTTGGCGGCAAATAATCTTATCGTTAGCACAAGTAAGAGTAACCATAACGAAAGCGAAAAATGAGGAAAAAGAAACCGCGAGATAAAGCATCCCACCAGGGCAAAGAAGTAATTGACAGCGTCGCAAGGTTATGTATTGTATCAGCTTCTAAAGCGACATTTCAATTGAAAATAAGTATCTTATTTACTAAAATGTCTTAATGTTAACAGGATTTAAATGTTTAGCATCTGTAGCCCCTAAAATCAGCTACAGCAGCTTCATGCTCTCAAAAGTGGAGGGGAGGATAAACCAAGTGCGACAATTTTGAGTGTTTGATTACTCAATGTAGTTTCATTCGTATGCTGTCCCTGAATATGTAGTACCGTGCCATTGTCTATTTTATTCCCCAATATTCTTTCTTAATTTTATATTCCTATTTTCGTAAAGCTCCTTTAACGCTATTCTAAAATTCCATCAATACCTGCCACAATTTATTTTGACACATCTTTTCAATTGTTTGGACAATGTTTTTTTATTTATTCTTTGCCTCAGTATATTCGTGCTATGGGTGACCTTGAAACATTTCAGAACAAAAATTATGTCCCAATCTCTTATTTATTAGTTACAACGACATCTGAAAATAATTAAAACTGTTAACCACGCCATGAAATTGACAAAAGTTTGAAAATAATCAATCCTTCAAGGTATACGGAGTGCCTATTTGTGAAGGCGGTACCTTTGAGTTGATTCCTGTTGGAGCTACAGTTGAGGCGCTGTCGATTGAAAGGAGTTAATGTTGAGCTTGGCAGATGGTAGATGCTAGAAGGAAGATAGCTTCAACTCATTCAATTGTTCTCTATCTGGTCACGCTCATCTTAACTTTTGTCATTGGCCGCTCTTTTTCATCATACCTATTCTCTTCCGCCTGGTTTTTTTGACCAAACACCTTGATAGTTTTCAACACAATAGAGAGATTGCGGTCTGGATTTGTCGAGTCAGCCCAAATACCGAATTAAGTGTCCCAGAGCCATTTTATCCGGGATTTTAGGTGTTTTATAGATGAGAAATTATATTTTATCAGGTCTCGAAACCACTCCTATTGTTTTTAATATCTCCCTTGGAAATCATTCCAGATGGTTCTAAGGATCTTCGAATATGCATTAAAAAAAAAAATGTTTTATCTTTAGTTGTAATTGGCAACTCTGATGGGGCAACTCGTTTATGGGGAACAGTATCAAAATCCTCAGGGTCCAGTAACAATACTTTATAAAATATATAATTAAAATATAAAATAATCAATAACAAAATGATTTATCTCCAGCTTTTATTTTCAAATGGAAACTAGTTTAAGGGGAACAGGAGTATCGAAAACCTCAGGAGTATTTATTTATGGTTGTATCCTTAGTTTTTAAAATGATTTCACTATTTTTATTCAGCATTATTTTTATCTTAGTTTTTTTTTTTTTTTTTACTTTTTACATATTGTATGAATGTTCAAGTCAGCAAACTTATGAAGTTAAGAGGTATTCAATCTCCCAATAACTCACATTATCGGAGGTTTTATCGCTCTACTCTGTAAGAACTAGAAAACATTCCCTTAATCGCAAGCTTAACACTGAAGAAACTTAAAGTGTACAAAATAAAATAAAATATTTTTTATAGTTAGAAAATTAAAATGTTGGTCTCAGTTCCGCAGGTTGTCGCTTCGTGTTATGGCCCAAGTTTCTACTTTCATTCGTTTCCTTTTTAATAATATTCTCTAAAATTGAAATAATTTTATTACTCACTGTATATAGTAACTAAGACTGACCGTGTATATATAAAAGGACCGACTGACACATACTGTTAAGGTTACATCACCACCTATTCTTCGAAATATTTGTTGAAACGTTTATTTCATGTTGGGGAAATATTTCCTGCATTATACACATTTACAACAATTACACTATTTTTTCATACTAAAACTCACGATTATTTTTTATTTCGAGAATATTAAAAAGGAAACAAATGAAAAGCTTGTAACTCGACTTGAGCGACACCAGGGTCACACTAGGGTCGATACCAGTCGACATTAGGGTCGATACCAGAACTGAAACCAAAATATATAATAAAATATTTTTACCCATAGCATATGATCGGAATTAGTATTTTCAAAATATATTGGTTATTTCAGTATCAAGGCATTATAAAATTTATTCATTCCTGACTTATGGATGTGAATATTATTATTATTACTAGCCTAATAATCTTAATAGTTTTGCAAACCATAAATCCGCACATTGACTGCCCCTAAGCGTATCTGGGCGTTACATTAATCCAGTTAACAAAAGCATCACGAATAAAAGTAGCTGCACTTGCTATGAACGAATCCCTGGGAACTCAGTTAACGTGATTCGCTTTATCTCCAGCCGAATAACACGGAGTGCCAACACATTTCTCTTAGTGGCGTGTGAATGGACCCCAACCTCGCTCATGGAAATTGTGGGAAAATCTCTTTTCAGCCAACGGGAAAAAGGTCTTTTTTGTATCATTCCCTTCTGTATACCTGTTAAAGTGACACTGGATTGGAATGGGATTCATGGTTCGTATACAACTTGTTTACTTCTGTTGCTGTAGCAACAATCTTGGAAAATAAAATGTTCGACTTGGTCAAATATTTGAGTTCAAAATCCATGTTGAGATACAAATAAAATAGCTACACTTGCTATAAATAATCCCTGGGAACTCAGCTATCATCAAAATCGATTTTGATACACTGTATGCCTGTCGATGCCTCAGCTCATGTACGAACGCAGCCCCCGTCAAAGACAACTTCGAAGAAGATGAAAGTTTAGATTTCGACTAAATTTAATGTTCAAAATACACCATTAAACATTAATTACTTAATTTTCAACAATAAACATTTAAAGAGCTATTTTTCAAATAAAACTCTTTATTTTAGGATTATTAACAATCGTCAATTTATATCGTAAGTTTTTACAATTTTTAGAATCGTATATCGGAGGTTATCAACGGCTGGGGGCAGGTTACACATGGATTTGCCACTGTAATACAAATAAATAAAAAATATGCAATAATGAACTAAAAAATTAATATTAATTAATGTTGGTCAAGTAATAATTATTTAATGCAATAAAATAAATTAAATGGTTGAGGCAGTGGCAAATACATTTCACACGAAAACCTCATTGATCACCCGGCTGTTTATAACGTTCACTATGGTATTTTACTCCCGTTACATCACTCCCCCCAATGACATCGGCACAGAACCTAACCTTAGGCTTCACTACACGACCGGAGCGGGTCTGGTAAACCGGCTTCGGTAGCTTCTGTTCTGCGTCGAGGTCATTCGAACGGTCGTCTGCCGCAGGTAAAGGAGTGTGTCGATCCCTGTTGGCGCTGGTCACAGTTGCAGGCGATGTAGAAGTTCGCACCCTGTTTTCGCCATCCACCGCCGATTCCGTCAGGAGATGCACTGGCTTCAGACGGTCCATTGTAATGGTCTTCGGTCCTGAAGGTAACTGCACCTTATAGGTTTTCTCCTGTCGGGATATTACCTTGTACGGTCCTGTATACGGCGGTGTAAGCGGCTTCCTCACCGTATCATCCCGCAGGAACACGTGGGTGCAATCTTTTAGGTCTCGGTGAACGAAGGACTTGGCCGAGCTGCTGCAGTGTGGCGCTGACGCAAATTTTTCATTGAGTCGCGCAAATTCTTGAGCGTTGACTCAGCGTCCTCTCGACGTCCTGATAGCTCAAAAAATTCTCCCGGGAGACGCAGAGGCTGAACGAAAACCATTTCCGCAGAGCTGGCTCCTATATCTTCTCTCACCACCGGTGGATAGCCAGCAATTCCCTATCGTAGGTGGCGTATTTCTTCTGGGCTGGAGCGAACGCTTTGGAGAAAAACCCAAGAGGTCGCCAAACTCTGCCATCCTTCTGCTGCAAAACTGCTCCCATGGCAGTACTGGAGGCGTCACATACCAGGACGAGCTCAGCATTCTCCTTCGGGTGTCCAAGCACCGCTGCGCTCTGGATTGCGATTTTGGAGCGTTCAAATGCTGAAGTGGCCTCAACATTCCAGTCTTCTTCGCTCCAGCCAGGAACCTGTTCAAAGGAGCTTGCATATCCGCCGCCCTGGGTATGCAACGGCGATAGAAGTTAAACATACCTAGAAAACGTCGCAGGTCCCTTATTGTATCTGGCCTAGGATAGGAAGCAATGGCTTCCACCTTCGAAGGAAGAGCGCTGACACCAAATCCATTCACTTCGCCCAAAAATTCGACTTCCTTGCGAGCAAACACACACTTCGCCAGGTTCACAGTGAGGCCATTGTCCTCGAGACGACGCAGGATTTCCTCCACATGTGTTATGTGCTTTTCTTCATCTCTAGAGCCGATGATTATATCATCGAGGTACCACCACGCGAAATCTAAATCTCTTAGCATCCGATCCAGAAATCGCTGAAAGGTTTGTGATGCGTTCCTCCGGGATGTCTTCCTCAGCCACAGGAATTTGGTAATATGCACGGTTGAGGTCAAGCGTTGTAAAGATTTTTTTCCCGTGCATATTAACATTAAAGTCAGCCAAGTTAGGCACCGCATATCTATCGGGGACCGTCTTTGCATTTAGTTGCCTGTAGTCTCCACAGGGCGTTATGCCGCCATCCTTCTTCTCCACGATGTGCAGTGGGCTGGCCCAGGGACTGGTAGACGGCCTGCAGATACCTTCTTCCATCATCTGCATAAACTCCTTCTTGGCTGCATTGTACCTATCTGGTGGCAGGCGGCGTGCTTTCGCTGTGACTGGGGCTCCACTTGTCTCAATGTGGTGAACTACGTCATGTTTTGGCTGCTTAACAAAGGATGTTGGTTAGATTACACCGGGGTACTTGCGCAACAAAGTAGTGTACCACTCCCCAGCAGGTACCGAACAAACTGTGGGCACTGGCACCTTCGCTAACCTTCCACGCGTAGTGAGCCCTGTCCGCTGGTCTACTAGCTGATATCCGGCCAGATCTACCATCACATAATGATAAAGTAGATCTGCGCCGATGATGGGGTGACTCACTTCAGCCACCCCAAACCTCCACGACATCTTCCAACGGAGCCCAAGGTCGAAGTTTAAGACAATGGTCCCGTATGACGGATTGGGCGTTCCGTTTGCCTCATAAAGCCTGTACTCTTGGGAAGGCTTCGCTTTGCAAGTCTTCACCGGGAAGACAGATAAGGTGGCTCCAGTATCCACCAGATATCTGACCCCAGACTTCTTGTCGGCAATGAAAAGTCGGCGGTTGGAGATCTCAGCGACTGAATCCGCCTCATTCGTCGCTGCGACTAGTTTAACGCTCCAGCCGGCTTCCAGTCGCAGGGTTGACGGCACTTGGTTGCTTTTTCCTTAAACCGTGAGTGGTAAAAGCAAAGCCGCCGACCGCTTTTACTTCTGTGCCCACGATCCTGGCTGGGCGTCCTATTTCTTGGCCGACTTGACCTGGCCCCCATCTGCGCCTTAAGCGCCGCTATCTCCGCGGTCAGTCGATTAATCACCTCTCCAATGTCGCTTCGTCCGAGAGTAGAAGGCACCGGTCTAGGTTGCGGGGCAACTGTGTGATTAGCCATGATAGGGTTACAAGAGGGCTGTAACTCGACGATCTTGTCCGCTATTCGAGCTAGCTTCGTCACATCCGTATGCTCCGTGGCGGCTAAAGCGCCTTGCATTCCCTCAGGTAGCCCGCGAAGCCATAAAGTGCTGAGTATCATTTCTGGAACCTGTTATCCGGCTAGCTGTTGCATCTCCCGGAGAAACATGGATGGTTTCTGATCGCCTAACCGCTTTTCTTCGAGTAACTTTTTGATCCTAGCGTTATCGGATTGGCCGAAATCTGCCAGTAGGTGCCCTTTAAGCCTTTGGTAGGGGTTTTCTGGCGGATTACGAGCCAAGTCAGCAACTTGTAGGACCGTGGCGACGTCGAGTTGGGCGATCACCATGTCAAATTTCGTCGTCGATTTAGTTATTTTGCAGATCCTGAACACCGCTTCGACCTGGATGAACCATAGGTCCGGTGCTTCTTTAAAAAACTAGGTAGCCGGGTTAAAACATTTTCCATAGACGCCGACTCCACCTCCGCCTTTTCTTCAATCGTCTCCACATCGAATGACAATAGATCGTCTATATTTCCTCTACTGTTCTTTCTCTTAACCTTATTATTTCAAACGGAGGTTAAGAGAAACAAAAAACAAGGAGAAAAAAATATGTATTTTTACTCACCAAATTACGTCAATCACGTCTATTACGTCGATCACTTCGGGGTCACCACTTTGAAGAGCTATTCTTCAAATAAGACTCTTTATTTTATGATTATTAACAATCGTCAATTTATATCGTACAATGTGGATTTTTACAATTTTTAGAACCGTATATCTGAGGTTATCAACGGCTGGGGGCAGGTTACACATGGATTTGCCACTGTAATACAAATAAATAAAAACTATGCATTAATGAACTAAAAAATGAATATTAATTAATGTTGGTCAAGTAATAATTATTTAATGCAATAAAATAAATTAAATGGTTGAGGCAGTGGCAAATGCATTTCACACGAAAACCTCATTGACCACCCGGCTGTTTATAATCTTCACTATGGTATTTTACTCCCTTTACAAACATATTATTTTTAACAATAAAAACTTTTTTTTTTAATTTTCCATCTTCCCCCCTCCATATCTCCTTAAGCATTGATCCTAGCAAAAAAGTGTATAGAACCTTTTTTATAGAAACTTTTATGTGGATTAATTTATTATATAAATATTCTTTCGTTAGAGGCAGTATTTTTCGAGTTATTAACACAAAACTGAAAAAAGGGACCTTTAGAGGCCCCCACCCTTAGCTCCACCCCCACCCCTCAGTACTTTTAGTATGTTGTTCAGGACACCTTTCCCTACAAGTGTGCCAAAATTGGCTTCCACATGAATTATTTCCGCCATTTTTCCTTCGTTACCTGGACTATAAGCTAAGGTACAAAGCAGGTATAGAAAAACAAATTAAAAAGGCAGTCATGAGAACTGCTGACAGAAATGAAAACTCAAGAAGAACTCAACTTCGGAATAACTTTGTTCGTTTTTTTAATTTTTAAATCGATTATAGTCTGAAATAATTTCAAATTTGTAAATTAAAATTTTTAATATTAGTCTTGTTTTCATATATACTCACACTCCGAAACAATAATTACATACATTTCCAAGACTGCACAAGCTCAATACAAAATATCAATAAATCAATTGAAATAATAATTAGTAGGTATAGAGTTATATTTTCATTTTTAACATTAATATCATCGTTAAGTTCAACAATACTTAGAGTTGTACTTTCAATAATTTAAAAAAACAAGACTTTTAACTAGGACACTCAAAATCTTTTAAGTTCAACTAGTTATTGATGCTTCAAATCATTATAAGAATCATTTGCATAACTATCAAACGACCTTTTAGTTCATTTTAATTATTCTTTTATCAATGGAATTCTAACCTTTTAACTAAAATTGATTAAAAGAAATTGCATAACTGATGCAAATGCCGCAAATGCAAAATAATCCATATAGTACAACATTGAGAAGATTCTTCAGTACATGAAGAAAATCTTTTATGAGGTTATTTCACAAGTTTGATTTTGACTGGTTTGATGGAGCCTCGAGGGTGGAGCTAGAAGAAAATTGATGAATGGTCGATCTTGGCCAGTTTATGGCAGCGGTCTTAGACATTTCAGGGCACATTGCCGCCAGGCCTGACCCGCATTCCCTCCGCCTATATTCCCTCTTCTCCAATATTCCTTATATAGGAAACAAAAACAATTGTTACTTCCGTTTGTGCAAATCTTTAAGCTAATAAATTGATTTAACGATGTTTTTCAATAATAGTTTAGATTTAGAGAGCAATTTAGATAGTTCAATAAAAAAGGAGATTTTTTTATAAAAAATACATTTTTATGTCACAAAAAATCAAATGTATAAAAATTAAAAATAATGGTTACTTAGTACATAACCCAGCAAGCTGAAAATTGCCTTAGTGGTATTATTTTCAAATGAAACAAAACTGCATTTCATAGATCGAAAAGTGAAAATTTTTGGTTATAGTGTTGTTTTGAATCAAATCCTATTCGAATCCCTACTTATTGTTGAGTAATTCGCTGTGCCTTTTTTCAGATATTTCAGATATTGCCTATAATGCTGAAGAAGCTCAATTCGGAGAAAGTGTACCTTAGATCACATTTAATAACGAATTGAAAACTGTATAAAATTAGTGAAATAGTCTAGAGCAATATTTCATGCTATAGCATTAGTTTATTTTGAAAATAATCATCAAATGGATGCTCATATTGTATCTTATTGAGACAAACACAAGTTAGGTTAAACTTTAACACTTGTTTCTGTTGTGATCTTGTTTTCTTCTGTGATTAATTAATTAAATGTTCATATCTCATATCTGCTACAAAATTCTATAAACAGTTATATTCTGAAAAGTATTCAAACAAATTTAGACCAGCGGAAATGAAGATAATAACGAGGTGTTTGAAGATTTTCTGGAAGAGGAAATAGCAAAAATAATAAAGGAGCTCAAAAGAGACAAAATGCCTGGGCGCGATATCATAACTGCATAATTAATTATCACAGCTTCAGAGCTAATTGCTCCTATATTAACCAAACTGTTCAATGTAATTATGAAAACTAGGGAAATACCCGACCAGTGGTTAAAATCAGACATTGTTTTGATTTTTAAAAAAGGTAGCCCATCAAAATTACATAATTACCGTCCCATAAGTCTGATCCCTATCTTCGCCAAGATTTTCTCAAAAACTCTCAAAACCCGCTTAAAAAGATTCTTCGACGAGAACCAACCAATAGAACAAGCTGGCTTTCGAAAGGGCTTTTCTACAATAGATAATCTCCATGCCGTCAACCAAATCATTGAGAAATCGAATGAATACCAAATCTCAATATATTTTGCATTTATTGACTTCAGTAAAGCATTTGATACAGTAAAGCACTCATTTCTTATAAACAGTCTAAAACGCCAAGGCATTAATAAACAGATTTTGGATATTCTTCAATGTTGGTAGACCAACAGCCAAGCGGGAGTAGTTCTGGACTTAAATGGAGATTTTCCAATCGAAAGAGGGATTCGTCAGGGCGATCCTTTATCACCTGATCTATTCAACGCGGTCTTGGAAGATGTTTTCAGAAAGCTTCACTGGGAGAATTTTGGGATAGGCATTAATGGTAACAAACTGTCAAATCTGAGATTCGCTGATGATGTACTTCTCATTTCACACTCACCAGCTGAACTGAAGAAAATGCTAGAAGA
The DNA here is from genome assembly GCA_037127475.1 of Arma custos. NCBI lineage: Eukaryota > Metazoa > Arthropoda > Insecta > Hemiptera > Pentatomidae > Arma > Arma custos. Next base: position 22,389,679 of record CM073761.1, on the reverse strand, counting down.
GCTGGTCCTATTGGGAAATGAGGCTGGGCTGGAGATACATTTTAACAAATCAGTCTTGATGACAAATGCCGAAGAAGAAGAAATATTTCTCGGTACCAGCAAACTCCAATGTGTTAAAGAAACAATCTATCTAGGGTAACTCATATCATTTGCAGATAAATCCAAGAAAGAGGTGATTAGAAGGATTAAATAGGATGGTCCAAATTTTGGTCACACAAAAATATTTTTAAAAGCAACATGGCCGTACATCACAAGAGAAAAGTTTCTGATGCTTGCATCATTCCATCTTTAACTGATGGATGCCAAACTTGGAGCCTAAATAATGATATATCTAAATCCCTAGCAATCACTCAGCGTGCAATGGAGCGAAGTATGTTAAGGAAAAGTAGAAGGGAGAAAATAAAGAAGACAGAACTACGGAAGCTGACTGGTACGCGCGATATTCTCAATACAGTATCTGATCTTAAATGGCAGTGGGCTGGACACATTGCAAGAATGGCATCAACACATTGGGCTAAGGCAACAACGGATTGGTATCCAATACACCGCACTAGGAGAAGAGGGAGACCAGCTACGAGATGGCGGGACGACATACAAAACTTCATAGGAGTATTATGGCACCGTTCTACTTGGAACAGACGTAGCTGGGGTAAATTGGGAAAGGCTTATGCCCAAAGAAGGGCCTTTTTTTCTTTTTAAAAACCTTGTAAATATAAAAACCATTTAAAAATTGTACATAGAAGAAAGATGAAAAAAAAAATAAAGCTTATTATTATTATTATTATTATTATTATTATCTCCGTACAATTTGTTGGCTAATAATTAAATTGAAATATAGAACGTAATGTTGAGTGTATAACAGTGATATATTAATAAAATATTGCCATTTTTTTACCTTAAAAAAGTAAAGAAAGTAAAGACAAAGGTTCCGGGTTCAAATCCCGGCCGAGGGCCTATCTTTTCTCTTTAAAAAAAATATTAAAATAAAATAAAAATATTTAAACCTCAAAAAAATGACCAATAATTATAAAAAAAATATAAAGAAAGTAAACATTAAGCGAATTACATAAGTCAAGTTTTAAACTTGATGAAATAAAACTGAATACTGCAGATATGCCAAAGATATTATTCAAGTTGAAAACACTTCAAGTAGCGTGTAGATACAACACGATAATGTTAGTTAGTTTTTAGGGCGAAAGGATTATGTTTCGGTTCGACAAATATTTTCTCCATCCCTACGAGTGTTACAGTCACTATTCCTCAAACATTTTAGGTGGAAAAACCGAAAGTTCAAGTACTCGTTTGTCTGTTAACATTAACGATTATAAATAATTACATTAGTGAATGACATTTTAAAGCTAAGATGCGGCTGCCACGTACCCAATAAAGAGGTTAATAAATCACAATAGGATCAGGGTGTAACAGGCACCATTAGCCGAGGTACCTTGTAGCCAATGGGATTAGCACAAGCGAAGAGAGCGGATCCTATTGGTCGCGCGGTGGAGGATGAAAGGGCTAAGGTAAAACCAATAGCCGTCCCAAACCTACCCCCCCTAAATCTATTATCCTTGTCAGTAACTCCTATTCAAATGACCTCTTAGAAAAAAACATAATGGTTTACAGTAATCGATTCCATCCTCGCCCTCGGATCTGCCATTGTCGGATCCTCTTTAGTGCGCCTGCGCCTTGATAAACAACCTCTTCCCTCATGTATTTATATATTATCATATTAAGTGGGCACTTTAGGCGGTCTTCGTATTAGTGCCGAGTCTTTAGTAGAGCCGGGATGGTATTCAGAAAAATTATCGCTTAAGAGGCCTTATCCTGGCTAATTGCTTGCCCAGGTTGCTCTGTTCATTAATTGATAAGGCTACGGCTCTATCTGCTCTGGCCACTCACTACATCTTCCTCAGGCAGATTAATCACTCAAGCTAAGCGCATGATAGGGCTGCACTTTTCGCCCCTCTTCAAGCCGATATGTTAATCCTTTTCACGGGTCTAGAGGAATGGAAAGGGGAAAGGATTATCTAGTCTATGTATCTGCCTGAAAAAAATGTAATCGATTTCAGTAAAACCTCAGTCATTCGGACATCTACCTTTTCAATGGCAAACGCTAAAATATAAGTTCCTTTTTTTAAAAATTAGGTTATTACAAATAATACCTGCATAATTCAGTAGACTTATGACTCAACTAATCAGTTAATATCTATTAAAATTAGCTATAGGTTTATTTATAGTACGGCAATGACTGGAGAAATAGGAATCCGTTTGTTCCACCTCCAATGACATTACCATGATAAAAGGCTCCGAGGTCATATTTTTTTGAACATCAGGGTTATTGGAGACAATTGAAGGCACTTGCTTTGTAAATGCTGAAAAACCACAACATAATAAGAATCATTTTTATACCTCATATGATATTTATGTATATAAACTTGACCTGAGTATCCTACATCCAAGGTTGAACAGGGCCGCATGAGATCACAGCGCCTCTTTCTGGTTGTCTCTCTTGTATTGAGCCAGTATTGGCTGAGCTCAATGAGCTGGATGACCCTTGAAGTACCAAACACAATGTATCATTGGCAAAACGCAATTGTCAAATCCATATTATAATAGAGCTCGTTGCCACTACCGCTTTAACATTATAAATTGCATAGGAGTTTGAATGGAGTTTTATTAGGATAGAACAATAGAATTTGGATTATTGTCAATAGGTTCATGTGTATTTTATTTATTTATAATATCAAGTGTATAAGCGATATGAAAATTATAGGGACTTCAGATGGAAAGAATTGGATATAAGTCAATGAAAAACGTTAAAATAAAATGGGAGCTCCTTTTCTTTCAAATATATTTATTGCAATAAAAAAACTACATTACTCAACACGTAATTAATCAGTTAGTAGGCCGACTATATGTGCCGAAAAATGAGGTGTAGGCCAATAAGAAGATGGATGCCAAATGATTGTCGAAATATTGGAAACAGTTTTAATCTTTAAATTTTTATGTAAAGGCGATGTTTTAAAGTTTAAGTCAATTTTTTCATTTTGTTGTTAAAAGGAAGCCATTATTTTTTGTATGTATTTTTTGGAAAATTTGATCAATGTACATAAAGTGCCGTATTGGATAAATATTATACAAAATATTCTTCATTACTCAAATACAAACAAATATTATTTTTACCATTTAAAAAAATTAAAACTGAAGAGTTTTGTATTTTTAAAACTTATTTACGCTATGGAAAACTCAATATAAGAACTAAAAATATAATTTGGTGTTATAGTAACCTTAATAATCTTCACATGAAGATGTTTGTACATAACGTCATAATAAGACAAAGGTTTTATATTTTTTTAATTTTCACACTTTATAATAAATGTGTTCTAAATGTGTTATATTTGATTGAACAAACCCGTTTTGTTCAATCAAATATAACCCCTTGATTGAACAAAACGGGTTCTTGGTTTACCAGCATGAATGATATGACAAAGTTTGTTCGCATATGCCCAATTGAATATTGTTGCTGAAATAAATTCGTATTACCATAACTGATATCATAGACTTGAAATTATAAAGTGATTTGAAATAATCAGAATCGTGAGTGTCGGTCTGTTGTCAAAACAAACCATGGATTAATTAATATAAGCGTCATCCGAAACCTCTCGAAGGCACAGTTGGGCGTTTATTTGACGGAAACAAAATTTCTCTAATGCCTTCTAAATCAGTGTCAACCGGATCCTTTGTCGGTTAAAGAGCCTCCTGGCTATGACGACAATAGGTTGAGGGGGCGGCGGTACCCAGTCAAAAGCTTCCGAAGACCAGCGTTGACAAAAACCAGCCCAGGTAGACCAATGACACCATAAATTTGAAAGCCGCTAAACAAACGCCTTCACTTCTCAGATCATTACATCCCAAGGCAGTTTGTTTTGTTATCCTGTAGTTGTCAACAGATGTAGCCAGATTATTCATATTGAAATGTTATATTGGTTTTAGTTTTTTTATTTTCCTACACTAACCAAAACAAAAAAAGTTAAATAAAATGGTCAAATTTTTGTTATAATTTTGAGCTATTACTCAAGAAATAATGCTTTATTATGTACTTATAAAATATAACGAAAAATACTATTTGAGTGCCTAAGCTAATTCTGAAACTCTTTTCCCTTTCCATGTGTGTTTAAATTATCCTTAAAAACATTTGTACATTTAATTCTTAACTTTTGCATATACAGTAAGGCTAATAAGGGAGGTGAGTGAAATAATTCAAATTTTCTACTTATTGTATTACTACATCCATTTTTTATTAAATAAATAATACACACAACATTACATTTTTTTAAAATTTTATTAAATATTTTACCAGGGCATCTTTGATGCGTTTGTCCTCGAAAAACTTGTATTGTATCTAATCCCCAGATTCTGCTAAAGCGTGTAGGTGGTTATCATCCTTAAGTCTATACGAATCTAAACAATTAAAACTCCAATCTATATTAGAAGATGGTTTTGGGGAGCGGACAAAAATTAAACAAAGTAAATAATCGCTGCTTTGTCACCAAACAGCGAAAATTTATATAAAAATAAAATAAAAGAGAAAAATAAATACATTTGCTATAGAATGGGTAATAAGGAGTGTTATATGAGTACCTACGTCAATTAAACAGAAATTACGTTATTAAAATATGAAATTGACTTTTTCGGTAAAATATAAGAATATTTTAATTCCATTTTATTAAAGACTTGAATTCGAATATGAGTAGTATTATCTAATCGGACGAAAAACTTAATTTAATATTTTACAAACATACAAGTGTATTTAAAAAAAAATATAGTTATTGAAATTTACAACTGTGTCAGAATACATCACGTAAATATATTGAAAGATAAATCATGTCCAGAGACACAGGCAAGTAGAGAAACTACCCAGTGGTAGTACTCAAATACAAGTGTATTAAACCTGGTAACTTTTTTTTAGGTTTTTAATTAATTATTAATAAATAAATTCCTGGATTGAATCTGCGACCGAAGGCACATTCATGGAGGAATGCTTTTTATATTCTGTTGAATAATATTAGTTGACCATATATATATGGGGAGAAAATGGTCCGGATGGAGGTAAAAAAAAAAATCTTATATAGGGAATTAATAACAGTTAATTTGGAAGCCGACGTTTCGACCCACATTGCAGGTCTTCTTCAGGGCTAAATATACAAGATAGAAATAAATTAAAATAATTGATGGTAAAGAATAGAATATGTAATATATTGATAGAGTTTTTTTTTTTATTTGCTTTATTTCCAGATCGGCTATTCCTAGCCTTACATGTTTTTTTTTACAATGAATTTTAAATTTTAACATAAGGTTAAAGTGAGGGTCATGCAAGAGACACCCCTAAGTGTACATTACCAGATTATTTACAAGAGAAGATATAAATATGATATATAATAATAATAATAATATATAATATTATATGTAGTAAGTAGGAGAAATAAGAACCAGAGGGGATTGAATTATACAATAACAAATAGGCACTGTTTAAATCAAACAAAGTAACAAATGAAGAATTGAAAATAAGAAAAGAATTATAGTAATTTTTTATTTTATTTTCTCATTTTTATATTCTGAAGTATTTATTTCACATTCTTTTAATTTATTTTTTAGAATTGAAAATGGAGTTTACTAAATTTTTAAAAAAACAACACAAATTAGAGTTAGGAGATTTTATAATCATGATGACAAAATATATTAATTTTCCATAAATAAAAACATTAAAAATACGTACGTATGCCACAACGCCACACAGTTCATGATTTCATTATTTGAAGTACAAGCATATGTATAGTATGTTATAGTACTCGTATAATGCATAAAAAAGCAGTATAAGCTATCTTACTATTTTATATGATTTAGTCTAGGTATATAGCCATTAAAGTTATTAGAGTATAATTTTAATGAAGCCTCAGGTACGTGCTTTCAGAAAACGCCCTTTCATGTCAACGACATGCGTGATCCTTTTGATTCACAAAACATTCCTTATTTTGTTATCCGAGAAGTCCACCTTTTGCTGTCTATTAAAGTTGACAAAACAATAATCAAAATAATTATTACTCACGAACATATTCAGAAACTTTAAACATATTCTCTTATTTGCATTTATGTTAGCACTCGTTTACAAATAAAAACGTTGATAATCTGTGAACAATCCAAGCCAGTATAAAGAATGGAAAGCCGGAAAAAAATGTTTCAAAGAAGATCGTCCAATGTTTAATGTTCAATATTTTTATTTTTAAAGAGAAAACATAGGCCCTCGGCCGGGATTCGAACCCGGATCCTCTTCGACCTCGGATCTCCCGGCCGAGGGCCTATGTTTTCTCTTTAAAAATAAAAATATTTAAAAATAAAAAAATTGACCAATAATTATAAAAAAGTTTAATTTTGAAATATGTATAAATATGATAACGTGTTAATATTCGTATGATAAATGAATATTATTTAGGAATGTTGCCTGATTTAAATTTATAAATTAATTATTATATTTTAATTGTTTTTTATTTACTTTTTTTCTAAAATTACTCTTTTAGGATTTATGTAGCACACTAGTTTTACAGAAATGTACTAATTTTATTTTGAATGATTTATGATGTGTTCTTCTGAAACATCTTGTGATTGGTAATCTTTATAATATAATATTTTTTAATGATTGTAATAATTATTGTAAAAATAAATCAGTCTACCCATTCAGAAATTGTCAATTTATTTACTTTTTACTGTAAAACACTCTATACAATGTTTGATACATTTATCATAATTACCCACTTTTTTTTTTTTTTTTTCCCTACCTGCCATCGCTGGCATACGGGGTCATCATAATTACCCACTATCTGACATTAAATTCATATTTCATCTATACATCGAATCAATTAGGCCTTCACGAACTTGCATGAATATATTTAATAGTAAATTAAAGCATTTGAAAAGTTAATAAAATAATTTCATATTCTAATTTTTGATCGCAGATTAATATTTGAAAAGCAATGCAGGAATTATGAAAAAATGTTACATCAAGATTTGCGTTAAAAGTAAAAAACATTTGATATTTTTATATTAAAAAAAGAAATTTGGTTTTCGAAAGATGTATTTTTTCTAACAACAACAATAAATAAACTGAAAATGAGGGGCGGAAATAAATCTTTAAGTTTGGTATGTTTCAGTTAGTATTAAATTATTTTCTTCCTTTTTTGAATTTTTTTTTTATGTAGATTATCTTAAGTTTCTTTAAGTAGTATTATTGAGTTTGTTTTGTTTTATTTCTGTCAAAGCTATTTAATAATGTTTTCACTAGTTCCTATAAACACACTGATAATATTGAGCAGGTTGAAATACAATAGCAGTATGTATCGGTTTGTTCGAATGTAGACTACTGTCTCCCTAGAGATATAAAACAATAAATAATAATTGTGACCGGGTTATTTAAAAGTTTTCGCACGACGAAGCACATCCTGGCTAAGCCTTAATTAGAAGGAGTGCCCTTAGCGCTTCGCTGGTTCAGGATCCTAGTTCATAAAGTATTTTTTTTAAAATGTTGTATTTTATACAATACTTACTTTACTAATAATTTTACAACTTACTTATTTCATTTATCAAATTAAGATTCTACTATTAAGTACGTATTATATACTTAGTATATTTAATTAATCAGACATATTTTAACTATTTTAAAATACAAATCAATACAAATCAGCCCAATCTAAAAAACGGAAATATAATAAAAACCTCACAACATTAAACTACAATCAATACCACGAATTTCAAACAAGAACAGAAAGATCCTTTGAATATAGTACACTTTTTTACCCCAAGAAACAGAGCTCAATTAAAATTTTTAAATTTAAAATCTTTAAAAAAATTTTATTTGGAAATCTCAAAATTTTGCAACAACTCAAACACTATACTGGCACGAACCTGAGCATCATTTTTAATTCACACAATTTCACTTCCCTTTCATTCACATTTGAAGACATGAACTTATTAGGCAAACTAAATGTTATAACGGAAAATTCAGCTTTTTAACAGGTTTATGAATATAGTTAATGTACTGTTACATCTACTGTTAGAGAACATGCACTAATTTGATAACAGTGTATCCCGATTATCCTTCTCCTCATAATTTTTTTAGCCTTGTTTGAGGAACGAATGTTTTGACTTAGTACCATTACTTCAGTTTACAGTGTGATTTTAGACAACATCAAATTACATGTGTGTATTATTTTCATGCTGAGAAAATAAGAAATACACAAAGGATGTAGTAGCTGTGAGGGTTGCCGGCTATTGGTTTATCATTCCTCGGGCGGTCCCTTTCATCTCTTCGCTTCATTTATACATACAGAAAAATTAATCTTGCTCCAAGACCTCAACTGTCATTCCCCCACCGGCCTTCCCTCCCTCAGCTAATGGTGTCCCTTTTTTATAATAACGCTGCTTTCTTTAGTTTCTTTAACGGCCTTTTCGCCTAAGGAAAAGGCAATTTTAAAAAACGAATGGACGATTCCAATAGCAGCGAATTCAATGCCTGTAATCGTAATTAAGCAGTATCGGGGCAAGGAGGTGGCTAAAGCTAGCACTTTCTTCTTTGAAAAAAAAAATTAATTTTTTTTACTTCTGTTTATATTTACTATATTATATTATAGCTACAGAACAAGTTATTAAAAAAAAAAAAAAATGAACTCTGTATCACACATTCTAAAAATACACTATTATCATGTTCATATGATTTTTTACTTTTCCGCTATGAATCATTTGACATAAGAGTTACAACAATAGCGTTTTCATGTAATCTTGTACAGAAGAGAAACCTCTGCAGAACAGACACATATATACATATATATTTATTATTATGTTACATAATTTATTCCGTAATTTATCTTTTACACTTGGTATTTCTTTTCATTCCTATCATTTATATTGATATAAACTGTTATAATTCTATGGCACTGCTATGTTTTATATATTTTTTTTTTATTATCAGCCCTGAAGATAGCGTAAATCCTGAGCCCTACGTAGGTACAATAAAATAAGTCTATCTTGTTTTCTGTAATTCATTGCCAGCACCCCTGGCCATTTTTCATTCTTCTAAAATTATTGTAATTTGCTATAAAACTTATAACCGCTCTAAATTTGCGAATTCAGTACTATTGTGCTGAATACAGTGTATATGCCTAAATACCTACAATAAGTACACAAAACGTGTACGCTCATCGTTTTGTGGTAGAGAGGTTCCATAGCTATTACTGCACCTCCGAAGGTTAACACGTCAGCAACGCCACCGATAAAGCCAACTTTACTAAAGTCTTCCAAATCCTTTCTGAAAATGTCTTTTATTATTCATTTTGTGGGGCTTACCCCTTTCTATGGCTTACCCCGACCTCCATTAAAATCACCGATTTAGTTTGAGACGAGCCCATAAACCACCGATGCTTATCTTCCTGTCATAAAAATACTTCGGGCATTAACTGAGCCATATTTTACGAGTGCAGCCGAAGACTTTTTAGACACACTAATAGGGCCGCCTTTATCCGTCATGAAATATTCCGTTTTCGGTCACAAATCCCTTTATTTTTTTTGGACATTCCAATTCCATTTGTATAGATGTTATTTTTAGGAATGAAAAAAACATCTACTATATTCTAACACTCAAATTATAACGCCTCTATGATCTGGCGTAGGAAATTGTGAATAACACTTTTTTCTAATATGCTAAAATGATCTATTTGTTATTCGACATTTTATTTTATATTCATTTTCGACATATTCCACTTTAAATACAATCGTCTGAAATAATAATGAGTTTGAAGATCATAACTTTCCTCACCCAGCTCTTTGTCATCTAGTAAAGGATTCCTTTACAGTTACAGTGAAGTGTTTCTAGCTTCTTATATTACAATTCGCATATAACATTAAAAAAAATAGAAGCATATAAACTAATTGAAAATATTAATAATATATAGAAATACGCACAGATACCATCATTTTTACATATTTGTAATCGATAATTAAGGATTTATAGTATTTCAACAGAGGTATATGGATATAGAAATGGAGATGGTTAAGCAAATTCATAAGATGTGTCACGAATGAAAGGATTTTTTTTAATGATTCCTCCAGGTTTAGGAATCTGATATTTAGAGAATTGACTGAGGACCAAGGGATAAACGATGATGGAAGATGTTGGGAGTCTACAGGATAAGAAAATGCAGAAGTAACTGACTAAAGCCACCTCAACCTGGCATCCCACTGGATTACTTGGGGTCCCCAACATGAATCTCATGAACAACCAATTAATCTCATCTCGCGCAGACGTGACCAAGGTTCGAATATGCACTTATAAGAGAGGCATAGCAAAAGCACTTAAAATAGATACAACAAATACAAAAAAATATTCATTCGTTATGAAGCAAGTAATAAGAAATTTTCTCAAGACTGATCATATAGGAAAAGAGGATAAGGTTAAGAATAAAAAACCCTTAGGCCTCATCATTATTAGCAAGCACTCTCTCTTGATTCGAACTTACTTATCTTAACCATTTTAAAACATTTATCCTTCAAGATGATAGCTACATGGTTGCCTCCCCCCCCCCCCATCACATTCTAATATCCACAGATCACTTCAAAATCGTTAATCATACAGGTATACTCCTTGCTGTGATAGGTCCAGTAAATGAACTCACCTTCTGTCCCTATACCCACCAAAGTTGGTATTCTAATTGCCAAACTTACGAACTACACTCGGCTGTGAAAAACAGTCTATAACATTACTTTACTCTGATGTGACATTAGAAATAATCCAGAATATAATTACAACAGGTTTATAAATCCAGTGGATGCCAAGCCATGCCGATGATGAAACTGTTGACTGCAGATATAATAATAATTAATAAATTGTTCGAGACTGCGGTCATTGAAAAGAAACTATATAATAAGAAAAACTTTTTTTTTATTCAAAAAACATCAGTTGTTTCTTTTGGTTTAGACCGTGTCGGTGAATTTTCTGCCAACGTTTCGGCTGGCATGCTGCAGGCTTCCTCAAGGCTTAATTGAGACTTGACGAAGTCCTGATATCGGCATTTGATCGACCTTATGGAATTTCGAGGCTCTCCTATAAAAAACCATTCTTATTTGGGGGGAGGGAATGGCGGGGGAAAAAGGTAATTATACTTTAATATATTTTTATATCAGTTCAATTGTTCTACAATTGTATTGAATCACATTTGGGCGCTTTTTATATCTCCTTTGATATCCAATTAGCTGAAATTGGGATACTGTATCTTCCCTTGCTACTTTAATTGTTTGGTTTTTAAAATTTATAGAAATTTCAAATTCTGTGATAGAGTTCTACTGCTCATTTTTAATTAGTTATCCGCCAAAAACATAAATACACCGGTTTACTATTTTTGAGGGTTTTTCCAATATACCTTGCATAATCTCATTGCCTTAGGCTACAATTAGTAGCTGAGGTGGCTCACACCCAAGCAATGAGTAGAAGCTGGATTGATGCACTAAACACTTCAAATTACACAGCCTTAGCTGCTCATGATCTCATCAGCTGGCCCTAGCTCACTTTCTAATGCTATGGGCATCACATCACCAGCCCATTGTTATCTACCTATTACATATTATTCTACTGCAACTACAAATTTACAAACTGCAATTACAGATTTTCTACCAAGTTCATTACTTTTCACATTTCTTTGATCAATGAATCTGAATACAGATTTAGAAACAAAAGTTCAGTTAAAGTTGTATTCCTGCAATTCTGTAACATTTCAATGATATATAATATTTATTCATTGAATGTCTAAAACGGGCCATTGCTTTCCTTTTATTGATTTTTCGTTTAAAATGTTACTTATATGTATACCGTAGTTATTATAATGTTTACACTATATTCTTAGAATCCAATTAGTGAGGCTCTCATGTTTAAAACTTTTTCAAAATCAAAACCCTTCCCTGGCACTTGAACAGTAGAGCTTAAATGTTCTTTAAGCTTAACTGGTATTTAAGCACACAGAAGAACTATTGTGGATTCTAAGCTTCTCTTCTCGGGAAGAGATGAGGAATCGTTAGGGATGTTCCCCGATGCCGTGCACTTGGAAGAAGGGGAGTATTGAAGAGGTGCCTGCGTGAGCCGCTCCAGCACGCCAACTTTCAATTCCCCGGGGATTGATGCTTTGCATTAGGTTATGCCAACTCGTTAACCATTCCCATTCCATTGCCATTAGTCCTCCCAGATCTACATTTGTCCTCAAGCCACGCCCCCCCTCTTTATTATACATCCGAAAGGATGTATGAATGTGTGTCGTATTCAATTTTACCAATGATTTAGTACCAATGAAGATCATTGATCATTCATCGCGTTGTCAACATCGGTGAAGTTATATCATTCAAATTCACTGACATTCAAAAGTTTTTGACGAATCGACAGTTTCTCTGTTCTATGAATTATAAATGTACTTTATGATTCATCTGAAGGAGAGATATTTATTGTTATTAAAGTTCATTAATTCAGGTAAATCCTGATAAATATACGATATGGGTGATTTGGTCACTATGATGATTATTGATAAATCCTTTATTATTATTGAAATGGTAATAAATGTTATTTTCTTAATATTTTTCGTTCCTAGGAGTTGAGCACAAGGTCTTATTTTTTGGTCAGGGGCCATGTCTCGCACCCATGCATGGCATTATATGGTTTTATATATTTGTAGTTGCATTTTTTTAGAGAGCGATTTTTCCTGCAACACTCTTTGCAGTGCGGAATAACGTCTGTTTCCTGTTGTTATCTTACCTGGCTTGTATTACGCCCTCTACTTTGTTGCCAACTGTAACCACACTTTCTGGGTACTTCAATTGGGTTACAGCTCTAAAACTGTGCATTCTGAAACTCAATTTTCCATTCACCACATTTTATTCCAGTCTAGAATGCTCTAAGGAAAACCGGACGAAAAACGAAGTAGAGGGCTTCCTCGGAACAGAGGGCTGGAAGAGGTGGAGGAGGACTTGATGATGCTGGGTGTATGAGGATGGAGGAGAACAGTGCAAGACCACGGAGGTTGGTGGCATGTAGTGGAGGCGTCCCGGGTTCCTGTAGAGCCGTAGTTTCTATTTGGAACAGAAAAAACTTCTCCCTTAAGTTTACCGTATTATATTGTGTTTCAAACCACATATGACTTATATCAAGGCTTTTATGCCTCATTTCACTCATGTCGAGAAGATTCGACTGGAGAAAAAGCACCGCCATGAGATCACATCTTAAAAACTAATTAAAAATGAATTCGTGAAAGAATCTGTAGTAAAATTTATTATAAACAATAACTGCATGATCTAGAATTAGCCACTAAGTAAAATAACATTATTTTTATTCTTAAAGAGAAAAGACAGGCCCTCGGCTGGGATTCGAACCCAGAACCTTTGTCTCTCCGTGACAGCGCTCTACTATTTGAGCCACCAAGGCCGCCTGCCGGCAGAGGACAAATCTTTTCTCTCATCCGATCCCATGTCCTCGTGTTCTCGCAATTTTTGAGATGAATACACTAGAACGAAGTTCTTTGAACATTAATTTAATTTTAGGATCTTATTGACTTACGTCATATTACTATTTATAATTTTTTATAATTATTGGTCAATTTTTTTATTTTTAAATATTTTTATTTTTAAAGAGAAAAGATAGGCCCTCGGCCGGGATTCAATAAGAGAAATAAAAATGAAAACAAAAGACCTTACTACTAGCTAAATCTACATAAACATCATTCGTAATTAACAAAAATATGTCTTTAAAAAAAAGTTACTTTACAAAACTATACATAAGAGAAATGAAAACTTACTGTTCCACTACACCTCTAAAATAAGCTCCAACAGTGCGAAATAAACTACACGGTTATGGGCTGGATTCCTGAGCTGGAATCTTGAACTGTTCGATATGAACTGTCTTACGTTTTTTTCGGCTCAGCTATACTCTGAACAGTGACTAAATCATGCTCTCTAATAGCAATCACTCTGAATGACCCCTCGTAACGCAAAACCTCCTTCGACACAATTTTCTTGTAGACGATGGTACCTATCCTAATCTTAACCGTAATATCTTTCACTCCCAGGTTTTCCCGTGCGACTCTCTTGCGCTTTTCCGCGACCATCCTTACTTGTGCTTTTCCCCATTTTCTTTCGAGCTTTATTCTATTGGCGATCAATCGTCCTGCCATGCCCTCGTCCACGACCGTACCGCTCCCATCTCTCCGTCGTGCATGTAGACCAAAAAGGGGTCTCGAAAGGGGAAAATCCAGTAGCCACGTGGATGGAGTGGTTATATGCCACTATGGCCCGGGGCATTGCCTCATCTGCTTCCAATCCCTTGTCCGCGTGATATACTCTCAGATGTTCCCCTAGAGTATTGTGAAGCCTTTCGATTCCCCCCCCCCTCTGCTTTTGGGATGCCCCGGCGTATTCCAATGCCAGGCGACGCCTAAATCTTTCATTTCTTTCCTAAGCTGCGCATTGTCAAATTCCCTACCCCCGTCTGAGGAAATCTTATCAGGCACTCCATAGAACTGGAACCACGTTTGGAGGGCTCTACTGACCGCTGCCGGTGATTTCTCCTATACCGGGTGGGCCATGGCCATCTTGCTGAAGGTGTCCACCACTGTCACCCATTTGAATCCCCGCCAGGTAAAAGTGTCGATCTGGAGCTCGGCTAAAGGTACCGTAGGTATATATGCCTCTGTTTGTATCCCTACTGGGGGGTGACGAACATACTTCGTCGTATTACAAATGTGACATTCGCATACTAAATCTTCGATAGATTTTCGCATTCCTACCCAATAATATTTTCGTTTCAACGCCGCTATTGTTTCATTAATCCCTCGGTGGTTCGTCTTTCCCTGGTGATATGCGAGTGTCAACTCCTTTTGTTGATCGGGATCATGAATCGTATCGACCATAACACAGCATCGGACAAATGATCTATCTAAACCTATTTTCTCAGCCCTCCACAAGTTTCGGATCTTTTCCCAGATCGTTGCGTTTCCGACGTAGAGGTAGTGGGTCGTGTCTGCTCTGGATGCGTCCTTCAGCATCCGGCACATTTGTTCTTCTTTGATTCCTGGTTGGGACCAAATAGTGACGATATCATGCTTTTCATATTTAGACTTCTCTATTTTCAGAAGTCCCGTGGTCTTCGTCTTCCAAATAATCTGACGAGGCTTGTTGTTAATGACAGCGTCTGTTAAATCCTCCATCTCTGTTGGTTTCTCGTCCCCCGATTCATCTCGATCAGATGAGGCCCCGTCGTCTTGTTGATCTGCATCGCCTTCTCCTTCTTCGTCCGGTGTCCAATCACGCTCGAACGTTTGGATATCTCTGGAGTGTTCCCCTGTACTCGACTCGATTGCGTTATTTTGAAGAGCTCGCGATAGCCAATCCGCTACAATATTTTCCCTTCCAGACTTGTATACTACCTCCATGTTATATTGACTGAGCTGCTGTTTCCAGCGGGTGACTCTTGCTGACGACTCCTTCAATTTCCCGACCCATAGCAACGGCCTATGGACCGCAAACTTTCGCACGAACACATATGGTCGGAAATGCTCTATCACCCACACTATCCCAAGCAACTCCCTTTCTAGTGCGCTGTAACGTGATTCGGTATCCGTTAATCGTCTGCTGGCGTATGCAAAGGGACGCTCACCACCTTTCTGGAATAATACCGCACCTAAAGCGTACTCACTCGCATCTGTGGTGATGTGAAATTTCAGTGTAAAATCAGAAAAGGCGAGGATTGGTTCTTCCTGCAGTTTCCTCATGCATGTACGAATGTTATTTTCGATTTCAGGGGCGATCACCATGCTCCGTCCTTTCTTCAGCATATTATTGAGTGGCACAAGATACTCCGCCATTTCCGGCACAAATCGGCGATATCGTTGAATGTTTCTAATAGCCTCCATATTCCTTTGACATCGGTCGGAATCGCCATTTGTCTTATCGCCTCAACCTTCCGCATATCTGGTCGCACTCCCTCCTTGGATATGGTATGCCCCAAAAAATTGAGCTGACTCTGACCCATAACCGATTTCTCTCCAGATAATTTTAACCCGAACTGGCGCAACCTTGTAAATAACTTACGAAGATCTTCAACATGACGTTCTTCTGATTTGCTAAACACGAGTAAATCATCCATGTATACTTGGCAAAATGACTCGTCCAGTCCACGCAAAATCTCATCCATTGGTTTTTGGAAGGTGATCGGCGCATTTTTCAGACCGAAGGGCATCCGTGTAAATTCGAAATGACTCAAAGGTAAAGGCTGTCTGATGCTGGTCTCGTGGGCGCATCCGAATTTGATGGTATCCTGCCTTCAGATCAAGGGTGCTAAAAATTGTCGCCCTCCAAGTCGTCTAATATGTCATCGAACCTCAGAATGGGATAGCGTTCGTCAAAGTGTTCTCATTAAGCTTTCGGAAATCCACTACGACCCGGTACTTCTCGCCGTCCGCACTCTTTTTCCTTACGGCCCATAGGGGGCTATTGTACGGTGACATATTGTCTACAATGATCCCTTGCATTTTAAGGTTATGTAACTCTTCCCGTATGTGTTGCCGCAGTGCTTGCGGTTACCGACGTTCTATAACATATGTCACGCGGTCTTGTTTTAAAGGGATTTCGTGTACAGTCTGCCCGCGTCTTCGTGTAACACTGAGGTTTTCCCCTTCATTAAAAAATATATCCACGAATTCCTTCTTGATGGCGTGTCGCCAATCTTCTCTTTGATTAATCGCCCCGATCTTTCCATGGCCGTTCTTCAGTACCCTTAAGCCTTTATACACCATTTTCCCTATTTTCACTATCCACTTCCCGTTTTTACACCTTATCCTGGCTCCCACTCGCCCCAGTAAATCGCATCCGATTATACCCCCATACTCTCGAGGCATATTTTCCACCACATGAACGGTCATGCGCCCCTCGGAACCCCATCTCCCAAGTTCAATCACGGCCTCCACTTCTACTTTACAGGGACCACTCAGAGTGACTAACTTACAATCACATACCTGTAACCTTTCTCCTGTACACAGTGCCTTCACCATGCTCCGACAAATCACAGTGCTTAAACTTCCTGAGTCCACTAGACACTCCACTCTTCTCCCGACTCTTATGATAGGCAACGCACCATAGGCCCCTTCGATATTATTGATCACTGTGCGGTTGCCTCTCTGCCGACACTCTCCTCATTCTCCACTCTTCGCCCTCCTACCTTGGCTCGACTTTCCCTCAATCCTCTTGAAACTTCTTCATACTATGGCTTCCCTGGCTCCTGGTTCACTCTCCTCTCCTTCTGTTTCCGACACTGCTGAGGAAATAGTTGACTCGGACGGTCGCCTTCTTTTCCACATTCTCTATGCATTTACTTCCATGGGCTCCCCTCTGTCCACCTCTCTCCGTCTTATATATGGACATTGCCGGGCAAAGTTCCCTTCCGGTCCGCATTCATAGCACCTGCAGCAGGGGCATTCAGCTACTAGGTGTCCCACTTTGCCCCACCCGTGGCATTTGGCCTGTCTCTTTTCACGGAGTTGCGGTCTCTGTCTCCTATTGAACTCGACTACTCTCCATCTTCCAATTTCCTGTCTTGACCGAGTCCTGCCTATATGCGTCTTCCTAACAGGCACCCTGCTCCACCGTGTTCATGCACGTCGCGTGATTCATCCTCTCGTGCACTCAAATCTACCATTTCTTGGGCATATTCCAAGAAAGACTTATCTCGAGGCACGCAATCCTTTCCTGTGTCTCTGGCCAATTGCACTTTAAGGACCGTGGTCATGAAAATCATCCATGACTTCTCGCAGTTTCTCATTGATCCTATTTAATTTTGCGATTAGACCTGCTGCATATCTTAGCGACCATGCGATCATCGGTCTTGTCTTAACTTATATATATATATATATATATATATATATATATATATATATATATATATATAAAAGATATATAGTGAAATTTACATCTATACAATAATATTACATCGAGTAAATATAATGAAAGATATATAATGGTATGAAATAAAGGGAAGTAGAGAAACAGCCCAATGGTAGTACTCGAATAACAAATTCAACATAGAAGGTCACAAGACCATCTTCTTTTCAAAGCCCTCGGAGGATTATCAGGGATTGAAGAGGTTGCTAGGTTTGAAACTGAAACTAAGGTTTGAGTGGGAATAAAGTTTGCCATGAAAAGATTGATATCGGATTCGTACCAAATCAGTAATAAATTAAGGTCATTGAGGATTTTTCGAAGGATTTTGTATGGTAAGGACTGAATTTGATGGTATAGTGGATCCCCAAAACTCTCCTCCGTACAAATTGTCTTTAATTGTTAGCTTCCAGTAATTATATATAACATGCATGTAGCCCAACATGCATGGATAACAATGAATGTATGTATAAAACCAGCATAATCCAATACTAAAATACAGAAATGTAGTTTCTTAACCGAGTAAAAATCCAAAGGCAATTCCCTTGCAAGTTAGATAATTTCTATTGTTCTTTCTGTCCTTGGCATTTTTTTTTCTTGGTGACAAATATTTTTTCAGACCAACAGGGAAAAGGTTGGGCGCCATTGGGCGGAGGGGGGGAGAGAATTGGTCGAATCGAAGCATGAAATACCCACGTGCTTTAGAAGTCCAACAGAGCGTGGACACAATAACAGAAAAGCGCCGAGCAAAAGACTAGTCCCGCACAGCACATTTCTCTTCTTCACTACCGTCTCACCACAGCTTTTACCTCCACCAATTATTAAATAAACTCCAGCATTTCCAACCTTATCCTCGGGTAAATTAATCAAGAGTATAAGTAAAGCATACACAATAACACCCAAGACAGTTTAATGGCTACATCCAATCTTATACCCTACAATCTACCATGTTGTTTTTCTTACTGTTAACATTTTATTTTAGATTCGCAATGAAATTTAGATATAAAAAAGACTTTTTTTAAAAAAATGTTGGTATTTACTACATCATGATTGCAGATTACAATAAGCACAGCTGTCTCCTCTAGAGTTCGATTAATTTTCTCTGATTACTTAGAATTATTATACTTCGAGTTAGTAACAGAACAGTTATTCTAAAAGAGATCCACAATACTAATCGAAAATTAGGGAATCCAGGGTCTACGAATAGTTCAAAACGTTAAAAAAACAAAAAACAATGTATGTTTTCGATTTTTCTGACCCATTTGATCCCAACAGTTTGAATATAAACACATTGATGAGATGAAGTTTTACAGCTCTTTAATTATGGGATTGTAATGTAAGAAAAAGCAACAATAGCGAAAAGTGGCAGACAAGGCATAAAGTAAGTAAAGTTTGTTCTTAAAAAAAGAAAAAAAAACCGCAATGGGATTTTACTCATGTAAATATCCATTGTTGATATTGCACCACTAATAATAGCAATACAACGTGTTTGGTTGTTTATTTCCAGAAAGACGTCCATTAATACATTTTTTACCATGAAGACCTCACTGTCATTGAAATCCCTTGCAACGTCAGTAGAACAAACGTTTTCTTTGTATTTTTTTTTTATGTTGTGTTCTATTATAAATAAGTAAATTCAACTTCAATTTCAATCGCCTATTGTAAAAAAAAAACTAATTTTTGTTTCAAAAACTGTTTATACAACTATTTACTCAATTCCACATATAGCACACTAATCCAAAAAAGTGAATAGCCAAGAACATTCCACAACTGTATGTCGTTTTAATTACTATCACACTTTAAATATTTTTGGAAGGTATTCCTGCACGGAAATACTGAGAACTAAATTTTTGTGGACAATACTTTTCTGATTATTAGTGATACTTTTACTTGGGTCATGGGACCATAAGTTCAATGGCTAACAAATCTAAAGGAAACAACGCGCATGATTCCTAAAAAAGGTAAAGACAAATTAAAGAATTATGGATTAGAAGGTTTAAATAAATCTATATATATTTTAAATGGGGAAATCAGCGTCGCTCTAATGGTACAGAATCTTGTCTTTCTTCAATGATTTTCATCAATGCAATGAGGACAGATGATTATCATTGGCATCTTTAAGTCCTTTTCAATGCGGATGACATTCGGCCGATGCGGTCCAAAGAAATATATTTTGTTGGTTTTTTTTAGCCCCATAAAATGCGGGCGATTCCAGAGCGATGCAGTACGCAGAGACTGCACGTGCTGAGCACTTACCATCGTTGTGCATCTGAATACTTTGCACTCGTGCCAGCTATATTGGTTGATTAACTAAAAGGACCAACTAATAATATATTAACATTACACTAAGATTACTGATTTTAGTAAAAGAGTAATAGTAAAATAATATTACAGTAATTCTTTTGCACCAGATTCTCTAACAACAACTTGAACTCTTTGATATTTTGACATGCTTATATTTTTTTTCTATAAACGTGATTGTTCTTAATCAGCCTTTTTTAAATTTCGTAGCTAAAGTTATTCGTACATAACTATATCACATAAAGTTACATGTAATGTTTTAATAATAATTTCACTTAATTATTACACGAAATCCAAAAAAAAATAAATGAAAAACTCATATATGCGTCCTTAGTTTTAGTTGGTGACTTTCAACAATCGCATGTATACTACCAATTGATTTCGCCGAACACAAAGCACTTTAAGAGTTAAAAACAAGTTTTTTACTCTTGTCCAGCTGAACAATTTATTTACAGGCGTTATCCTAGAAGATACTCAGGCTCATATTGATAATAGTTGTAAAGCATAGAAGTGAAGAGTCAATGGTTCAATACTGATAGATATTCAATTCGGTAGGATGAAAGGGCCCAGCGATGATAGGATAAAAAGACTGTTATATTTTCCATAGATGGAGGTAATGAATAAAGTTATTTATGTTAATAGCGAACCGGTAACGAGATTAGAGCTGAGTGGATCAAGAAGTGCCTGAGGATGCGGCGGTCTTCTCTGGAGGAAGGTGATTTATCACGAGGGCCAGGTGTACAGCTGGTCCTGCAATTAGCCTCAGGAATGTCGGGGCCTTTGTCTCACCCCACCCCTCTCTATATTCACTATTTATTTATTATTCATTTACCCCCACTCCACTCACATCTCCACCTCCCTTCTACTACCCCCCCCCCCTCTTAACTTCACACGTCGCCCTCCCCCTCCAGCGATAAATCCTCTAAATAGGCTGTCCTCTCTTTGTAGGCTGCCTTCTTTATTGGCGGCCTTGTGAACCTCGTCTCACTATTATTGAAACCATCTTGAAGAGAAAAAAATTATACTGTTATTAAATTATGTGTTTAATATGCACAATATAAAGTGGCATAAGACCAACCGAGTATTGTCGAATCATATTAATTATAATTAAGGAGACTCGATATCAGTATCATATGTTGTATAACTTTGCGAGCAAATATTGGCAGAGTTTCGAACTTATTCATTAAGCACCTACCTCGTATGTTTTTTAATTATATATTTATAAAGGTCTTAAAAACCGTGTTAAATTTTTGTATAAAGTAACATAATTTACCTTTATATGTTAATTTAGTCTGAATCTCTTATATTACCCACCTGGGGCTTATCCAGCCTCTATAAATTGGGTAACTAAATAAGGGAAAAATCGGGCGGTTGAGCGTTGTCAAGGTCAAATCACCTCCCTGCACAACCGTAGACCAAGAAACAATACAGTATCTTCCATGTATTGAACTCAAAGCCCTCCATGGGTTGTAGTACATTTTTACAGGCATAACTTAATAACTTTTTGAGCAAATGTTGGCAGAGTTAGGAAATTATTTCTTAAGGATCTACCTCATGTGGTTTTTAATAATCTATATTTATACATGTCTTGAAAATGGCGTCAAATGTTTGTATACAATAATATAATTTATCTTTTTATCTTAATTTAATCTGAATCTCTTGTTACAAAGCGTATAACGCTTTCTTATATCAAGCACTTCTACGGGATCTCGATATTGTAACAAACAATTCAATTGCAAATATGTTTTAAAAAAATGTGTATATATATATATATATATTTGGTGAGAGGTAACATGGATAGCCGTTTTTGTACTATGGATAGTGATTAATCATATACAAAATAAAATAAAAAGAGATAGCGCAGTGGTTCAGTGGTAGAGCGCTGGATTCTAATCTAGCTGCTTAGCAGATTTTTATTTATCCTGATAGCACCCAGAGATGGATCCTATAGAGTCTAAGACCATACAGGGGCTCATCCAGCCTATATAAAGTAAAAGCCTCAAAATATGGGAATTGTTAGTTGATTTTTAAGTCTCTCCTAAAGAAAAATAAATGTTTTATTTACAGGTAGTGCTGCCATGTAATTTACACATAACTGTAATATATACACAGCCTGACATATCTACTTCTAGAAGCATTTATAATTTTTTTTCACCTTTACATTTTATCTAATTATATCATACGATGGCTGTATATGGCTGTAGTATTTGGTCTGTTCAAAATCCAAGCATTTGAATTTCTACTTTCAATTCCTGATTCCTTTGATTGTTAACTAAAATAATTGAAACATAGATTGATTAAATTCGGTTTATAACAAATGATTGTAGAACTTAGCTCGGCCGATACTAAGAATCTAAGTACCTACAAACCTTTACGGGCCTGTTGTGTCCAATGTTGAAATTAAATAAAATAAAATGGCTTCTTAGAATATATTCTAATTTACAAACTATACTTCATTTAATCATTAAATTTTATAGTATGTTGTAATAAATGGTTAATAGGTATTACATGTATATATGTTCTGTTGTATAGCATGTAACATACTCGTACATAAGAGGTGAATAATTAAACTAGACAACGAAATTGAACTTTTTTTGTGTTTCTGGGTTGAAAGAGATTGTGTTTGCTTGGTTATTATACCTTAGCATTGAGAAAAATGAACAGGGTTCCTCAAAATATTTGCTTTTGAAGCCAGGAGTATGCTTTTAGTATATTTTTAATGGACATGGCATCTAAAATATTCATATTGGAATCAATTCGAATTGTAACACAAATACAATATTTTAAACACAAAACACTTTAAACTTCTTGTATTCAAAACAAAATGAACTCAGAAATCACTTAAAATAAATCAAAAATGAGCAGTCACATTGTAGTCAAAAATGAGATTTCCCACTCGAGAGTAAACAAGCTTCCCGCCACAAAAGCAAACATTCTTCAATAGTAAGGTCATATTCCACTCTATTTTGGCATAATATGATGAAAAATTACGGTCTATGGCCAGACACAAAAAAAGAGTTGTATAGTGTTATCTCATTTCTTGTTCCAAGATGAAATCTCCGTGATTTCTCCTTATAAACTATAATAAGGAAAGTTTACTGACACAAATTGAGCACAAAACAAATTAAGGGAGAAGTAATTTTGGGAGTAATAAGTGAGATGTCTCCGCTAAGATCCGTCCCGCTTTACAAAGGTAAAATAAAATATTGCACCTTACATTATATACATATAATAATTAAATACATTTATTATATATACATATAAATATAATACCGTTCTACAATCATGCCCTGACAGTGAAAAAAGTATACTTTTAGTGAATTGTATTAAATAATGCATTAGGTTAAATAAAAAATTAAAGGTTTAATGATGTGACTATACTGTTTGTATAAACAGTACAAATTGATGACTTAATGCAAACTACCACATTACTCAATTAAAATATCTATTCAATACTACCACGTATTTTGTAAATATTTTTCAAGACTAGGGATCACTGAAAAGTGAACTTGTTCTATTTCAGATGGTGTAAACTAGGATTAGCATTTCTTATTCGACTGTTTAGTCATTATTACCAATATAGAACTGAAAGTAAAACTTATTTTTTAAACAGTCAAAAAAAGTAGATACCTATATATATATATATATATATATATATATATATATATATATATATATATATATGTATATATATATGTATATATAATATAAATATATATAAAGTAATATGTCTACACAGTTATAATTTCATGCATATAATATAACTGCAAAAAAATATAATTAAACGTTCACTCCCCAGAAAACAAAATATCTATTGTAAACTAAAAATAAATAAAAACAAGAGGATTTTGGTACATAAAATAAAACAAAAAAAAAACTATAACCTAACTTAAACATTTTGGGTACCGGTTTGTTATAATAAAAAAATATAATTAATTCACATGTATGGTTATGTCTTTATATATTTTTCTGTAAATTTGTTAACAATGGAGGAAGAGCGACGGACAGGATGCTATCAGTAGCGTGATAGCTGCACCTGGACAACCATCTTTATGTTTCCGGCCTTCCATCATCACCATTTTCGTAACAAGAATGAGCGGTTCTTTGAATTGGATTCCACCCATTGAGAGAGTTAATTTAACTTTCATCCTGTAAGTAATGGATGTTAAGATAACAATTAGTTAACCGTTTCATCAGGCGGTTGAGCTGCGAGTCCGATTAGCACGTAGTGAATGTGTGTGAATGCTACGGCCCGGGGTTATGGGGGGGGGGCCGCACTTATTTGAATTAAGGACATATTTTTTTCAAAAAGTATTTAACCCTTCAAGTGCTATGGACCCTTAAATGTGACCGTCGAAATCAATCAGTGGAGAAAATGAGCGCTTATATGCTTCTGTTGAAAGTCACCACAGTGACTGTGGACGCAAATGTGTGTTTTTCAATTTTTTCAGTTTTGTCGTGATGTTTACAATATTACGTGTAACTTTGTTTGCTTGTTCATTTAACGTCACTTTATGCTGCTATGGCTAATCGGACGATGCTACATTAGGATAGGGATTTTTAACTAGTACCTGATATCGTACAGGCTTGGGACCCCCCCTTTAACGTCCCTTCCGAAGGACAGCGTAACTAAGGATTTTTTACTCCCTTTAAAAAATCCTAGGGCCACACTTGCCGGGCTACGAACCCGCGATCTTGGGGTTAGTAGTTAGTTAGGCTAACAACTAGACCATAGGTCGCCCCTACGTGTAACTTTTTATAAGACAGATATTTACGTATAACTTTAGCTACGGGATTAAAGAAAGGGCAATTCTGAACAGTCAGTTTTATAGAAAAAACTATATGTCTAAATATCAGAGTTCAAATTATCTAAAATATCCTGATGTTTTTAATAAATTTTATGGTAGATATTATTCATATATTTTCGCAATCGCTATATACCCTAAATACTAAGTCACTCCAGATTGTTTTCTTAATTTTATGCTGTATCAAAATAAATTTTACTCATTTTAATAGATTAAGATTGATAGATTGACAGAAATAGAATTCTGTTATTATACAATTTGGTGCAGATGAAATACTATAATAATTTATCAGTTTCATCTTTTAGTTAATCAACTAATAGAGCTGGCACGAGTGAAATGTATTCAGCCCACAGCGTTGGTAAGCGCTCAGTGCGTATCGCATCGCTCGGGAGTCCCCCGCACTTTAGGGGGTTAATAAAACCCAACAAAATCTTTCTTTAAAGTATAAGTGGGACCAACAGGTCAAAACTAAATGATCCTAGTTCATATTGGACCGTTCCCAAAATAGGTAAAAATACTTATTATTAAGAAATTGGTACAAAGATTATTTTCACAATTTTGAATATTCCTACTCATAAAGTACAGTGTAGAAGGTGTGCGAAAAATGAAGAAAGACAAAACCAGGTAAGGCAAAGTATCCGATGATTTATAGTGATAGTATTAGCCTTTCAACAGTAGCGACTGACAATAATTTCATAAAAAGAAAACTTTTATTTGATCTATAACTTTCCTCAAATTTAATTAAGGAAAGTATGCTTGGAAAAATAGTGTTATATTTCTTTTTAATATCATTTGGGAATGAAATTTTGATTTAGATTTGATGTAGCAGATATATTAATATAGCAACCTGGCAACCATATTTTTGTAATATATTTACGCTAATAAAAATTGTATTATACTTCAACATAATAAAGCTTATACTATTTATTTAGAAATTTGTAAGAGTTTGTTTTATGTTACAAATACAAAAAAGCACTGCAGTTCGAGTATTTTACCGGTTACGATTTAATCATAATCAACAAAATTAATATTTTTTATATAGAAGAAAGCCACAAAAAAATCTAATCGTGGAGCTGATAAATAATTTAGCTATAACAAGTAAAAATAGGCCTAACAACACCTTGCTAAAGAACTTGGACGCTTTCTTTTCGACTTCTTGAGGTTCAGTCAATATCCCGATGAACCTCAAGAACCGGAAAACTTTTTTTTTAATTTACGCTATCGGAAAGAAATCCATTCTTTTCTAAATAACAGAGTGATGGAACAAAAGTGACTATTTCGATATATGGAGTCGAAAGAGAAGAGTTGTTGGAGCGTTGGAAGTTGGTCCCCATGTTATTATCTTCTTGGTCCCTCTTTTTAGGCGAGGTGAGGAACCGACCTTCTGGCCTCTTTCTACCATTCCTTGCCTGGGGATACCAGTTAAACTATCATTATTATAATATCTGATTCCTCAAGTACCTAAATATTACTATCTAACTTAGTAACATTTTCAACTAGCATGCAGTTATTATAAATTTATAATGCATAGGTAAGGCCTTACAAAGTTTAAGTATATTAAGATATCCTATTTTTTCCTTAGGTATCTTATAGTTAGTTTTATCCTGAATAACGAATTGAAATAATTTATTCGCTGTTTGTTGTAACACTAACTAAAGTATGCTTCCATATTTTAGTTGGGGAGAGAGAGGTTTTAGCTTTGTAGTAACCATATAAAAGTTTTGTATTTGTTTTACGTGGTTGGTGACATACGTGCCATCTTTGCTTTGAAACGCAATGTTATACACGAATATGTTTAAATAATATAATATAAAAAATATATTGAAACCAATCTAGAACAAACATATGAACAATAAACATAAAATAAATAAATATATCAAGGAACAGAAAGTAATTGGTTGGTTAAGTAAATAGTAACAATTGGAATAACTACATTAAAACAGTTGTATTAAAATCAATAGTACAATATCAGTTATACTTATTAAACCATAATAGTAACTGCAGCTGTAAACATAAAAGTATATTCTAAAACATACAGAATTCAAATTAGAAAAAAGTTTAGAGTAAGAAAAATATATACAGCACTTATATAAAATTCAAACTTAATGTTCTATAAGTATTTAAACATTATAATAGATATAAACTCAAATATGTATGTATAAATGTAGAGCTATCAATTAAGTTATTATTAATGATAATAATTAAGTATTTAAAAAAAATAGTTTAAAATTAGGACTCTGCGTGAGAGTGTAAGTGACTCTGAGTGTGTGTGTGTCAGAGTCTGTGTCTGTGTATGCGCTAGTGCATGTGTGTCTTAAGAATAACAATATGAAATAAGATAAATTATTTTTAAAAAATTAGAAAGCACAAGGTTGTCATTTAATGCCAGTACATCTGTCATAAATTTTAATTACGTAATATTTTTTTCTTTATTCATGGTTAATGGTTTTGACCGTGAATATTGTTTGTTCGAGTATAAATATTTTTACTAATGGATTGTAATTTAGAATATATATTCGATAAAACTAATTTCATAGTGTAGTTATGATATATATTAATAAAAAATCAACTATTGAATCATTAGTATTTAAATATACCATTGAAAACATATCATATGAATTTTTTTTTTAAATATGTATTTACATAAGTATTTAAAAATATATATTAAAATTAGAAAGTTTTTTAATTTAAATTCTTGTTATCTCCTGAAAAGATTACTTAATAGGAAACATTCTCGAATAAAATTATCTTTGTGCTGGTAGCGAGCCATATTTTTAATACAATTACAAATACCTACAATTTAAAAAAAATATTTCTTAATTTTTAGTAAATTGCATAGATATAACCCAAAACGCAATCTTAAGTGTTTAAAGCATACGTTTATCTCTATTATATCTAATACACTGATAGTAAATTAATTTACTGAAACTTGCTCATTATACAGGTTTTTTCATAATTATTTATAATGTTTAAGTTCACACATTTGAAAAGCCTTAAAATGTATACACCCCAAAATATTAATATTAATGTTTTTACATCAGAACAGTTCAGCACAAGCAGACACATATACATAGAGGGCTATTTAATTTGGTTATAAACAAGACAATTATTTTAATTTAAGTAAACATTTTGAACAATTCATGCGTGACTCAAATTCAGAATATGATACATATAGAATTTCATAAAACATTATAGATAAATTCTTATACCATTGAAATATTATGTTATTATAATGTAATTTAACTATATGATTACTTTAATGAACATTTCATTAATATTATTGCCAATCATATTAATGCTATCAATAAATTACATAAAATACCACTATGGATGTGCGTTACGTATCATTATGACCTAACCATGCTGATGTTGGTTCATATAAATTTTAAAAAAAATGGTGATGTGAAAATAACGAGTGACTAATGATTTTATCCTTTATCTTACACTGAGCAGGGTTGGGTACCAATGTTTCTAAAGTACTATCCAACTGAACTCATGCAGTAAGAAATGGGGTACTCAAGCTATTTGATACAATAGACTCCGGTCTATTACGATGATTACTATTTTTAATAAATAACTAATTCAGTTGACTAATTATTTTTGAAGAGTTAAAAATAATTAGTGATTACGATTCCATACTAATTTGAATAGAGCCTGATAAAGCTACTCGTCTTTCATTATTTTGTCCAAGTTTTTTAAACCAATTTAAAAGTCCTTATCCATGATTGGTTCATAAATAATATTAAATTCAAGGTGATATCTAGGAACCTGCCTTATTCAGACTTTTGAATTAAAAAAATGAGAAATAAGATGATTATATTTATAAAATTATATTCATGTAAGTGTGATCCTTCATATAAAACAGCATTTCCATAGAATGTTTTAGGACCAATATGTAATTGACAGTTAATGTATTTCTTATTCCCCGTTGTATGATCCTTAAATCAAATATTTTCGCATTGAATAATTCAAAGCTGTAAAAAAGAACTGAGAAACAACATGTTACATAAGGCACTTCATTGTTCCAATAGGTTGAATTTACATAATTATATACTCTAGCTAATGAACGATTTGGGGTTGATCATTATGACTAAATCTTCAGATTAAGTTACTCTTGTCATTTAAATAACAATAGTTGAAAATAATTGCTAAGAAAAAAAAAACTAAATTAGTGTTATCGCTAAACTTGTATAATTAAGTGTGTCTCCCTTCCTAATATCAGAAAGAGTCACTAATATCTTTCACTTTCATTAATTCATTTTTTAATAATTTCCAACTATATCTAATATGATAATACAAGTGAATTTAATGAATGAAATATAATGTTGGTTGAATTCGTCACTTCTTGGTGAAATAATTACCGAAAAGATTTTCCATAAAGTAAGGAAGAAATAGTTGGGGGTGCAGTCAAAGAAAACACCAAAATAAGCAAAACTTATTTATTAAGTGCCGACGTTTCGGCCTACAATGTAGGCCATCTTCAGGGCGAATAAAACACGAGGCAGCTAGGCGAGCTCAGAATGAAGTGCTGCAGAATGAAGTAAGCACTTCATTCTGAGCTCGCCTAGCTGCCTCGTGTTTTATTCGCCCTGAAGATGGCCTACATTGTAGGCCGAAACGTCGGCACTTAATAAATAAGTTTTGCTTATTTTGGTGTTTTCTTTGACTGCACCCCCAACTATTTCTTCCTTAAATTAGAAGATACAGTCGACCAATTCTTCTCTAACATTTTCCATAATGAATGACACTCGTTTTTTTCACACTAAAACTCATGATTTTTTTTTGTTTTTTGGACGATATTATAAATGAAACAAATTAAAGGTGAAAACTCGTGATTTGACTCGAAACGACAACTTGCATAACTGATAACTACTTCGGTAATTATTCCATTAAGAAAAAACTTTTCAATTAACATTTGCATCATCTATACTTCGAAATGTTAGTTGAAACGTTCATTTTTCAATGAAATAATTACCGAAATATGCACATTTCCTATAATGACACTCTTTTTTTCATACTGAAACTAACGATTAACTTTATTTTCGAGAATATTAAAAATTAAACGAATGAAAGGTAAGAACTTGTGGTGATTTAACTCGAAGCGACAACCTCTGGAACTGATACCGAAGGTTTTGACAAAATTGATAAGTCCAATAATTTTAAAAAGGGTAAACATACTTACACTTATAATTCAAAAGCTTAGTTTAATAAATTCAATCCTCACCTTGGCACCGAAATAGTGATTGGTTCGAAGCGAAAAAACTCAACTCTTTAAAAGCGGGCGGTGAGCGCTTATTATCGCTGTGGGCTGAAAACTTTTCACTCGTGCCAGGTCTATTGCTTGATTAAGCTCATGGCGCGATTAATAAATTAGTATAGTATTTCTTTACTATATTGTATAATATAACGTTATTTTCAAGCATCAATAATCTATTGAAATGAACAAAATTGATATTGTTACAAACATTTAAAACAAAATAGAGTGCCATATAGCTATTTCGGATCTCATTCGATTGAGAACAATACGTCAGTAATATATTAGCTAGTTTGAACTCTTTAATGTTTTAATTTACTTTTTTTTTCTTTTTATAAACTGCATTGTTTCATAACCGGTATTTCTTTAATACCGTTTTTTTTTTTTTTTTAATATTAACACTTTATTGAAATATTACAATCTGCCACTTATGGGCAATAAGTAATAGTGCTGTGTAGCTTACAGTCATTCCATAACAAAACAATAATATAAACAAAATAAAATAAATAAATATATACATGCGGAAAAATATATACATGCGGTAACAGAAAGAAATTAATGCGGTAATAATAATAATAAAATAAATAATAAAGTAAAGTAAATAATAATAATAATACTACTAATAAAATAAAATGCACACATTCATACCCTATTTACAATTTGCCTGGGGTCCCCGAACTGAGCTTCTTCCCCAGGAATGAGGGCAAAGCAGGAGTCCGGGAAGCCCCAGCCGCGTCACTGGCATTAAACGCCAATGGAAGCTGGTCTTTAATACCGTAGCTAAAATTACTGGTATATATATATATATATAACATAAAGTCATACGTAATATTTTAATTATAATTTCATGTAATTATGACATACAAAATTGAACAACGCATATATGCATCCATAGTCCCTGTTGGTGGCTTTCAAAAGACGTCCATAGTCCCCACCCATTGCTTTCGCCTGACACACATGCGCGTCAATAGCACATTAAGAGTTAAATAGAATAATGTCGATGTGTAGAAAAAGCCTACATGTGGATACGCAATTGAAATCACAGTATTAATAGTAAACTGTAAGTATTTATGGGCAATATAACGTTTTGTTCACGAGTGATTAGAGGTTTAAAGTTGATGATGAGAGAGAAGACTAACTAGCCCTGGGGCTGAGTTGGCTCTACAAAGCGGGCGGGGGAGGTTGTGATGGAGGCAGGCAGTCTGCAACTCAAGGTCAGGGCCCTATTGTCTTAATGGCTCACCTTCTTGTCTCTTCCAGCTCCTCTCTTCCAGCTCCTCTCTTCCAGCTCCTCTCTTCCAGTTCCTCTCTTCCAGCTCCTCTCTTCCTCTGCTCCTTTCCTTTCCAAAACTTCTCACCTCCTAACCCCGCTCTCTCCAGTATCAATTCGAAAATTGCTATAATACCTTTTTAAAGATTGTTAAGTATACCTCTGGACCATCCCAACACCAGAATTACTTGCCAATATGATTACCCTAAATCTTCTTGTTCACTGTTAATATATCCATTTATCTATAATCATTATTTGTCTGCATTTACATTTCTTGAGTACATCACAACCCTCCTGACTATATATATTCTAATTCAAACTATTATAAAATGACATTGAATAATATTAGTTGACGACCTTATATATATAAGGAAGAATATGGTCCGGGTGGAGGTCAGAAAAAAATCTCTTAAATAGGGACAATTATTTATTTGAAATCCAACGTTCATATAAACTTTCGACTCGTTTGCAGGTCTTCCTCAGGGCCAATTATAAAATAATTATTTAGATATAAAAAGAGATGGAATAATTATAGAGTATTATCAATGAAGTAGGAAATAAAGAAAGTAATACAAATCGATTTGATGAAAGGCATTTGAAAAGGAGTGAGATGGTAGAATAAACAGAGAAGTAATAAGAATATTAATGATATAGAAGATTTTTTTGATAAAATATTGTACATAGATAATAGAAATGCTGTTGGCGGATATATAATAGCATGACATATCGGCATTATTTAAGATTAAGTACAGAAGATAATATAGTCATGTTATTCTGAATTCCCCAACAGCATTTCTATTGTTTATTATATCTATGAATCGGATCTGGGGCTCACCTAGCCTCCATAAATTGGGTACACAAAATAGGGAGAAACCCTGCGGGTTGAACGTGATTTAGGACAAATCAACTCCCCGCATAGCCGTTGTCCAAAAAACGGTACAGCCTCTGCTACGACTGAACCCAAGGCTCATCTTGAGTTGTAGTGGTACAGATAAAAACAAAAATAATATATAAAAAGTTTCGGTGCTTGATGAATTCTCTAAAAGTAAATTAAATTGTATAATTAAAACATATGTTTAGTAAAGTACTAATCTTTCAAGACCAAGCACAGAATTATTGTTCAACCTTCTTCGACCTTAAATAATAAGTTTCATGCTAACAATAGCTCTGTATTGCTTGAAATATTTTAGCTGTATATCTATATTTACCATGTTTACCATGTCGTGGTAATATATACCTACTTACCATGTTTACTTAGATTAAAAAAAACATTGACTTTTTTAATGCCATAGAATTTAAAATAAAGTAGAAAATACATTTTCTTCCCATAATACAAATATTGCTGACAAAATAAATAAAACTGATAGTGTCATAAATCCTTTTACTCTTTTAAACCCAACTGATAATCATGCTAATATCTCTAAATCAACTATGTTTATCTTAAAATATATTTGAGTATATTCTTTATTTTATTTTTTTAATTATACTTGAATGTCATGCCGGTAAATCAGTAAACACAAGAAAAAATAAATAAAAGGAGAATTCAGCATCCGTAATTTGTCCCTTAAGTATGCTTTCCCAATGCAAAAATATTTTAGTGGATAAGGCACACACCCGAGTGCTCATTATGTATTCAAAGGTCGTAAAGAAGACGTTAACGTACGTAATTTATTGTCTATAAGCAACATGGGACAAGCTGCTGAGGCGAGAAGAAAGAAGATTCCAACAGATGTACATATTACAAAATAATTCTTGGAAAATTATAGAAACTGTGGCGATGTGAGTTACAGAGATATAATATAAGAAGTTATATTTTACTCAATATAGTCCTCTGTAAACACAGCATCTTATAATGCAAGTTAAATATTAATCAAGAAAATTGGATATCATAAAAAATAATTTATATTTTCGTTCATATCAGAGTTCTCCATTATTTTCTTTATATATCTACAGCCCCACTACAATAAGGGGTCAAGTCTGATTTTGTCCATAGAGAGTTAACTGCTTTCAGATGACCGGAATCGTATCATTCTCGCAGTTTTTGGCTTTAAATGGAGTTTGTAATATAAGTAATAACTCCTTTTCAAGCCAATGCCTTACTTAAACCCTTATTCGCAACGAAAATAACTCAATTCCGCTTAATTAAGTACAAGAAACTCATTGGAGAAAATTAGACTTAACCACTTATTCACCGAGACTGTAGACATATACATATATATATAGAGGAGGTAAACGGAAAGATACAAAATGAGAAGATTAAAATATAGGAAAAGGGGGGTTGAGTATGAAGGATTTAGAAAAAACTAGTATTTTATCTATCACTATTTTAAGTTTATTATATTCTG
Source organism: Arma custos (assembly GCA_037127475.1). Taxonomy (NCBI): domain Eukaryota; kingdom Metazoa; phylum Arthropoda; class Insecta; order Hemiptera; family Pentatomidae; genus Arma; species Arma custos. The sequence goes on along the minus strand of CM073761.1, from coordinate 22,355,698 downwards.
TAACCTATCAAATATCTATTCACTATTTCATCATATCTAGTCACTAGTTTTTTCTAAATCCTTCATACTCAACCCCCCTTTTCCTATATTTTAATCTTCTCATTTTGTATCTTTCCGTTTACCTCCTCATTTTTCTTTCCCTTTATATTATTGTTTACATTTTATCCTTTCTTGACATGTTTTTTTTTTCTATTTTATATTCGTATTCTTTTATTATTATATCTGTCACTATTAGTATTTCTGTACATCATCTACAATTTTATTTTTATCTATCACTATTTTAAATTTATTATATTCTGTAACCACTCTTATATTCATTCTTTATTTATCATATATCTATTCACTATTTCATCATATCTAGTCACTATTTTAATTTCCACTCTTGTACCACTTTATATATTCTTGTTACTGCTACGTTTTTATATATTTCTGTTTGTTTCTCTCTCTTAGCCCTGAAGATGGCCTAATTATGGAATAATTAAATTTGATTAACTGAACTGTTCAACTGTGTAAAATATAATGCCATTTAAAAATTGTATGCTATTAAATTCTTTAGAAATGTTTGAAATGAGATCGTCATTCCCTTTCAACCCTTGACTCCTGAAGAAGACCTGCAATGTGGGTCGAAACGTCGGCTTTCAAATCAGCTAATATTATTCAAGACTATATTTGAGATCATTTGTTATTGTAATTAGAAAAAAAAGTTCTATACACTATAAAATAATGTCTGTTATTTGATGTCAATATATTGTCACCTACACTACACTAGAAGCCGAAAATCGATGCAGATGTTGATACTGAATTTGAGAATGGCATTCCCACTTTGACATGATTAGGAGGAGAATATATCATATTAAATAAAAAAAACAACGCAAACCTCTACGTCCTTTACAGTCGCATTAAATATGACATTGAGAAATATCAATGACTAACAAAAAAACATTGTCGGGTCAAACTCAAATTTAAAATGGGAAAGAGAAATACAAAGTATTCATTATAACAAAAGTTATAATAAGGGCGTTGGTATGATTTGATGTTGGTTCCCGTCTGATACATTGGCATGAGAAACATTGGAAAGAGGAGAGGAGTCGGTTAGGATTGATCGTGTGGTGGAAGTGATGTGGACAGCGAGCGGCCTAAGTGGCGAGAAGCTATTCCCCTTGCGCTCTCCCCCTAAATACCGATGATGTAGGTGACAGCCCAGGTAGAGGTTCACACCTCTCAAACAGACCGCCATGTTATTTGTTTGTTACCTGCCCGGCCCACAACCACTTCCAGTGACAGGTAAATTCTAATGTGTGCTCAAGCTACCTGACCCTTCAGTTCTTCCTCGACCCTCCAGTCATTATGAAAATTACCTCTATACAGTCCATCTAATGCTACTGCTAATTATTTACACCTGGAGGTGTCACAGGTGTTCGTTTCACCTCCTAGCCAACTAGAATACAGTTTGAAGAATCACATCCAGTTTCAACAGATGATGAGGGAACGGTAATGAAGCGTTTTTCATCTCAGTATAGTTTCATGTGATGACATTGATGTGAAAAGGGTATACGCATAGTCAACTAATGATAATTTAATAATAATTGAGTAGCGTCTTCCTGCTAATCTAGTTTTCTAATTACATAAGAAGATAAAGCATTGTTTAATGGTTTAACGCAAAGTTTAATGTTCGGTTTCCATTAGAAATCTTTAGAAGTGTAAAATGTAATGAACATAGGAAATATCTCATCTAGTAGATTGGTCATACAAGAAAAAAGTGCTTTTTTTATTCATTTGCTACAAATTATTTTTTCCATTTAAAGTATGGTTTTAGATTGTTGAGGGGTTAGTTTTCACATTAATAACACTTTTTTATTAAAACATTATTGCAAAAAATAGATAAATATACATAGGTACCAAATAAATTAGTATAATTGTAGAACCAAGTAGTGTGTTTGTTCAAACTTCTTCTTTAATCTGTTTGTCTCTTATTTCCTTTACTGGTGTCCAAACCCGGAATCAACGGGGTGGTCAGGTGACTGTCAGTAAAACTGTTATGTTATATTTTTTTCGTTTGTCTTACGGATTGTATTGCTTATATCTTCTTCTTTTTATTTGGAATTTAATAAAGAATATTAGTAATGGCGCTTAATGGGGAAAGGATCCCTAAACCGGCGATATTCATTGCACATCAGGAAGCATCCAATGCCCCGGCAGAAATGCCCATTATTTCAAAGGTACTCGAACTACTGCGTGATATATTAGTAGGCGCGCGAGGAGAAAAACAGAGCGTCTTGAGTCAAATTCAAACAGACTAAGAAACATCTTGGATGACGATCAAGGAATGTTGGAAAAGGCCTTTGAATGAACCCGTGGACACCTGAGGAAGATATGTTCAAAATGGTCGGGGAGGACAGGTTTCACCCCCAGAACATATCTTCAGCATTTGCAGAATATAGCAGATGCATCTGCGGTACAACGTGATAATGGAAAGCTAAGGGAGATAATGAGCTTGAAAGTGAAAGTTCTGTCTCCATACGAATCATAGACCCCTTTAGTAGATCGGGAACCTTAAGGAGTCCTTGGTGAGGGTCGCGAAATGGAAGGAGTTCCTCAGAAAGAGCAATAAGGACATTATGAATAAGCCCGAATAGGAAAGACAGAATGGTTGTCCAGAACTATTACGGTCAATACTGTGGAATAGGAGGAGGGGGAATCATCCCGAGAAGTATGGCAGTTCTTGTGGGAATGGGGTAGACGGAATGTTCATAAAATGTAAGGTGATGGTGAACACGATTCGTGATTTGGAGCAACAGCGGGATGTGAACCTGGCGAACACCAGATGAACACAAACCACCGCGGAAAACAAGAGGCTCTTGTCAACCATTTCGTAGCTGCTACTTTTTGTCGGGTATGAAGAGAGTGCTTGGGATCATATGGCCTTAAGAAAAGTGTCAAATATGATCGCAAGCCACCAAGAGGATGACAAGAAGAAAAGCCTATTGCATTTATTATGGTTTAGATGGTTGAATACGATTTTATTAGATTATAATAAAAAAAATCTTTGTTTATTAAAGGGCATAACCCCAATGGAAGAACAATACAAATAATAATATATATAAACTATAATCTTTATATTTGTTAAGACCGTGGAAAAATTCCAACGAAAAGCCTTAAGTCTCCAAACTAAAACAGAAATAGAAATTATCTGTCCAATATTTCGCCCATTCAGGCATCCTCAGGGTAGAAAGAGAATAACAGCAAAGCAAAACATGAATAATGAACCCAAGAAACATCCCACCACCTCGAAGGCTCAAATGCAACTAATGAGTTCATATATAGTTCTCTTTACTTTTTTTTTGTGGATAATAAGCTGTCAAATGACGGGAAGAACAGGTACATCATGATATCATAAACATATACAAGGTATTGGCAATAATGGGTGAGAAAGAGAAGGGTCATTAACATAAATAGCAATCCTTGTGACGATGTTGGATAGGGGCTGTGTCTTGAATGGAGCTTGATCTCGAATAGTTTAGTCGATCTGAAGGGAAGGATAGATAGAACTATAATAGTGTTATAGTTTAAAAATCAAAAAAATATCTGGTCCGTTGAACTTTGTGTTGAAGTTGAACTTGAAGTCCGTTTAGGGTTGATTTACAAGAGTCATTCAAGGTTTGTGACAAATCGGCCTTAATTCACGTACTTGGTCTAGGTTCAGGAGGCTCACAGGGAACTGTATTCCCCCGATGGACTCCGTCCCAGGATCAAACCTTAGGCTGCTATTGGACATCCTAACAAGCTGCTCTGTGACTGGTGATAGATGTACACGCGGTCTCACACGGCGTTTGTGAAACATCAAAACAACAAGCGCCTTTACTCGTCCCCCAGATAGATTTACGGAATATAATAAAATAGAAAAATAATCATATGCTTGGACTAGGTCCCTTTAGAATAACAAATTTGTAAAAAAAACAAAAAAAAAACGTAATATATATATATATATATATATATATATATATATATATATATATATAAATAATACATAATTGATTAATATTTCAATACAGTGACTTCTTTCCGGTACAGTATCTTACAGTCAAATGTAAAGGGAGTAATAGTTTAGACGTCCCACAGTGGGTAATTTTGCCAATCTAGGAGGACAAAAATACTAAACGTCCTCAGAATGAGTGTTTAATAATTTTTTTTTATATTTAAGTGGTCAAACTAAGACAATTAATGAGATTTATCAAGAATTATATCACAACAGGTATAATTTTAATACATAATTACATTTATGGATATATAATTTTAATAATTTTAGTAATTTTTATTTTTATTTTTTTAAACTTATTTCTTACCTTGATGTCGATGGTAGTTCTGCAATAGGAGTGTCTGCATCGCATTCAAATCCAACAACAAAGTTGTTCCGCAACCAGGAGACATTCATTGCTAGAAAACGTTCAGCTGTGCGATGATATTTTTCCCAGCGCCACTCCAATCTGTACAGTACTCACTTCAGGCCGGCTCTAATTTTTTCCATTTTTTCCTCAGGCAATCCTCCCCAGCATTTTTTCTCAATCAAAAAACTAAGAACGTTGTCAAATCATGCAACCTTTTCACTCTCTCTCCATATCTCATACAGCATTTCGTAAGTGACTAATTAGTCCATTCTAAAATACAGTAACATTTTTTCGACAAAACGGGCTAATATGGGCAAACTGTTCTTGTCACGTTCTCTTCTCTAGCTTCCTAAGTTTACGTTAATACATAGAACAAGACGTGAATCGACGTAATAAAGAAGTTACCTTCCTCCAAAATTCAAAAAGTGTATGATGTTTTTGAATTGTATTCGTTTAACTTGTAGAAAATGTTTAAGCCCTTTAAATTACGCGTATTTCATCTTCGAGAAAAAAACCCTGCTTCCAGTCAATTATTTTATTCTTTATAAACAAAACGTTTCGACACTATGGTATCATTCTCAATCATTTCCTTTTCTGCATTTTTTAAACTTTAAATAAAATAACAATAATTACAATACTATAATAATTATAATTAGTAAATTATATTCATCCATAATTTTGAAATTAAAAAATAATAGATCATAAGAATACTTATACAATGAAAACAAATCAGATAATAATTATAATAACCTGACCATATAACCTACTAGTAGATCTTTAATAAAATATAAAAAAAAAAAATTTCCATATATTTCATAATTAATTAATTGATTTGATAATTTTTTTTTAAATTATATAGTAAAATAAATAAATAAATTAAATTTAAAAAAGAAAAAAGAAAAAATTTACTTTATAATTGTATTATTTTGTTAATGTGCGTTTTAGAACATAATTTGTTATTTTATACTAAAGTCTAATGACTAATAGAAATAAGAAAAAGGATCTGATGGTTCAAAGATCAAAGTTTGGTTTTTGTAATGCAATATAGTTTTTGACCATGGAGGACTATAGATCTCCTTAAGAATTATTTAAAAGTATTGACTTTCCAGGTATTTATACTTATAGTATGTTATCTTTGGACATTTATGTTAAATTATTTACTAATTATAATTATTATAGTATTGTAATTATTGTTATTTTATTTAAAGTTTAAAAAATGCAGAAAAGGAAATGATTGAGAATGACACCATAGTGTCGAAACGTTTTGTTTATAAAGAATAAAATAATTGATTGGAAGCAGGGTTTTTTTCTCGAAGATGAAATTTACAATAAATCCAGTTTAAAAAAAGAAAAAAAGGAAATTATAGAATTACGCGTATTCTAATGTAACCATGCAAATACTTACCTCAAATGATGTATAATTAGAGAAAAATTCACAAGTTGAAATAACTGGAAAACAGAACCGTGCACTCTGATGAACAAAGAACGAATGAGTGAAGGTTTGCACTAATTCCTTGTATGTAAACATTGAACAGGCAAGTTTGGGTGTAAAGTACGACGATTTAAGTGGCTTTAAAATTTTAACTATTTCGATTCCATTACCGTCAGACATTGGACCTGTCATATGTAGTATTAAAAATCCTTTAAAAAATAGTTCATTTTATTTTTGTCCTCCTAAATTGGCGAAATTTCACACTGTGCGTCCGCTAGAGACATTCCAGCCATTTCACTTCTCTCAATCAATCCTTGGATCAATGGAGGTCACTCAAGAAACGACAAAGAGCGATTTTTCATAGAAGCGTGATTGATGTGGATTTGAGATTTTAGAGCGAATGGAAACCATACGGTTCGATAAAATAATGGAAATATATGATATCCCAAATTTCAGAATCCAGTTCGGATTTAGGAAATTCAGAGAAAAACTACCCAAACTACTGTAAGGTAGCAACGGGGAATAATGAACTTAATAATGAACAACGGTCGTTTGAAGTCTGAATGCCGTGTTTGATGAAAGAAATCGAAAGCGCTGGGAAGAGGAAGGATTTTTAAATGAGTTTCAGAGATATAAAGACCTAACCATGCGTCAGAAAATTGTAGACGGTAGGTAAATCGGAGACTGAAGAACCTATCAAAGGTTGAGGGGAAACAAAATAACTAGTAACAATGGATTTATTATTACAACAAGAAAGCAAATAACCATTATTCCCCATATTACAACCTTCGCCTAAAATGACTACCTTTTTCTCTCCCTTCAGTGCTAATATGGGAAATAATTGACACTAAGTAGATCAGGTTTTGAAAATCTTTATTTGTAGGCGTAAAATTAAAAATATACTTTCTTTTTCATTCTTATACCCATAGGAATTAAATAAAATGACTTTGAAGGTTTATAGAACTTATACAGTTTGTGAGTGTGTTCATCCTATGTTTTCATTATTCCATTCCCTCTATGGATACCAGAAAACGAGACTCTGGACAACAACCAAATGAGATTTCTGTGTATTGTCTTTATATTTGAAATTGAAAGGCTGATTGACATGTATTTAAAAGGCCATTAAACAGTGCTAATCCTCTACCCCCCTCTTAGGCCGTCGAATATTGCGGACCCTTTGATCTGCCAGTCCTGTGGTGCAAGGCCAATCCCCACCAAAGCAAATGGCCCCCATACAAATAACTCAATTTTGTCAAAAGGGTTTAAGAACTGGAAAGGTTATGTGGGGCATCCCATAACTTATCGTCATAAATTAGCCGAGTGTGAGCGGGATGGAAATGAAGGTGTCTGCTAAGCCCCACCCACCAACGCCTTTATGAGCCTTTTAACATTTCTGACTTGTCACTGTAGTCATTTGAGCGGACCCAGGTGTTCGTCTTTCCTTAATACCACTGTCAAACTCTAAATCATTTACCTCATCCAAATAACTCTTATTAACTGACTGAAATTATTTATCAATATCGACATCTTTAATGAATAAATAGGGCGAGAGAGAGAGAGAGAGTGAGAGAGAGAGAGAGAGAGAGAGAGAGAGAGAGAGAGAGAGAGAGAGAGAAGAGAGAGAGAGAGAGAGAAAGAGAGAGAGAGAAGTTTCATGAGGCAAAATTTATATGCCCGTCATGATACAAGTGAATAGACTATTCTAGTTTAAAATACCATTACCATATTCTGGATGATCATTAGTATTAAATAAAATGTGTAACGTTTATCAATTAACTATTGCACTTGGCAACCATTAAAACCCTAGAGTGTTTGAGGTAAATTGCGCGGACCTCTTGTTATTTTTTTTTTCACATCGTTTCACTTCAGAAAATAAGATAATTAAGAAAAAGAAAATAAGAAGGGAGTAAATAAAACCGTTTGATTTCTTTTAACAGCGCAAGAGTTTTAATCAAGGAGAATTATGCAAACAATGACATTTATATTCAAATAATTGTCTATACTATTCAATGTAAAATCACAATGTTTATATTTTTTTTTCATTAATTCATTGTCAACATATATGTCAAATAGGCCAACAACTAATAGACAAATAAAATTAAATTGCTCTAATTTCTGAACAGTTAAAGATAAAACTATAAACTACTTTTCCTCCAATGTTTTCCTTCGTCATAGGACTGAAGTATTAATTCGTCAAAGAATGCAAAGAAACTAAGCTTTTAGTAAAAACATTGCCCAGTAAAATTTGAGCACGGATCTCTTGAGAACCATGTGGATACATTTGAGTTTGCCACAAGAAATGTTGTTTTCATTTCAATTGTAATAGAATAAAATTACAATAAAAGTCAATTACGTCGGAGAAAAAGGTCTGGGAAAAATTCTCTTAAATAGGTAGATTTTTTTATTGTAATCATAATAAATGGTATATACATATTTATATTAATATATATATATATATATATATATATATATATATATATATATATTTTTATTTTTTTTATTCCTCCAAGATTTAATTCTTGATAAAACCATAAGCTCGGCCTAAAGTCACTGTCTAAACTGACTCATTACCTTAATCGGTCAGGTCCACTTTTTAATTTATTTTACTTTAAGTTGTACTTTCAATAATTTGTAAAGAGCTGATACCAAAGTCTAATAGTATCACTTAAAGAATTAGTGGTAAGTAGTGCGTACTATTTCACAGCAATTAATCTGGACGAAAAAAGATCACATACGCTTATTTATCATTTCCCATAATTCGTAAGCATTATGCAATTTTTTTTGCGTATTCCGCTCACATAATTAAGAATGGTTACGGGCGAGTTAAGTGTTGTGCAATCAATTAGCATTTAATGATTGTGCCAATCTAATTGTTGAGTGCAGTTTCTAATACCCCGGATAGGGGCTGGAAAAAACGTTTTCCTGCATAATTACATTTGAAGCATTACATACGTAAGTGAGGAATATTTCGCTGGTCAGACGCTACAGCGCGCTGGTGTAACGCTAGACACAATATTGATACTTTTTCTCGATTCGTGTATCGATTTGGGGTTAGTAAACGCTCAGTTGCCAGCTCACTGTTTTTTCCCCTCACTATTGGTTTCTGTAACTTGTTCAAAGGCGTAAAAGAAGGCCGTCAGGAGAAAAACAGCTTTTCCGACCGCCATCATGGACGGTGGGATAAAGGATTTTTTAACAAAGAAAAGGAATAATCGTGAATGACAAAACGTACGATTGAGAAAGCTCAGACAATGAAGATCAATCGTCATGGTGAGGTTTTTTCCATCGACCAATGGAAAGAAACCCTTCCTTTTGAGCTAGACAAAGAAAGTTTATCTCCAACTTGGACACTATTTTCCTTCTCAGAGACAAAGCGGGACCGCTCCAGGGGTGATCGGCTTTCCCTAAACGGAAAGGAATAATATTTAAAAGTCTAATCGCTTTTTATTGGAAAACTAAAATAAGCTAATTACAAAGGAAAATGAAGTAAAATTAAATGGAAATCACTGATTTTTAATTATTCGTATTGCCCTTTCAAAAAATTAATTTACGTACAATATACAACTCTCATTTAAATACAAGTATATTCTTACTTCCTATTATACTAACATGATGTACGGGATAGAGGGCACTATCATCCTTTAAGGGCACTATATTCTATTAACACCTATTAATATACTCGAATTCGAGACCAGCAGTGACAGATAAATAATTATTTATTAAGTAGAAAAATAATTTATTTTCCAGAAAGATATTATTTTTTCTTCTCTAATTTGAAAAAAAAAAGTCCTGGAATCACCAAGCCTCTATTATTTAAGCATTCTTGTATGTGGCAAAATCTAGGGGTTGCACAATCATTGCCTTAGAAGTACAGTTCTGAACACCTATTCAATCCAAGATCCTCCATTTGTAATAGTGGCAACAACGATTATGATAATTTCGAATTTGATGGCAATCCAAACCTAAACCTTTGTGGAGGTTTTGTACCATGGCCATCATATCTTTCCGATAGTGAGGGTCCCAAGGGGAAAGAAAAGAGGAAAATCTTATAGAAATGCTATCACTATCCAATTAACTAGTATCTGATTGTTTTATTATTTTTAGAGATTTAACTATCAATATGAGGAGATGAAATCGTGATAAGTTTCAACCTTTTAGATATCCTATTGGAGTAATTCTAACTTTGTTTAAGGTGACTTTTATATTTTAAAACGGTGTATAAAAAATGAACGTTTTTTCAAATTCAAAATTTCAAAAGACAGGATATATTTTAATCCCATTTAATACTTACCAATACTTAATAATCCGTTTAGAGCATCCTAGAAGCTTGTTTAATCCCATTCGGCTTCTTCAAAAAAAGCTTCAGTAATTTTTAGGCATTACAGGAATAAAAAATTTCACTGCCGCTGAAGGAACTCGTGAAATTATTAAATATGAAGGGGAAGCTGTTGTTGACCAGTGTACTGCGCGGCGTTGGTTTGAAAAATCTAGTAGTGGAGATAAGACGTTGGAAATGAAGGGGCTCGGGGACGATTACTGGATATTGATGAGGTTCTTCAGGAAGCTGTTGAGTCAAATCCGTCCACAAGTACTCGCGAACCTGCCAGGGAGTGTGGTCTGTCGAATGATACTGTTAGTCGTCATCTACGCACAATTGGGGAAAAAGTGCTGTAGGCGGGTCCCTCACGAACTAACTCCTCAGCACTCAGCTAAGAAGTTTGACATTTGTGAAACTTTATTGTAAAAGCCTTCTGATATGAGATTGTCACCTGTGATGGAAAGTGGGTTTATTGGTGAAATCCGAATACCGGTGAGCAATGGATAGATCAGGCAGGGGGTCAATTAGAAAAATATCCATGTTTTGAGTTTTTGTAATTTTGAAGGTGTTTTTCTTCACAAAATTGTTCCTGATGGATGCTCTATGAATTCTGAACTCTACTGCGAACAAGTGGAAAGATTGTACGCGAAGTTGTCAGAGCGTTAACCTGCTTTGATCAACCGAAAAAGGAGTTTTATTCCAATAAGATAATGCTCTTCCTCGCACTTCCCATCGAACCAAAGAAAAGTTTAAAGAACTTCATGGGTTCGAACTCCTGCCTCATCCACCATACACTCCAGACCTCGCACCATCGGAGTACTATTTGTTTCGAACCATTCCAAAAAAAATCAAATTTGATAATTTTGCGGAAGAGTTCATTGACAGCCATTCCAAGGTATGGTAACAGCGTGCGATCGATCAATTGACTAGCAGATGGCTAATGACAGAATATAACAATGGACTATACTTTGAGTATTAATTGTATTTTATATCAAAGAAATAATAATACGAATATTTTGTTTGAAAAATATTTGGTCATTTTTTTTATACACCATCATATAGTACTAATAAAGAATATCTGATTGTTTTCGTTATGAGAAAATCCAACTGTATCTTCTTTAAACCCTTGTCAAACATTCACATATTTAAGACGCTATCTGAACAAAAGGGAAAATAATGGAAAGGGAAAATGTTAAAGGATAAATATATATATATATATATATATATATATATATATATATATATATATATATATATATTAATATATATAATATTAAATACTCTTTTAGGTTTCCACGGCCACTATTATTACAAAAGACTGTTGAGAATGAGATGATAATCATTCCCATTTCAGCCCTGAAGAACTCAGCTGTATCGCTGGCGAAACGTTGGCGAAAAATTTATCAACACGATCTAAACCAGAAGAATTCAACAAAGTTTTTTGTAATTATATATTATTAGTTATCCCCTTTCTAAAAGCGATAATTAAGTAACTATACGTTTGCATACTATACTCTGTTTGTTTACTATTAATGTGGGTTGGATCGGTATAGTTGGCATTCCAGCTGTGAATGGATAGTATGCATTGGATACATGTTCGTCCCTTGAGGCTAATAAGGATGCGGGTATCATTACCAATATTCCTGACAGCCTTCGTCTTGTGGTAATAAACCGATTAGTTTTGATTATTACCACAGCAATTTCATCCTTTGTACGAAAAACCCCTATAAATTATCCATTTCTTGTACAATGTTGTTAACTGCCTTTCATTTCCTTTTGTACAACCCAAGCAAAATCAGACGAGGTAAAAAGGATAATAACTTTAAAATAAGATATCGAAGCTCAAAAAGTCCGATGCCACTCCGCTCCCCACATTAACGGGATAGGGCTTCAAATCAATTCAGCCCGCCTTTTAAAATATATAGTGTATGCAAATATACATAATATACTGGAATGTTTAAAGGATTTTATTATTTACGAGCTTCGTTCCTAAATTAAGATCTATTTTAAAGCATAATAGAATTGTCTTTTTTTAAAATAATATTTATTTACCTTACATATATGAGGAAGAAAATGGTCCAAGTGGAGGTCAGAAACAATATTCTTATATAGGGAGAGCTATTTATTATATATAAAAAATATATTGTAATTGAATCTTGGAGGAATAAAAAAAATAAAAATATATATATATATATATATATATATATATATATATATATATATATTTTTATTTTTTTTATTCCTCCAAGATTCAATTACAATATATTTTTTATATATAATAAATAGCTCTCCCTATATAAGAATATTGTTTCTGACCTCCACTTGGACCATTTTCTTCCTCATATATGTAAGGTAAATAAATATTATTTTAAAAAAAGACAATTCTATTATGCTTTAAAATAGATCTTAATTTAGGAACGAAGCTCGTAAATAATAAAATCCTTTAAACATTCCAGTATATTATGTATATTTGCATACACTATATATTTTAAAAGGCGGGCTGAATTGATTTGAAGCCCTATCCCGTTAATGTGGGGAGCGGAGTGGCATCGGACTTTTTGAGCTTCGATATCTTATTTTAAAGTTATTATCCTTTTTACCTCGTCTGATTTTGCTTGGGTTGTACAAAAGGAAATGAAAGGCAGTTAACAACATTGTACAAGAAATGGATAATTTATAGGGGTTTTTCGTACAAAGGATGAAATTGCTGTGGTAATAATCAAAACTAATCGGTTTATTACCACAAGACGAAGGCTGTCAGGAATATTGGTAATGATACCCGCATCCTTATTAGCCTCAAGGGACGAACATGTATCCAATGCATACTATCCATTCACAGCTGGAATGCCAACTATACCGATCCAACCCACATTAATAGTAAACAAACAGAGTATAGTATGCAAACGTATAGTTACTTAATTATCGCTTTTAGAAAGGGGATAACTAATAATATATAATTACAAAAAACTTTGTTGAATTCTTCTGGTTTAGATCGTGTTGATAAATTTTTCGCCAACGTTTCGCCAGCGATACAGCTGAGTTCTTCAGGGCTGAAATGGGAATGATTATCATCTCATTCTCAACAGTCTTTTGTAATAATAGTGGCCGTGGAAACCTAAAAGAGTATTTAATATTATATATATTAATATATATATATATATATATATATATATATATATATATATATATATATATATTTATCCTTTAACATTTTCCCTTTCCATTATTTTCCCTTTTGTTCAGATAGCGTCTTAAATATGTGAATGTTTGACAAGGGTTTAAAGAAGATACAGTTGGATTTTCTCATAACGAAAACAATCAGATATTCTTTATTAGTACTATATGATGGTGTATAAAAAAAATGACCAAATATTTTTCAAACAAAATATTCGTATTATTATTTCTTTGATATAAAATACAATTAATACTCAAAGTATAGTCCATTGTTATATTCTGTCATTAGCCATCTGCTAGTCAATTGATCGATCGCACGCTGTTACCATACCTTGGAATGGCTGTCAATGAACTCTTCCGCAAAATTATCAAATTTGATTTTTTTTGGAATGGTTCGAAACAAATAGTACTCCGATGGTGCGAGGTCTGGAGTGTATGGTGGATGAGGCAGGAGTTCGAACCCATGAAGTTCTTTAAACTTTTCTTTGGTTCGATGGGAAGTGCGAGGAAGAGCATTATCTTATTGGAATAAAACTCCTTTTTCGGTTGATCAAAGCAGGTTAACGCTCTGACAACTTCGCGTACAATCTTTCCACTTGTTCGCAGTAGAGTTCAGAATTCATAGAGCATCCATCAGGAACAATTTTGTGAAGAAAAACACCTTCAAAATTACAAAAACTCAAAACATGGATATTTTTCTAATTGACCCCCTGCCTGATCTATCCATTGCTCACCGGTATTCGGATTTCACCAATAAACCCACTTTCCATCACAGGTGACAATCTCATATCAGAAGGCTTTTACAATAAAGTTTCACAAATGTCAAACTTCTTAGCTGAGTGCTGAGGAGTTAGTTCGTGAGGGACCCGCCTACAGCACTTTTTCCCCAATTGTGCGTAGATGACGACTAACAGTATCATTCGACAGACCACACTCCCTGGCAGGTTCGCGAGTACTTGTGGACGGATTTGACTCAACAGCTTCCTGAAGAACCTCATCAATATCCAGTAATCGTCCCCGAGCCCCTTCATTTCCAACGTCTTATCTCCACTACTAGATTTTTCAAACCAACGCCGCGCAGTACACTGGTCAACAACAGCTTCCCCTTCATATTTAATAATTTCACGAGTTCCTTCAGCGGCAGTGAAATTTTTTATTCCTGTAATGCCTAAAAATTACTGAAGCTTTTTTTGAAGAAGCCGAATGGGATTAAACAAGCTTCTAGGATGCTCTAAACGGATTATTAAGTATTGGTAAGTATTAAATGGGATTAAAATATATCCTGTCTTTTGAAATTTTGAATTTGAAAAAACGTTCATTTTTTATACACCGTTTTAAAATATAAAAGTCACCTTAAACAAAGTTAGAATTACTCCAATAGGATATCTAAAAGGTTGAAACTTATCACGATTTCATCTCCTCATATTGATAGTTAAATCTCTAAAAATAATAAAACAATCAGATACTAGTTAATTGGATAGTGATAGCATTTCTATAAGATTTTCCTCTTTTCTTTCCCCTTGGGACCCTCACTATCGGAAAGATATGATGGCCATGGTACAAAACCTCCACAAAGGTTTAGGTTTGGATTGCCATCAAATTCGAAATTATCATAATCGTTGTTGCCACTATTACAAATGGAGGATCTTGGATTGAATAGGTGTTCAGAACTGTACTTCTAAGGCAATGATTGTGCAACCCCTAGATTTTGCCACATACAAGAATGCTTAAATAATAGAGGCTTGGTGATTCCAGGACTTTTTTTTTTCAAATTAGAGAAGAAAAAATAATATCTTTCTGGAAAATAAATTATTTTTCTACTTAATAAATAATTATTTATCTGTCACTGCTGGTCTCGAATTCGAGTATATTAATAGGTGTTAATAGAATATAGTGCCCTTAAAGGATGATAGTGCCCTCTATCCCGTACATCATGTTAGTATAATAGGAAGTAAGAATATACTTGTATTTAAATGAGAGTTGTATATTGTACGTAAATTAATTTTTTGAAAGGGCAATACGAATAATTAAAAATCAGTGATTTCCATTTAATTTTACTTCATTTTCCTTTGTAATTAGCTTATTTTAGTTTTCCAATAAAAAGCGATTAGACTTTTAAATATTATTCCTTTCCGTTTAGGGAAAGCCGATCACCCCTGGAGCGGTCCCGCTTTGTCTCTGAGAAGGAAAATAGTGTCCAAGTTGGAGATAAACTTTCTTTGTCTAGCTCAAAAGGAAGGGTTTCTTTCCATTGGTCGATGGAAAAAACCTCACCATGACGATTGATCTTCATTGTCTGAGCTTTCTCAATCGTACGTTTTGTCATTCACGATTATTCCTTTTCTTTGTTAAAAAATCCTTTATCCCACCGTCCATGATGGCGGTCGGAAAAGCTGTTTTTCTCCTGACGGCCTTCTTTTACGCCTTTGAACAAGTTACAGAAACCAATAGTGAGGGGAAAAAACAGTGAGCTGGCAACTGAGCGTTTACTAACCCCAAATCGATACACGAATCGAGAAAAAGTATCAATATTGTGTCTAGCGTTACACCAGCGCGCTGTAGCGTCTGACCAGCGAAATATTCCTCACTTACGTATGTAATGCTTCAAATGTAATTATGCAGGAAAACGTTTTTTCCAGCCCCTATCCGGGGTATTAGAAACTGCACTCAACAATTAGATTGGCACAATCATTAAATGCTAATTGATTGCACAACACTTAACTCGCCCGTAACCATTCTTAATTATGTGAGCGGAATACGCAAAAAAAATTGCATAATGCTTACGAATTATGGGAAATGATAAATAAGCGTATGTGATCTTTTTTCGTCCAGATTAATTGCTGTGAAATAGTACGCACTACTTACCACTAATTCTTTAAGTGATACTATTAGACTTTGGTATCAGCTCTTTACAAATTATTGAAAGTACAACTTAAAGTAAAATAAATTAAAAAGTGGACCTGACCGATTAAGGTAATGAGTCAGTTTAGACAGTGACTTTAGGCCGAGCTTATGGTTTTATCAAGAATTAAATAAAAAACTATGCTTAAATCTCGAGCCCCGCCAAGGGCGCCGACATATCTAGTTACGTATTCTGATACATAGTTCATACAAAAAGCAATACTCTGGCTCGATACATCGAAATATCTTTATATAGTATTGACTATTTGTATATATTCAAAAATATCGATAAAATATATATTGAAGCTTTTTTTATTAATTTCGACATTCCTGATAGACATTTCTAATATACTTGTATAGCGATAGTCAGTCCGTTCTCTATGTGCAATGTCATATTCACTACGTTGTATGTATTTTGCAATTTAGTTTTTTGCCAAATATTATTGTGTCTATTTGTAAAATTGTTATTATTGGGTTTTTGGCAAATAATGTTGTTCGGTTAAAACTGAATATTTGCATTTGAAGTTTTTCTATTTCTTGTAAAAATTATGAATATCGAACTGTAAGTAATAAATTCAAGTTCATTTTTGTCAGTTAATTTTTCCAGGATGAGGAGCATTTTATTATTATCCGTTTCTAGTTGTGTACAAATTTTGCTAATCACAAGTAACGGTATGTCTGATTATTGAAAAAAAAAACCTGTACCACTACAACCCATGAAGGGTCTGGGGTTCTGTACATGGTAGAGACTGTACTGTTTCATGGACAACGGTTCTGCAAGGAGGGGACTTGTCCTAGGTATCGCTCAACCGTCAGGTTTTTCATCCTTGTTTTGGATACCCTATTTTTATAATATTTTATAGAGGCTGGGTGAGCCCCAGGAGGGTCCTAGATCACATATGATCCATCTGCCGCTGTAAACAGACTAAATAAAAGTACTGCCTGCAGCGGGATTTGAACAAGGATTTCCGGCATGGCAACTCAGTACTCTACCACTGAGCCAATCCGCTCCCGGTATGTCGTATTGTTAATATATATTATTACTTCTTCAACTTTTGTTATGATCTGAAGAAAAAATTGGACTTGAAAACTTTACTTAAGACAAAACAAGACATTGATATTGCCATTGAATAACTTGCTACATCAATAAAAAGCACTTTACATGACAATACCTTAAATCATAAAATTAATAATTCACAACAGACTGGCTTGCAACAGCATAGAACTTGATGCCCAACGGATAAAACTATCTTTACTAAATTGACTAACCAACTAAAAGCAGAATTTAGAAAATTCAAAAACTTAACTGAAAATCTTACAATTACTGACAAAATATTATGGATGACCACCAAAAAGGTCATTTGATTAAATTCAAAGACTTTAATCACCCACTCCTCAATTAATAAATTCAACGTCTGGTCACGAGCTGATGAAGAAAAAGCTCAGTTTTTCGGCCAACACCTCTATAAAACTTTTCATCCACATCCCGATATTATGAATCCAACTCAGCTTGAATATATAAAAGCAGAGTTAAATGTTCCTACCAAAGGATTCTATCCTTCAGAAATATCGAATGTTACTCAGAGATTACCTTCTTGCAAAGCTCCTGGACACGACCTCATCTTCCTAGAAAAACCATTCTATTCCTCACCCACTTATATAATGTATAAGTAAGTGTAATTTCCCTAACTCTGGAAATTATAAAAATGAAAATGATACCTAAACCTAAAAAAAACGGAATACCCTTCCTCTTACCGTCCTATCTCACTTTTATGGATAAAATCCTAGAAAAGCTCAACCTAAAACAATAGTACCCAGGGCCGGCTTTACCTTATGTAGACAGTGCGGGGCACATGGGAGCCGGGTTTCAGGTGGCACCGCGAGGCATATCAGGGTCTCAAAATATTTCATTTCATGTTGATCCCATAGCAAAATTTGTTTAGTTTCATGGGCACATTCCCCTCCTCAGGGGATTTGCCGTTTTTTGTAACACCTTGTATAACTTTAGATGTTCAATTTTAATCGCTTGTCTACTAGAGGGCACCTAGGTCACGATTGCACACGAGCGCGACATGGGCTAGAGCCGGCGCCGATTGTACCCCATCCTAGATCCAAACCACATTCGAACATCCATCCGAACATCCCACCCTACTATCCAGCAATGTCACCGTGAGGTGAACGTTGTTTCCTCTGCATTGGAACGTACATTATATTGTTCGGAGGCTTTTCTTGACGTAGAACAGACTTTTGACCGAGTCTAGGACCCGGCATTGCATTACAAACTCCGCCACATCCTACCCCCTACATGTTTTCTCGTTATCCAGTCCTATCTCACTAACAGGTCATTCAAAGTAAACCACAATAATGTATTTTTATCCCTGTTCTTAATCTGCTTGTGTTCCTCGAGGCAGTAACCTCGGCCCGATATTCTATACAGTTTACAAAGCTGACATACCAACCCATCCTAATACTATCCTTGCCACATATGCTGATGATACGTGTGTATTATCAGTCAACAATAATCCACTTATTGCATCTCATACTCTTCTATCCCATATCACTGACCTTGAAGAATGATGTCAAAACTGGAGGACAAAAATGAATTCCCATAAATCCATTCAAATAACCTATACCCTTTCTTGGAAAAGAATGACTTCCTGTCTTCCAGTATCCTTCAGTAATATCCAATACTTATAATTACGTAGAAATCCGATTCTTAGGATTACACCTCGACAAACGTTTAACTTGCAATCGTCAAGACTGAAAAGACATGAAACTGCTCGCCATTTCAGTCTACGGTAATACTTACTCAACAAACCCTCTAAGCTCTCTATTAATTACGAAATACTCGTAAGAATGACAGTCATTACAACCATCTGGACATACGGAGTAGAGCTTTGGGGCTCCACTAAGCCATCGAATTCCTCACGTTTCCAACCCTTACAATCCAAAATTCTTAATGCTCCTTATTTTGTTACGAATAAAGTCATCCATAATGAACTCAATTATAATTATAAGTCCCATTTGTTGCTGATTTGCCGAACCCGATTCTAGTCTTTCCTTGACAAACTTCATTCCCACTTAAACCCACTAGTTTCAAACCTAGCCAAGCGTCTGAAAAGAAAAAGGCCCCGTGACCTTCTGATTTGAAATTGTTATTTGAGTACTGCCACTTGGTAGTTGCTCTGCTTGTCTTTTTCCATGCTTCTGTGTATGATTTATGCCATTTACTTGTTGTATTGTTATAATAAACTTGCTAATTTCAACGAATAAATTAATTTTAAAAAAGTATTACTTCCTAATTTTATTAAAGATTTTGGCTTTGGTGTTGTGCATAAACATGTTAAATTGGGTATGTTTTATATTTGTACTCAATTCTTCTTATTGAATTAAAAAAAATAAATGTTACTTAGCACATTAGAGCATTCTTTACGCTAGATTAGTTCCAGAACTGCCGCAAATAAGGCGAATGTATCTGGTGCGACGCATTGAGGCGGAGAGCCTGTTCGAATCCGTGGGTACTAACGGATAAACTCGAAAAGATCTTCATAAAAAATAAAATATCGCTTTGATTCTCCTACAATGAAATCTTTAATACTTAGGATAAATAAATAATAGGTTTATCGATCCCCAAGGTTCAATAACGAAACCACCTATCGCTGTTTACTTATCTCGACCTACCAGAGTCCGTCCAAACCCAAATCCGATCATACTAAAAATGTCATAAAAACGCAATCCTACCACCGACACCTCGGGCTACTCTCCAGCTATGTATCAGTCGGATCAGCGCCTTTTATATGTTTTGTTATTCGTTGAATGCCAACACATTTCTAGTTCAAAAAATGATATGAATATTTTGGTGTATCCGCTGTTATCAAATGAATTGAAGTACTTCAAAACGACTTCTTTCTATAGAAATGTTGAGGGCATAATAGTTTATCTTCCCTGCCAAGAATCACTAACTTAAGGACTGATGTGAATAAGAGAAATTTTTCTCTCAAAAACGATAACTCGCCGATCCCACTTTCACGACCGCTAATTTGGAAAAAACTTTATAATGAACCACAATGTGTAAATCTTAAAAACGGTTGTTTCTGGTGTCATTTCACTTTAAAATAAATATCAGTTATGTTATTAAATCTTTAAGTCAACAATTTACTTATCTTGCATCTGCACTGGCGCCATAGCCATTAAAAACAAAGTAAGACAGTGTAATGTAAAAGCTTGCCGTTTTTTTCAATACTTCCTTAACCTGAAACTTTCGAAATTACGTAAAACAATGGGTTTCACATAAATTCAAATATCATTACTAACATTACTTCATGAAAGAAATTAGTTAGATACATTAATTAAGTCCTGTGAAAGTATCCCTCCTATCATGACTGTTATGTCATTTCCTTGAAATGCATGTTCATCCAACTCCCTGGTTGTCAATGCAGTAGTTTTATTTTATATATATATATATATATATATATATATATATATAACTACTGCATATTATGTAACATATTTTTAATAAATTGCAATTATTTTACGGTTTTGATGAAAATATATGTAAAAAAAAATCATTAAAATATCTGACTTGATGGCCTCAGTTATCAGTTAAGCCAGGGAAACGACGATAAGATTACAATATTCGGTAATAGTTAGTGAAAAAAGTGATGAGAAATAATGTGATAAGAAGTAAAAAATGTATATAATAAATAGAAAAACATTTATTGATCATTGACAAACACTGCCCCGATTTTGTTAAAATTTTGTGTGAATTCGGGAATTGTATAGATTCCCGATCGGAACCGACAGGTAATATTTCATAAATAGCTAACTTATTATTTTTGTTAACTTATTATTTCTTAATTAGTTAACTTATTACTTTTGAACTTATAAGGGGATGTTTCTTAATTATTTAACTTAATATTTTTTGTATTGTTTGTTTTATTCAATTTGATATGTTGATATAGATATAGGAAAATAGGTTGATACGTTTAGCCAGGGAAAACAAATTATTTATTATCTGTTGTTTTATTGGAACAGAAATTTTGTTCCTTTTCCTAGTCCTGAAGATGACCTTCATCTTAGGCCGAAAACAATAAAATAAGTTTTACTTATTAATCATTAATAATTAATCATTCACAGCACCCCATGACTAATCCATTATTGCAATTAACCAGTCAACTATTTTCCACTAAAATATTGTTTATCTAATAAAATTTGTTTAAATGAAACATTTGATTGCTAAAAATACTAATGTAAACTATAAAGGTAAACAATTCCTGTTAATTATATCATAAAACATGAAAAACGAATTAAACTATTCCGTAGCCCTTAAAACATTATGTTTGTCATTGTGGAATCAGTTCCTAATATTAATCAAAGAGAAAGAACATAGTATCAACAGATCAAATTCATCTTTACAATTTCATAATATTCGACTTTCTTTTTTTTACGATTTCATAACATTTTTTTAAATTTTGTTCAATTCACGACAAAATCAATAAAAAATAATAAGTTAACAAATTAAGGAACATTAAACATTTATACTGTTAACAATTTATGGTTTTACTAATAATAACATAAAAAGTAACCGTTTAATCTTTTCGGTTCCCCTAAAAAGATTTATTTGACATCATGGAATCAACTATTTTAAGTTCATAATGGTAAGCAAAGTTAGAAATAGTATCGTATGGGTCAAATTCATCTTCACAATTTCATAATTAAAAACAAGAAACAATAAGTTAAAATTACGAAACATTATCTGTCGTGAGTCTAGACTATTCTGGGATCCACACAAAATTTAAAGAGAGGTGTATCTAAACCGTCTCAAAACCACTTGGATGCACACAATAGTCCAATCACAAAGAATAAACTATCATAATAAAAATCAAATATCTTATGTTTTGCTTGGCACATCAACAGATGTAAGGTTTCATTTAAAGATGTGATCAAAGGCGGTTGAAATTTTTTTTGATCGGAGCACTGACGGTTGAAAAACCTGCCAACCTTCTTTTATTTAGTTTAAATTTTTAAAAAGCATTATCTATCGGATCGAATTGTGAATCTAAACCATCCTCGGTCCCCCTTGAATATTCACAAAAACATTCATTAAAAAAGACCCATTCGTTTAGGATTTCAGTGACAAACAGCAAACAGAAGAAACTTTTATATACATAAATATATATAAGCATGTACCACTGCAACCCATGAAGGGTCTTGTATCACCCTCTCCCTCTCTCTTTTTTTCTATTTATCCTATTGTTTGAGATTTGTATTATTTAAGATATTAATTAAATAATACCTTAAGGTGTATTTATATGAGGTCCATGAACGTTTTACATATGTAATAGACTAGAAAACATCATCACCTCAATCTTGAGGACGAACCGGGAAATTCAGGAAGTCATTTGTTGTGATAGCCGCTACTATTTTCCAATAACTTTTCTGTTAAAAAACCTCCTGTTATAATAACTGATTTTAAACTTCATCCGAAAAAGTTAGAAACATTTATTTCAGATATTTTCAACGTTTTCTTTAATTTTGTCTTTAAAAATTTATTCTATGTAATTATTATAAAATTTGATTTTGAGCTCAAGAAATGGTTACTTACCTTAATCGTCAGTCAAAAGACATACCACCCTTTTCTAATTTTCTCTGGAATTATATTTTTTCCGAGAATCACACACGTGCAAATTTCCTTTAACTTCTAATAAATTAGAATTACCTTTTCTTTTTTTTATGTTAAGGTAAAAAGCAACTCTTTATTGATTAATCCGCATTGTTTTTTAAAAATATATATGATGCGGATATGTAATACAAATCAAATATTTTCCAAGGTCTTAAGGTTATGATAAACAAATTGAAGTTTACCATAATTATAATCTACCAACCTGAGAAATTAAATTGATCTTACTTCAATGGAAAGACTTAAGGTTCATCTTCCAAAAGGCAATTTAATATATTTAGAAGGTTCTGGAAGAAAAATTCGAGCGATCCAACCGTAATTAATGAATCGCTATAATCATGGTTAATATTGCGAGATCCTAATTCCAGTCCTAGAAATTCAGTTTTGTAACTAAAGTTACCCAACAGCCCCTCATTTTTATTTTTTGTGTAACTTATATGGATTTATCGAAGCGAACACATTTCTGGCCGGCTGTCATTTGGTTCTAGAGAAGTGAGTTGGGAAGCCGAGAGAGCAGGAGATGGTGAGATGACGATAGGAGAGAGATCGCAATTCATTAGAGCCGTTTCCATCTGTTTTCTCCTTATGTAAGGCTACTGGACATTTATCAGCCCGTGTTACCTCTACGTGAGGCCAATGAGTGAAACCTGCTCCAATTGAGGCGGTCCCTCTGACGCAAACAATCACGATCGTGGACGCTTTATGATCAATTTCGTTCTTTTTCAAATTGAAGTCGTGATAAAATGATTTGCGGGACGCACCGGTTGCTAGTTTTCCATTACCGAACCGACAAATGAGGAAGTACCATTTCTTCTCTTCTCTGTTTTATTTATTTTTTCAGCTGTCATGGTGTTTGGGATTTTTTTCATCGTCATCTTGGCTATTCCAGCGATTATTCTTTAACCACGTTTTTAATACTGTGGTGTTATTAGATCACTATTCTTATAATTTATCATTATTCTTAGTTTCAAAATACAATTTCAATGGAATTTCAATAGGAGGTTATCTGTACCCTCGTCCAGGATACTAATTATAATGCTGGGTAATAAAAAATGATTCAATCCAAGATTAAAATCTGGATTATAATTATAACCCATAATCTAAAAAATGTATTTGATATTGAAGGTGTTATATAAGGTAATATTTTTTCTGTACATATTATTTATTACATAAATTTTATTTTGTCCGTATTAATTAATACAAATATATTGAATATAAATGTACTAATTACAGAACAAATTTATAATATAAAAACATTGTTTATATTCTTTATTATTTTAGAATCAATCCGAACCAGCAACGACCTTGAGTTTTTAGGAAATTAAAAAAAAAACTTTTGCTGTAACTCTTCAAAGTATAAGTTTGTTTGACTGCAACTTGATCTTCATAATAGCGCAGGAGGACCATCCAAGCGGCTTCATTGACCCATTGATCCCTGCTGCTCCGCCAGGCACGAGCAGCTGGATTACATCACAGTCATATTATTAAATACATCATTAAAATAATAAAGTTTTAAAATTTAGCCTATTAGAAATGCAAAATACAACACTCTTTTCCATTGGACATGGAAGAAAAGAAAAGATTTCTGGAAGTTCTGGGTTCCGGAGATACGTGCTCGAGAGCTGAAGAGTGGGTTTCCCACGGATCGCGGATGTTCGGCCCATTGGCGCAGTGACCACTGATGGCCCACTTCCGACCCACCCCCACCACACCACAATTAAATTATTTACGTTTTTAACCGATCCCTTTGGATCCTAATGCCATAATGAACCATCAAATCCGGGCACGGCACCTGGAAATAAAATCACTACTCCCTTAACGACCTCTCACAAAAACACTGTTTCCTCCCTCTCCTTTAGAAATCGTTAATTCTCACACTCCTTTCTTCTACACCCCATAATTAGGGCAACCTGCCTTAAGTCTTTTGATCAGTTTTGCATCTTTTGTCACTATTGCAATTATTTTGGACGATGATTATATTGATAAATGTTCTTTGTGAAAGGAACAATACACATGAAAACACTTTCGATAAATAGGAATCTTTGTTTGCGTGGTGAGGAGATTTCCTCCAATGGTTTTAGTCAGAATGTGACACATTCATTTCTAAGGATTTAAATGCATCAAGATATATCAACTTTCTCAAAATACTGTTGATGCGTGTTGAAATTCCATTGTAACTTGAAAACGTGTTGACAGAATTTCTATGATTCAGTAATGTAGACCCTCGAAATTTCAATTAAAACAAACTTGGCAAAAGCAAGTTTTATATATATATATATATATATATATATATATATATATTTTTTTTTTAAGGAGGTTTGGTCTTGTTTAACATGCTGCTGTAGGAAATTAACCAGCTGAAATAGTTTGTTTGATTGTTACATTATATTCAACAATAATAGTGGCTATCATTAAATAACTAAAAATTTAAATTTATTACTTCCCTAGCGGGGATTGCACCATAGTCCAAATGGAGATAGACCAACTCCTAACAGATGAACTCCAAATAGTCCAAGTTCAAGTTGGAGTTGGACTCTTCACCTCACTGCCCTGAAGATGACCTAGATCTTAGGCCGAAACGTAGGCATAATAAGATATATCATTCTTATTTTGTGTAATCATTGACTGCACCCCCCCATCATTTCATACCACTCTAATCTAAACTACTTTGATAAGCTTTGCATAAAATTGTGGGGGTACAGATATTTTGGTAAACTGGTTTTAGAAGGGGAAGATTTGCTTGAAACCAAAATTTTGTCTGAGAATATTCTTGGAGATTGTAATGGAGAGAACTGAAAACAAAATGACATCATGGTATCTTTTTGTAGAATTCGAGAATGCGTATGGCATTATTAATATTACTACATTATTCAAAGTACTGTAAAAATTTGGCATGCCAATAATATTAGGACAATACTTCTTGTAATAGGTTTCATCAAAATACTGGGAGCATAGGCGGATCAGGGGAAGCACGGGGGTACGTGCCCCCCCCCAGAAAAAAATCCTGGATCCGCCCTTGACTGGGAGGGTGCTGAAGTAGTACTTTTTTAAGCTCACTTAAAGTAAGTTTTAAATCGATATGGGTTTGCGACAGGGTGATGGGTTGTCATGTCTGCGGGTTACTTTGCGATCTGAAAAGCCAGTAAAAGATTCAGAGATACAGGTAACATCATGATTGTCCAGTAAAGTATATAAATCTGGGCCTATTTACTCGCTAATGAATTTCAAGATCAAATCAATTTTAGCTAACGCCTCTCTGACATTACAACGGGCAGCTGCTTCGATGTGGGTTTCGAACGAGACCAAAACTAAATATATTGTATTATGGCAAGGCGGGGACTAGCAAGGGGTATTTTTTGTAGAAATGGATAAAGAATTTAGGAATTAAACTACCTCGGATCCCACATAGCATCAGCAAGTAGAAAATAGAATTGAGTAGAGAAATAGAACCGTTCTTATTTTGGGTGGAAGATGCAGAACAGGAGCCGTCTACTCACGAGGCAAACAACTGTCAGATTAAGAGTTTAATTAGTGCTACGTTGGTCGGCGCTAGACGATGATGATAAAGGCCGATAAAAATGTCTATCTAAAAATAGATAGATATGTAGTCTTGTAATTAGTGTGGCAATTCAAGGTTCATTGCCATGCCCTTTATGATTATTTTCATTCACTCATTTTTCCATAGCATTACAGTCTCCAGAGGCTAACCAGTTAATGGCTATTATTGGCATCGTCTTTCTTTATTTAAGTGCATTTTGACAGCTATGGTCACTAGAAATTTTACAAATTTCCATTTTAAAAAGTTCAAGTATGTGTATACCCTGTTAATCGTTAATAATGTTTAAGGGGGTTTAGCTATTGATTTTAATGAAAATCTGATTAATTACTATAATCACAGCACCTAACCAGTTTTAAAAAATACGAAACGCCGTTTCAGCTATAGCTATTCAGTTATAGCTACAGCAACACTTACTAGACAAACTCCCTAAGCTTACAATTTATTACAAAAGACTCATATACGTGACTAAGACCTACTTGTATTTCCGGAGTAGAGCTTTGGGGCTCCACTAAGCCATCAAATTCCTTCATCCATTCATATTCATCCATCCTTTCAATCCAAAATCCTTAATACTTTTTAAATATTTTATTTGAAAAGAAAAGATATGGCCAGGACCGGGTAATGTTAATTGAACATTACTTTATTTTGGATCTAGTTGACTTTAAGTCGTTAATATTATTATAATTTACTTTATTTTTATATGATATAATTTTTTTAAATATTTTATTTGAAAAGAAAAGATATGGCCAGTACCAGGACTCGAACCCGGGACCTTCACCTCTCCATGGTGACGCCTCAACCATCTCGGCCATCCTGGCTTCGCTTCACGGCCAGCCATATCCCCTCTTTTCAGTTGATCCTACATCTCCGTGTTCTCGCAATTTGCGATGTATACACGGGGAGAATGTTAATTGAACATTACTTTATTTTGGAACCAGTTGACTTCAAAGGAGGGGATATGGCAGGCCGTGAAGCGAAGCCAGGATGGCCGAGATGGTTGAGGCGTCACCACGGAGAGGTGGGTTCGAGTCCCGGTCCTGGCTATATATTTTCATTTCAAATAAAATATTAAAAAAATTATATCATATAAAAATAAAATAAATTATAATAATATTAACAACTTAAAGTCAACTAGATCCAAAATAAAGTAATGTTCAATTAACATTCTCCCCGTGTATACATCGCAAATTGCGAGAACACGGAGATGTAGGATCAAGTGAAAAGAGGGGATATGGCTGGCCGTGAAGCGAAGCCAGGACGGCCGAGATGGTTGAGGCGTCACCAGGGAGAGGTGAAGGCCCCGGGTTCGAGTCCCGGTCCTGGCCATATCTTTTCTTTTCAAATAAAATATTAAAAAAATTATATCATATAAAAATAAAATAAATTATATTAATACTTTTTACTTTGTTACGAATAAAGTCATTCATAATGACCTCAGTGTCCCATTCGTTGCTGATTTTCCCCGAACCCGATACTAGTTTTTCCACGACAAACTTTATTCACTAGTTTCAAACCTCGCAACCTCTTCAATTCCCGATAATCCTCCAAGGCGTCTGAAAATAAGATGGCCTCGTGACCTCCTAAGTTGAAATTTTTATTTACCACTGGTAGTACTTCTCTACTTGCCTTTATCCATGCCATTATATTTACTTGTATTATCATAATACAGTTGTAAAGTTCAGTAAATATTTTTTTTTTAAAGTTAAAATACAAACGAACGATAAGTGACTTAAAATGCAATGACTGAAATATTTTCAAACACAACTGTATATGAATAGCCTATTGTTCTCGAACATCAAAGCGGTACCGCGATATGAATCTCAGCAACTATCAGCCGACAATAAAATTTGATACATGTAGACCAAGGCATATTGTCGTTAAGGCTAACCAACATATTTGAATTATGGCGGAGTAAAGTTAAAGCATTTTCGAATTGTAAACGAATCTTGTAGTACATGATATTGTGGAACGCACTGATCTTATTAGATCGATGTTAACTCTTTAATTTTTTTCATAATCGGTGTATATAGATCTACAACTAAAAATATCAATTATGAACACTATAGAAATATACATTCAGACATTAGGTTTAATAGGTACAATAAACTTTTGGAACTTTCTTAACTACCTGAGGAGAAACGTATTTTACTAAAAAAAAATTGTCTTGCTTTGTTGATTGGTAAATATGACGGAAGCTAAAAACTGACATCTATCACTGAACATAGTGTTCGGGATAAGGTATTTTTCCATCTAACCCCCGAACACTATGCAACCCGAAGAAGCACCTATTTGCCACCATTCTTCCTCTTTGGATTTCAGGTTGCATTTCATTGTTGGCGTTTATTTGGATACCAAGATATGCAAATCTGTTCACGCTCTGAAAAGTTTCCTAATTTGATGATTGCTTCTTTATGTCCTTTTTCATTTCTCTGACTCGCACAGATAAATTTTGTTTTTGATTCATTAGAACCAGGAACCCATTCCTCGCAGTATCGAAACTTGTCCTAGTCATGTCCATATCAACGTCAAGCCCAAGCAAACCGTATTAATAAATATAATGCATCCAATTGTATACCCGACCTTCTGACCACACCCTCCAAGGCAACAAGTTAAATAAAAGGCCAGGCAGGCAGCCAGCCACCTATCATCGTAATGCAATTCTTTCGTTGTCACTATGATCAGTAGAAACAGTTTTGTTGGCGTGCCTATTTTCAGTAGCTCTTTCTATAGCATTTTCCCATCAATACTAACATCAAGATACTAAGCTTTCTGTAAATCTATGAATATGTGATGGGTAGTGATGTTCCCTCCTTTTTTCCGGAATTGTTCGTAGGGAGAATATTTGGGATGTTGCGCCTTTACTTCTCATGAAGTCTGCCTTGTAATCTCCTATTTCTCGCTCTGTAAAAGGAATAATCCTCAAGATGGGGGATCCTTGAGAAACTTTTATATGCGCTTGAAAGTTTTAACAGCCCGGAAAATCCCCTTTCTTGTGTATAGGACATGTAGTTGTCTGGTTCCATTCTACCTGCATTTCTTCCGTTTACCGCACGTACATAATTATATCAGGGAGCAGCATTCCTTTCTTCCATACTTTAGCAATACGGCATGTAATTTAACTGCTCCTTGTGTCATGTATTTCTTTATGTACCTGATAGCCTCCTGCACCTCATCCAGGTCGGGTTGGTTCAACCGACCAGGATGGTTCAAGTTCTCCGGTGGGAACTTCTGTCGCTGACCCATCCTGAGAGGTCTCTTCTCCATTTAGAAGGTTCCTGAAGTAGTCACTCCGTTGCACTAATACCCTCCCCTAGTCTGACAACTTGTTGCCATCTGTATCCTTGCATTTCTTAGCTCGGGGCTTGAAGTATTTTGGGGCATTATAAACCTGTTCGTAGAACTTCCTCCCCTCACTTTGGTTCCGAAGAACTCTTCCATCGTAGTCACTTCTCTTCCCTTCTATTTTATCCTATACTCCTGGACTGAGTTTCTAGTGAATCTTCTTTAGCCCAAATGCTGCATTTTTCTTTCTTCGATTTCTGGTACTCGGCATCAAACCATGGTATTTTCATGTAGGTAGTACCTTCTCCAACACTTTGTTTTAAACGTCAATTATAAATTCCCACCATTCACTCCATCTCCTGTTGATTTTCCCCCCATTTCCCATGAGTTTGGTTCTTTTCGTTTAGGACGGTCGAATATCTTTCATTTACCTCAGGATCCTTTAAAATTTGTATTCACTTAGGCTCCCTACATTTTTCTTTCGTTTCGTACCATGAATATGCTGGTCCGTATCCTTGCCACTCAAGGTAATGCTCGGAGCCAACATTCGCTACACGATAAGACCGCACTTTCATCTAGTTGTTTATATGCCTCTCGCTCATGAGAACATGGCCAATTATAATCATTCGATTACTAAGCGCCAAATTTAGTGGGAAAAATTGCGCTTCCAACAACTAGGCCTCCGGATTAGGCAAAGTCAATGGAAGGTCTCAGGCCTTCCTATCTGTGCTTTGCAATCGCCATTAACAATTTTAGTTTCTGAACCAAGGCAATAGTCCAGATATTGGTCCAGGTAGAGGCCATTCTTCTCCTCACCATTCTAGGGTTCTGTTGTCGCTTGGATTCTCAATTTATACAAGACAATACTCAATTTATAATCCCTCTAATGCGAATGTTGCAAATTCTAGAGTTGATTGGCTTGAATCCCATCACAAGGTGGGCGATTCTCTTACAGCAAATCCTATTTCAAAGGTATGCTATTTCCATACCTATTTGGCTATAGTAAAATTCCTTGGTCCGTCCATCTCATCTCCTGGATTGTAGAGGAATAGAACATTCAAAGTTCAAAGTTTAGGCTAATGTCTTTTCTGTTATATCATTCCGACTTATCTCTTTGCCGATTTCGTGATTATTATTTTGTCGGAGGAGAACATTATCGGCCCTCTACTCCAAATCGGGTGAAGGAACTGCCTCCTCGTAGCGTCCAGACACACTTTCCCATCCGGAGTGGCTACCAAGGGGAGGGTACTTAAGTGTATGTACTGGATATGACCTTTCTCTGTACGTGTGGAGGGTTGTATGCAGTATACTCAATATGAGTATACTGTATGTGCGTTAAGTGTTAGTTGTCCCCCAACCTGGATGACCAATGGCCGATTGCAGCTTGATAGCTGACCAATGGGAGGGCCACATCCCTACACCTGTTTATATTTATGAACACACTTATTTCAGATATTATTTGATTTGGAATTTTGATTTTTTTTTTTTATTAGACTGACTGCTTATCGAGAAAATCTTTAGGCTTTATATATTATGCTAAGACCCATAGGAACGGAATATTAATCATAAAATCTTTTCTAAGAGAAAAATGCTTTAAGGTACTTACGAGTCGCTATCATGTATATTACAACGCCATCTATCCATATTTATCAATTTTTGTTTATAAAATTATTAATGCTAAAGAGTTTGTTTATATGACGTGCTAATTTCAGGATTTGAACAATTCTTTTCGGGTTTGATAGATCAAATGATAAATTGCCAGGAAAAAGGCAGACAAATTGTTTACAACATATTAAATCGTATTAAAAACAACAATTGTACACAATTTGTTTACACCTTGTTAGCTCTGTCAGAGATGACGATAAAGTTCAGCTTTTAATACATCATAAGAGCAAGTGGAGGGTGCGCTACTATGCAATGCTCCTTAATCTGTAACTATAAGTTGTGCTGGAATTCTGTTCTCATTGTAGCTACAAAAAACCTCATCTTCAACTAAGCTAGTATCATGACAAATATTTGGTATAATTTTCCTTCGACTTTGTCGTCAGACTAAACGATATAACGATAAGGCAAGGTTAAGCGATGAGATCGTCTTACTGTTTTTTGTTTTTTTTACTAATTCATTCATATCATTGCAACGGCTTGTTACTGTCAGTTGTTAGTGATTTATTGATATTATAGGAAAGAATATCAATACATAAATATATGTATATTCATTAGCATATTTACAGGTACCCCGAAGCGGTACCTCTAGACACATCACGAGTAAATAAGCATGCCTACACCTCTTCCAGAGTGCGGCAAAGTGAAAGAAGCCCTTTCCCCTGGAAGGCCACAAGATGAGTGAAACGGGACAGTCGGAATGGAACCAGATTGGTAGATTAGAGGCGGGATGTGCGGAGCGGGTGAGCGGTGTCGAGGAGAAACGTCAAAGGTAAGAAATTTCACATGGTCTAGGAGCGGTCTACATTTCCATCCGAGCCCTGTCATTAGGACAAATTGAAAAGTAAGATTGATGCTAAGCTCACCATACCGTCAGCTACACTCTAAATAGCATCCAATAATCGCTGTATAATACGAGCCGCATTATCCTCTCCGCTCTCCACGTCATCTCCGCCATTTGCCCGCTCCTATCCAAAGCCTATCTTAAATAAATATTAAAATTTCAAAAATTAATAATTTTACACTCAAATAACTGTTACACTGATAGAAAACATTTTTTTCAATTTTCAACAAACAAAATATTCTAGCATTCATTCATTATCTTTTTTTTGTGTTCAAATTCGCTAAAATGAATCAAATTCGTTACACCAGTAAACAATTAAATTGTCTTTAGAATTAGCAAGGCCCTGTTTTCTTATTGGAATAGTATAACTTAAATGTTAAATTTTAAAATGACTTCAATTAAAATCTATTCAAAATTGTTAACCAATTCTGATAGCTAGTAATAATACAAATTCGATAAACATAAACCGTGAAAGATAAATATATTTTTTGCATTTGAGCCTTCGAGGTGGTGGGATGTTTCTTGGGTGCATTATTCATGTTTTGTTTTGCTGTTATTCTCTTTCTACCCTGAGGATGCCTGAATGGGCGAAATATTGGACAGATATTTCTATTTCTGTTTTAGTTTGGAGACTTAAGTCTTTTCGTTGGAATTTTTCCACGGCCTTCACATTTATGTAAGGTCTCTTTTTTACTTTTCATTATAAATATATTTTCTTATTGAAAACAAAATTTCAGGTATTACAGAATTAATATAGATCTAAGATCAATCGTTGAAGAGATAGGTTTTTTTTATGGTTATAGAGAATCCAATAAATGACTAAAATTTACCTAAACTCAAAATTATTGCTTACTCTCTGTCTACTTTAGTTTTTTATGTAAAATTTAAATAACAATTATCTTTAATGCCTCATCGTGGGACATGAAATACTTCCAGCGGTGCTGGGGCTCCGATGTCACATACTATAAATATAATAATTTAATTAAATTAAGTGATCCTCTACGAAGTCACTTCTGTAATTTGTCCATCAGTATTGTGTATCACATCATTTTTACTATTATACTATGTTTATCAATTTATTAATAATACTATTATTCTTGTAAAACCAAATTTTTAAGTTGTCAATACCTTGTTTATTTAGATATTCTGATAGCATTAGTTTCATAAAGACGACCTGCAAAGAGGTTGAAAACGTTTCTTTTTAATACATATTTTTTACCTTGGACCGCCTCTCCTACCATCATTTCTTCAATTTTTTTTCAACGTTGTTTCCAATAATTGGTGAGCAAATGAAACATTTACAACAACAAACTTGATTTGTCCATTCAGCTGTTGGGATATGAGATGGGAGTGTGGCTCTAGCTAAATGATAGATTTTTGCCGAGGGAGCGGGACAATAGAAGCTAATGAAATGTGGCCAACGGTGCGCTGAGTGTGACTGGGAACGAAGCTGCCCACCCTAGCGTGTAATCAAATGGGATCTCTCAATAGCTACTATTGGGCCATTTGTTTCTCATTCTAATGGTGCATTGCTGTAAGTTTATCGAGCCTCCGAATAAGGTATGAATGATGAATCCGTAAGCCATTATTGAAAAACCCCCTCCACATAATAATGAGCCAGTAAATCTGTATTCGATCGGGGTAGTTAGACTCTGAGGTATAATAAAGTACTAAAGAAAAAGCCTGTCAACAGTGCTATTATGAAAGCGGATAATACATTTTATAAATGTCTAACGCAGGTCCGGGAAACAATGCCCTCCAGGAGGGGTTTTATTGAAGAAAATTCTCTTTATTCCACTCGAAGGAAAACAGGGAAGTTAAAAGGCTTATTGTGTCCCCGTTGGTGTAAAAAATGGGGTATGAGAAAAGGCTTTTTAACTCTCTCCTCAAATTTGTTTTATGAACAATATTGTTTTGGGAAGATATTGCTTACTTCCTATCAAAACCATTGAACCAATTTTGGTTGATAAGCATTTAAAATTAATTCCAAGCACAAAAGAACCAATGTTTATTCAAAAAACATTTTCTTTTATTGTGATGCTGAGATTATTTCACTTTTTTTTTTTTTTTTGCATTTTTATCCACCTTCATACAGTTTTGATATTATCACAACCCTGCTTAATTAAAGTGAAACCTGTCTGTAAATAATATTTTCACAACTGTCCATAATTTTCATAATAATCCACCATTAAATAAATCATTATTTATATTAAGTTATCACGCTTGAAATGTCCGACTTTTTAAAATATTTATGTTTAATGAGGCGACGGGATAGCTCAGTGCAGAGGGTAATGAAATACTGATCTCAGGGAACTGGGTTAGAGACCTGCTGAGCCAGACAAATTATCTATTCTATTGACATCTGTAATTGATCCTGTGTTCTTTCTATTGCACACTTAGCCTCTAAATAGTTGGTACCAGTATTTGGGTAAATACTTGGGTGTGTGTAAATGGACCGAATCGCCTCTATGTGTTTACTGAGCCCAAAATTATTCACGGGTTGTTGTGGTGAAAGAGTAATGCTTAGGGAAGATTTAAGTAATATATATTGCAGTACAATGTATTGATTCCCAAAAGGTATTTACCCTCTATAATTAACAATTTTAAACCTCCCTTTACTAATAGAGTTTGTTTTTTAGCTAGTCATTCAGATTATAGTTACAGTTCCAACTTAGCGATGGATAAATGCGATCAATCCTTTTGGTGAAGGAAGTTCTAACGAAAGAACTATACGTAGTTTGCTTTCAATATTTAACTCAACCATCATAAAATTACAAGCGGATGCATTCTAGGAGTTGAATTAAAATAACAGTATAATACATTTGCACATTGACAACACTGTAATGTTGTAAAAAAAAACAGACAACCATTCCTTTGGACATCTAACACCAAGTCCCGGTGGAGACCAGGAGCAATACCGGTCAGGTGGATAGTGGTAATAGCCTCCGTTGGTAGAGGTCCAGGAGGCGGTGGGAAGATGGAAGCAGCAAAGACTGCCGTGCAATCTTCTCAGGGTAATGGCATCACGGAGCGATGGGAACGCTCTACGCAGCCGAGGAAATTGTATATTTTCCAAAACAACTCCATTTCAGGAATTTATTAAACCTAAACAAAATAATAAAGGGGTAGCAAGTGCCGGTGAACATTCTCCCCGGAGTGTTAAGCCTTCAATTTAGCTACCTCCGGAACAGCAAGTAGTTCGGCACGTCCCCTATCCCTGTCTTTCTCAACTGTTTTTGACAACTTCCGACCGAACACGAGATATCTTATCCTTTTTAACCTTAGTTTCTGCAATGAACTACGCTGAGTGCCACAGTTCGTTCTATCTATCTATTTATAAGAGTGCCCACAATAATCTCATTAAACCTGCTGTATTGTACTGGGTCGTTTCATATGAAATGTCTGTTTTTATTATTTCTAAAGTTAAAAGTGGAATTAGTGGACTTCTGTTTTGTTTACTTAATAGATTGTATAGAGCTGTTATTAATCCTCTCTATTTGGATAATATTTACTACCACTACAATCGAAACAACATTGTTTAGTATGCCATCAAATATGACGCGTGTTTCCATACGCGATTTTCGAGTATTCTTTGTGGTTTCTTTGTGTTCAATGGCTGGAATAATTTATTTCTCCTTTCGACCTAAAAGGGAAACCATTATATGAACATCGCATTGCAGGGATGTTGACATAATGCGACAAAAACTTATCAAAAAACTACCTGAAGGGACCTTTACGCCAAAGTAGGGCAGCGCCAAAACGCATGTTTCACAGACAGTGAAGAAACAAACACAGCTGTGTTATGAAGTTGTGCCACACTTATATATCGATGTATATAGGTATATAGATATTTCGCCACTACCCCTAGTTTAGACCAATTTATGAATTACTAATTATTTCAAAAGACTTTGTTAATTTCTTCTGGTTTAGACCGTGTACAAAAATTTTTTGCCGACGATTCGTCAACCAAGCTGATGACTTCCTCAGGGCTGAGATGAAGACGAGAATCTCATTACATGTACAATGGTGTCGGTATGTGAGAACTATTGGGAGGAGAGGACGGTTAGTGTTGGGGATCGGAAAATTGCGAATTAAACTTGTGTAACAGTAAAATGAGATATGAATATGAAGTACAATGGGAAGGGTGCTCAGCAAAAGATGTTGTCCCCGAGTAGGCGTCTATGGACCTGTCTATGATTTATTTGTACCAATTAGGGGTGTTTGCAAAGAACGATTGTTAGTAAAGAATGAACCCATCCAGGTTCGCTCAGCCTTTTATAATTGTTATTGTTAATCAGTTATAAGGTAAAATTGAAGTAGTTGGAATCCTCCAAACAGTGTTTTGTATATTCGGTCATATCTCAAGTTCCTCTGGAAATTGTTCGTCAAAATAAATTCTGGTATAAACTGTATAGAAGGTTTAAAGGATGAGGCCCAAGATTAAATTGAGGAATTATAGAAGTTTGAGGTAGAATGTAATTCATTCACAAAAGCATAAATAAAACAATTGAATTAAAATAAATATAGGGGTTTGTAAAACCTCACCTGGGAGTATCTCAAAAAGACGATGTATCAAAATTTTTTTTTATCGAATATTTATTTAATTATAAATCAATTAATAGTATATATTTAAATATAGATCACTAAATAAAAACAATTTAATTCAAATTAGTTTTTTTTATTTTATTGTTTAAAGATAAATATAAATTTTAAAAATTCGAAGCATTTGTTTAAACTCTAAGCTGCATAAAATAGTAATTAAAAAATTACTGATGTTACACAAAAATATTAAACTGAATAATCAGTTCCTAAAGTTGAATAAAAATGCTTGCATTATTCATTGTGCATGATTTGTTAAATTTTCCACAACCACTTTGACCTCGTTTGTATTGAAATTATGTTTTCCTCTGGCATTGTTTTTGAGATAGGTCAGTTAATGTATTTTTAGACAATGGTTTAAATTATGGACAGAATGAGGTTAATTTTTTTTTCTTTCGTTTAAAGAAATGTTGGAAAGGCTGCTAAAGAGCATCACTATTGAAACGGTCTTATTTATTCTAGTATCATTTATAGATGACTCTATAATCTATTTTTTTAACCCATAGTATTTACATTTTTTCATGTACGTTAATTACATGGACATTATACATTGAAATATCTGAATTAAAAAAACATGCATAAATTGATTTTATATGATTCAATGAAGCTGTTGAAATTTTATTAAAGTGAAATAAACAAAACACTCCAAAGTGAAAGACATTAGAGTTAAAAGAGTTCTGGTTGACTAAAGTATACGCACCTGAAAAGAACCAATCCACATTTACTTGCTTGGAGTGCCTAAAATCTCCTAGAATCCGGGAGGACATCTTTGACTGCTAAGGCATTCTTTAGCACTCCTCTTAAAAAATCACTTTTTCGCCATTAAT
Organism: Arma custos; assembly: GCA_037127475.1. NCBI lineage: Eukaryota > Metazoa > Arthropoda > Insecta > Hemiptera > Pentatomidae > Arma > Arma custos. Next base: position 22,318,036 of record CM073761.1, on the reverse strand, counting down.
TTCTTAGGATAAATAACGTTATATTGATTTGAAAATTAGTTGTGGCCAAAAATATTCAGTCTGAAAGAAGATTACTCCACTAGAGAAATGAGGAGATTGTTGAACGCTGGATTGTTTATGTGATTTCTTGGTTTCCTCAATCATGGTTCATAATCATATATAACATCAAATAATAAAGTAAGAATATTAAGGTGCACACTTCCAAAGGTAAAACCTTCGTTTGGGTCAACAATGGGAACTAAATTTCTTAAATGTTGCCAAGGCCGAAGACGGAAGTGTGAAGAGGCTATGAATATTAATTATTTATTGGAATTATTAACTAATTTAATAAATATAAAGGACTGTTAAAGGACTATGTGTTTTAATAAATTTTATATTTATTAATATTCTATAAAATTGTGTACCCCAATGATTTGATCTTCCGTTACTCTCTCTCAAGTTGTCATTTCTTCTTGTTAGCTATGAAATAATTGTATCAATTATCTCCTCTAATTTAATCTATCCTTGAGTGTTATAATTCTGTAATGTTATTTAAATGATATAAGTCTCAATAAAAAGTATAGGTTTCCTTGAAGTGTATATATACTGATCAAAATAGAGCTGAGAAAAGTAGTGAAGGATTGAACCATAAGCCCCTGTGGAATGGTTTTAGTAGAGCCAAATTATATCAAACCACTTACTTCATGGTGGTTCAATTGGAACACAATTACTGTTAATTAGTTTTTTATTTATCGCCTTTTATTCAATGAAAATGTGGCTTCCTTAAAAAAAAAAAAATTAAACTCTCTCCTTTCTGAATGCGATCGTTTCATAGGTCTATATGTACTTTTTTTGGCAATTGAATCTTTGTTATTGAATATTTTCCACTACTTTCGTTTTACTATGTATACCATTCCAAACCCTACCATGTGAATATATGTAATTTTCCAGTGTTTATTTTTTAAACTTAACATCGGAAAGAACTTGTGAATTATTGACTATATCGTCATGGTAGATTCAGAACAAATAACACTCTAAATAAAGGTACCTTACTTTATTTGGGCCGAACAAATCAGATTAAGATACCCCAACACTCGTTTCGACGCCGTTCAGGAATGTTTTTATGAAATTTGGGTGGATACGGAAGATTTCGATTTTCAACACCAAGACGAGGCTAATGCCAAAGCTTCATGGATGTAAAAAGTTTTTTATAGTTTGGTCATCTTGACCTTATTTTTCTTACAATAAATATGTCTTTAGTCGATGAATAGATTTGTGACCTAGCCATCGTCTCACCTTCACTTCTGTTTCCGCTCGGCACACCCCGCGATGCACCTTCCGGGTCACTTTTACTTTCCAATTTTACTTGATTGATTGAAAATAGAGTGAATTTTCATTTATGTAATAAGAGCTCCATTGTTGCTGTTTTTTATGCAAGAGTAACGCCGTAAGGAATTGATTGGTTACATAAAAATTGTTAACGAAATTGATTTATAATTATAATAACCTGTACTTTTTACCATAAGTTTATTATTTGAACTAATTTTATAATAATGGCGATTCTTACTTTTTGAAGTCATATCCTCCTTAGCTTTGATGTTGTTCCATTCAATCAACTCCGTTTCTTAACTAATCCTTGTTAATTCCACTCGATTCGCTCCTTGGAAAGATTTTGAATTGTAGGAATCACAAACGGAAAAAAAATTTGTTTCCTAGGTCACATGTGGTATAGTGGTTAGCAAAACATTAACCTACCATACCCAAAATCGCGAGTTCGCAGCGTGGCAAGTAGCCTTAGGATTTTTTAAAGGTATTAAAGTTAAAGTTAGTTATGCCATCCTTTAGAAGTGGCGAAAACTGGGGGTCCCTAAACTGTAGCTCCTTCAAAGTAAACCATTCCTCTAATTAGCCATTTCAACGTTAATTGAATAAACAAACATTTGTAAAAAAAACCTTTAGTAAGAAACGTAAAGTAATATCCTCTAAAATAGATAAAGCATCAGTCAACTGACAAAAAAAGGTTTTTTTAAAACTTTTTTATTGAAATCTACGACTGTATAGCAAATATGAGCAATGAAATAATTGTATAATAAAAACACGATTAAATGTTAAAACGCCTCGGTTCCATATTAATAAGGTTCTCATTCATATTTTACTGGTATCTGAAAAGATTTAACAAACTAAAGTATTTTGAAGTCATTAACTGTAACAGGTTACTTTTTAAAATTAAGAAAAAAACAAAGCTATATTTGTATGCCAAAATTTTAAAACCAAGTTGAGAAGCAGCTTTAGTAAGTTGAGAACGAGTAGCGAAACATAACCAATTAAAAGTAGCAGGCTTTAGTTAATATTGTATCTTCATCTTCCTTCTGAGGGAGCAATAACATTTGCATAACAGAGTACAGACAATGTAATCACCATCTTTAAAACTTTACCTCTACCTGCTAATTTTCAATTAGTGTACTCCAATGTCGAATTAATAAGTGGAGTTGCCAGTGACTCACAACCTTTTAGACCGGAACGAATTTTAAATGATTCACAGACGTTCCTTCTCATTAACATATTTTGGCCATACATTTATATATTTTTTTCTAAGACTATTCTTAAAGGATATTCAACACGTCTACCATTAATAACATAGATTGTTCACTTTCGCAAAAGATACATGATAAAAAGTAATATGTTCCTGCTAATATAGCATTTATTTAAATTATTTTAATACATAATTTTCCCCCTAAAAATCCAGATATCATAAGGCATTTATATCATAGCATTTTTCAAGGATCATATTTATAATTTTAACAACAATATGCTGTGACAATACAATATGTTTACTGTAAGAGATGTTTTGCTTACAAACTAGAATCCTGAAGAAATGATAGATCTTTTTTTATTTTTTTTTAACCGTTCTTTCATAAAAAAAAACGTTTTTCATGGAACGTTAAAAAAAAATGTCCCTTATACATCAGTTCCCTTATACAAGATTGTCGACTCAAATACTAAAATAGCAATGGACTCCAATACCAATTCTTCATTCATTTTACTTCTTTCAGGAATTCCATTTCCATACCCATTTGTGAAGCTTTTCCCTATATTTACAAATATACATTGTCAACCCTGTTAGTTAAGTATCTTAAAATGGATGTCTATGATTCTATTGTTTAATTAATATAAATTTTTCGTTTATACAATCGATATATCTTTCCTAATTGTGGAAAATAATTTTAATTGTTTTTAGATTAAATACCCTTCCCACAGAAAATATTTTTAAATAAAAGAAGACGACTAAATACATAATAGCGGTGTGTCATTTATTCAAGATTCTCGTTAAGACTTGCCTTAAAAGTAATAAATTCTTTCAGAATACCACGTTTAAAGTGGTATAAATCCTTCAACTTCAGATATCAAAATTTACTAGGCGAGATCTACTATAACAGTATAAAAATTAGGTGTTATTAAACGTGCGCTTCACCGGTTGATTACAATTAACAATAAGAGCAAGTTAATATAAAACCTGTGGTTGTCCATGAAGGGTCTTGGCCTCAGTGCAGAGTAGAGGCTTTACTGTTTCTTAGTCTAAGGTTGTGGAAAGAGTTGATTTGTCCGAGATTAACCACCAAGATTTTTCCCTAATTATGGGTACCACTTCATAGAGGCTGGGTGAGCCCTAGTAAGGTTTGCTTATAAATTTTTTTTATAACTTTTTAATAAAATTCGACAAACAGAAACAGAACAGAAACATCAAAATAAAAAAATATCTTCTATTATAAAGATACTTATTTTTTTAGGAATGGGGTTTTACAACAATTTCTATACTGAAATTTTTATTTTATTTCATGTTTTGTATTTCAAATTTTAATGTTACCGGTTTAAACTTTATATTATATTCTATAGTTTAAATTTAATTAAAAGATAAAATTAAAAGTGGCATATGCTATGAGATAGTAGTTACTTAAACTGACTTAAAACAGTTAAATGGATTGCGGTTAAATACAACTATTTCAAGTTTATTTTTAAAGCTGTCACTCTCTACAATCACCTTAAGCTATTTGATGATCTTTTGCGGTTTTACATTGTATTTCAATTTTCTCTAGAGGAATAAACACATAAAAACTATCCGTGCCTTATGGACAATATACTGTCTTTCTATCTCTTTTAAAAGTGGATACCGCCACCTTTCTATCTCTATAAGTAATCTCATCAAGTATTCATCCCAAGTCCCTATCACGTGGTATAGAGAACTGTATAAGGAAAATTATTCTTAGCCCAACTGCAAATTGCTATGAACGACCGATTCCAACAATTCCCATTTGAAGCTGACAACGAATGGTCGTAAATAAATGAGCCAATATGCGAAATTCTAAATGTGATAGACTGTTTGCTCGAAACCACACAACGGTGCGAACATCATTTTATTACCCTAAGTGTCCCTATTATATTTTCGATTTCATACAAGCTTTAAGTAGGTAGAATGTTGAGTTCTCAGTTCAATATTTTAACAAATTACTGATTGCTAATCCTTGTTAATGTTTAGAAGAAAGTTAGATTGGTAAAATGTAATCTTTGTACAATGCCCGGATTTCGAATCTTTAATCAGGCATTATTTTTTTAACAACGCACTTGGTAAGTAATTCATCGGCAATAGTCGATTCTATAGTTTTAAAGGGTTTTTAAATTCTTTGCCTTTTAAAATTTAAATTTAAAATTAAAATTTAACTAGCTAATATTTCCCATAAATTCAAAAACAGATTGTTTAACTCCGGCTAAATATGCAAATATATGCTGGAAAAGCAAAAAAGTGTAATTTTGTGAAAAATAAAAATTATGGGACATTTTTATTGATTTTAAGACAATATTGCAATAAAAATATCGCAAATAACAATATCGCATTCGTATTTCTAGCAATAAAAAATCCAAGAAAAACCGGTTTATAGTTTACTTAAATATGTATTTAATTTCTTCGTCATATCATGGCCACTTGAGTTTGACCTAATGTAGGCAGTTACCAAACCTTTCACTGGTTCAAGGCAAAATCCTTATATCTACATGTTACAGACATATAATGATGGAGATTATAATGGACAAGTGAACTGTGAAAAGAAAGAATTTTAATTTCGATTATTCAATTCTTATTACGACTTTAATAAAAGTAACGGACACAGTAAGCTCAATACAACGATGGTGGTGAATAGGCATATCCAGGAAAGAAAGAAGAAAGAAACTTTCATTTTCTTTCAACAAAGAAACTTTTTTCATGGGTTCTATACATTAAATTCCTAAATTCTATTTCTTTGAATATAACATATGATCTAGGAACATCGCTACCCTCTGCTAACATTCATACATGTCGTTGATACGATATCATATTTGGAAAAATTGATTAAATACTCAAAATGTTGATGACAAGTGTGAAATATCTGCGTGCCTGCTGCGAAGGGAACCGGCGGCAGATCTTGCTCCCGTGTCTCCTCCCACCATTCTTTTATAATTTGAGGGCCAATCATTCTTCACTCATTCTCATTATATGGTCAACCCATTTTAATCTCAGTTTCTTGATAAATGAGGATATGCTTAATAGTTGGAGTTCACTGTATTTCGTCACCACTTCACTCATATTGCTCCTAGAAGTCTAGCAGATTTTCTTGTTTAGGGTGCACGCCTCTCCGCTGTATGTGACTGCAGGTCTCATCCGCGTCTTGTAGGGCATAAATTTGGTGTTCCGGGCGACAAGCCTGCTTTTGAATAATTTTGTGATGGAGAAATAGAATATAATCTCTGTTGCGATTCATCCATTCATCATTTATACTCGCAAATATAATAGAGCTGAGGTATGGAAATGTTCTTACCGTTTCGAAGCTATAGGACCCTATTTGATAGTAGGTCTGCCTCTGAAACTACGCTATATCGCCTAAAACCATAACCTTCGTTCTCTCCTCATTTATGTACCGATCTTTTTCGCTTCAGCGTCTAGTGCTGCACAGGCCATCCTTAAGCTCTGAAGTGATCTGATGATGACTACATCTCCTGCATAGGCAAGAACTTGTAAATATTGTCCCTTCCTGATTCAAACCTACCCAATTAATGATTGATCGTAGAGCAATATTAAACAGGCTTAACTTCCATATTCCATATTCCAATATTCCATAGCAGTTTTTTGGGGGGAACGTACTACTTCATTGTGCACTTTACGAACCGAGTTAGTACACATGGCAAACATGGTTCGTGCATGGCCACTAACTAGAATTTGTTTCAGACGCTGTTCTAAAAACAATAAACATTAGAGGTCTAATCTGTTGGCGTTCATCTCCATCTTCATCTTCTCAGAGAAAGCTCCGGCAGATCTCTGGGGATTTCATGATGCCCTGCTTTAAAAACTTTTGTGGAAGTGCATGTCAGTGTCCCCAAGACGTTATCTGGGGATTTTTTTATTCTTTAGCTTCCCCAAAATGTATTCTACAACGGGTGGGATGGTTTATTTAAGTCAAACAGCCGTTTATAAAAAAATGCATTGTCGTTTTACACAGTTCATTGAAAATGTCTGACTTTCCTATGCAAAAGCATAAAATTTATATGAATGATAGAGGAGATAGTACAATATCCTATATCTAGCCTTAAATATGATCATAAAAAATCTAAGCTAAGCTTTATTGCATTATTTTATTAAGTCAGTAAACCGTACTGAAAATCTGTGCGTTAAGGATGCATTCCTCACATTGTTATTGTCTTTGTATTGTTCTTATGCTATTCACAAGAACAAACATGCTTCCTTAATATCCATTATATTTTGAATATATTAGGGAAAATACTGCTAGAAGGTAAACCTGTTGTATGATGTGTTGTGGTAAACCTTGCAAGGATAGTTTTATGTTTATTTTATATTGTCTGTATTATATATAAACTAGCTAAACCGTACATATTATTATGAATTCAATAGAAGATAAATAATCACAATTTTCTATATTTGATTGGCATTACTACTTATGCCGAATACTAATACCAAATCAATCATTAAATTAGAAACTTGGAACACAAGTAATAAGGTCGCCAAAAAGGTCCGAATTTTTTTTTTTTTTTTTTTTTTTGTATAATAAAACACTCAAAAAAAGTTTAGTATCATACCGAGAATTTTTTAGGGTTCCGACAGCAAAGGACATGGCCGATAGATATGGGTCCCCGAGAAGGAGTGATTTTCCAACATTTCTCCTCCCCCCCTCGATGAGGCCAGCTGAGGACCACTTGCCAATTTCAATTTTTCCCATTTGGTTGTTTACTCTTCCGTCCCTTCCAATATTCCTTCATCCTTTCACTATGGTGCTTCTTTCTGTCTTCAGACCATCTCACCCCAGGTTTTTTTTCACTCTTCCCTGGATTCCTTCCATACTCAAGATCTTCCTTCGAAAAGTCTCCCTGCCCATAGCGTCGTCTTCCCTTATATTGTTTCTTTCCATACCCTTCTTCACCTCTCAAATCCAGCTAGTTGTTGACTTTTTCTCCCAAAGGTACTTGAATATCCTTTTTGTTAATCTCGAATCATCCATTCTGATAACATGTCCAAAAAATAATAGTCTCCTCTTTCTTATCGTTTCTGTTATGTTTTCTACGTTCCTGTATATTTCATCATTAGATCTTAATTTCCATACTTCTGTGGTTTTCACTGGGCCTATAATTTTTCTCATTATTCTTCTTTCAAGTAATTCAAGTTTATCTAATCAATAGTTAAATACTAAGAATTCACTCGCATTCTGGTTTCACAACTGTAGAGTTGTGTCTTATTTTAAGATTTTTTGATAAACACCTTTTGTTATAAACACTCTTAGTAAAGCCAAATGCTCTTTCCATCTTGTGTACCCTTTCCAACATTTCTTTATTTTATAAATTATTGTAAATAATAATATCGATAACTTTTGAAATAATCAAAGTGAAGAACACAGCTGAGTAACATTACATTAAGGTTTCCTGGTGAACGCCGAGGAAATTTTTTTGTTTCAGTTACAACACTGTACTAATGTACTAAACATCATTATAACTATATACGTAAGGAAGAAATAGTTGGGGGTGCAATCAATGAAAACACCATAATAAGTGTATACTTATTTATTGTGTGCCGACGTTTCGACCTACAATGTAGGCCATCTTCAGGGCAAATATACCAAGCGGTGGCGAGGAAGACCAACTGCCTATATGGTATATTTGCCCTGAAGATGGCCTACATTGTAGGTCGAAACGTCGGCACACAATAAATAAGTATACACTTATTATGGTGTTTTCATTGACTGCACCCCCAACTATTTCTTCCTTACATTAGAAGTTCCAGTCAACTAATTCTTCTCTAATATAACTTTATATATTCATGATGTAAAACGTTTGTTTCAAATGTAGTCCAAGGTCTAATAGGATTTAAAATCGTTGACTGTGTGTGTAATTTGATAAATACAACTCAGCATTTTACATATAATTTTTCCATTCATCATTCTTTTGACCATTATATCGATATTAACTTTTTTTTTTCTTTTTTTTTTTTTTTTATTATGGCTTTAAGACTTAATTTTAAAGTCCTATTTTGCCAGATATTAACTTATGATTTATTAAAAATATAGATTCTAATAAATTTTCAGAGAAAAAAATATTTCAGTTATTCAATAACAAAATCTGGGGGCAGGATGAAATCCCAGCCAAAGTCCTCAAGGAGCGAATGTATGGTGTAAGAAGAGCAGACCGACCACGACTTCGGTGGGAGGACTGCGTAGCTTCGGACGCCCGGACCGTATTGGATGTCCGCAATTGGAGGGTAGCAGCACCTGACAGAGAAAACTGGCGGTCGATGCTGGAGCAGGCCAAGACTCGACTACAAGGGTCGTAGCGCCGAATAATAATATAATAACAAAATCATGTGCTTCAGAAAACCGAGCTGTTCCTTCGATATAATAAACAAATAAGATGATATCCTTTTAGGTCAAAAATATATCAAATAATGGTGTAACATGGTCAGGGGTGCAGTCAATTATTACACAAAATGAAGATTTGTTTATATCATAATTTTTAATTTTACTAATAACATGGTAATCAATATATTTTATAAGTAAATCATCTTCTTGTTATTTTACTATGTTTTATTATCAACATTTTTTATGTTTTATAACCTTCTAGAGTTCTTTCCATCCTTATTATTTCCCATCAGTTTTTCCTAATTTATCTTACTCTTTGTTTTTCTTTTCACTTTTTCTTTCCTATCCTTTCTGTTCATGTAAACTGTTATTCTTCCTTGGTACTGCAATGTTTTATACCGTTTTATTCCTTTTTTTCAGCCCTGAAGATGACTTAAATCTTAGGCCAAAACGTAGTCACGATAAAATAAGTAATTCCTCTTTTGTGTAAACATTGACTGCACCCCCTCATCATTTTGCATCACTCATAGAATTATTCAGTTATCTAATTTCCATTTGAAAATATCAAATAGTTTGTTATCTCGTATAAATTTTAATGAACACTTTATCATAAAGAATCGATCTTTTTCTCGGATGTTGATAGGTCAAAGGCACAGCTAATAATATCCACATATTCTCAGGTTCATCCTGTTTCTAAGGGCATAATATTGTTAATACATAGTTGTTAAGCAATTGGGGAAGCTTAAAAGACTGGATATATGGTTGGAAATAGCCCACCTTCTCTCTCATCTAAATGGAAGGCTCCGCAGCAATCATTTAATAATATTCCATGGGGAGCACCTGCCTTTTTATTTATTGGACGCTACGTTTAGGCGTGTCTTATTAACCAATCGGTAATGTCCTATTTTATTGATGTACATTATAGCTGAATTAGAAAGGGCCGGAAGACGATCAGTTAGAACGGTGGGGTAGTCGTCCGTTCCATCTTGTGATGAAATGACGAAGAAGCGTAGTAAGGAGAAAGGTGGAAGGAATTGTGTATTTGCATATTGACAGGCTGGTTAGCCGCTCTGTAATAAGAAGGGGAGATACCCGATGAAAAAGACTATAGTGATAGATTAAATCCCTTCCGAGGTGGCAACAAAACTAAAACCTTATAAAACCGCTTTGTTTTCAGATCATTTTCACCAGCTTATTTTGGTCTGAGCAGTGTTGGAGGCGTGAAAGGAGGGGTATTAGTAAAAAAAATTGAGAAAAAAATTAATGGGCGCAAGAAGGCGGTCCAAATTAAAGGCTTGCCAGCCGACCCCCTCCCACCACCTCCCCCCACCACTGCCCCCTAGCCCCGATATTATTGGCCCCTCGCCTGTCCCTTTTTCTGTTTTGGCCCTGGCCGGCTTTGTCTCAAAGATCCTGTCATTAGATCTTTCATCTCTTCTTAGGGCAATCCTCCGCTTGTGGATACCAAGTAACCATTCGGCAATGAGGCCTCCAGGTACAAGTGCTGATGAGATCATAAACAGTCCCACCTGGCAAAGGAATTTTCGTTTCCTCTGACTGGTAATAAGTCCAGTCACTATTGCCATTATTCTATGGTCCGGGGGGGGGGGAGGGAAGGGAACAGTAGTTTTTGAATTGAAAAGATTGTTAAATATGTCCTTAAAGCCAATATCGACTAAGGACTGCATATACAGATCTAACGTTGACATTACGAATATTGGAATTACATTTATATTTCGTATTCCGATTTTTTCTTTTTTTTTTCTCGAAAAAGATTTTTTATTATTCCAGTTGAATGACTAATAGCTACTTCTCACGTCATCAAATACTCACCTACTGGCCTTGGAGAAGATACAAATACTAGGCATATCTTGGAAGATGTGGATAGAGGCCATGAGGGAAAATGTTGCGGCCAAGGATCTGACGGATTAGGATGACTGCGTTGAGATGATGGGAGAGAACTGTTGATTTTGAGATTCAAAGTGTAGCTGTTGCAGGCAACCACATGATAATGATCGATTATAAAAATTGAGATTTATCTTTTTTTAGAAACAAATTTTGTTGTAAGGTATAATTGAATGAGAGGAGTGTACAAATTTGTTTCCTTTTACAATATTATTAACATTTCTTGAACTCGGGCCCGGAGGTTGAGATGAGGCTAAGGACCAAGACCCCACGCCAGTTCAACACTTCATATTAGTTGTTTATAATTACTTGTACATTTCACTGATAAGCCAATACTGACTTTCTTTTTTAATATTCATCCTATATTTATTAGTTTTTTATTGCTAACTGATATCGAATTTTCATCCTTTGGAATCTGGAATCCATTTACCCTTCAGCATAAATAAATCTGTTTCATTATTTTTAGAAATAAATACATATATGCTGATATAAGTAATCATCGGAAATAAATACTTTTTAACACAAAAATAAATTGAATAAACATAAAGATATGTTTAATGGGTTTCAGACATTATTAATTCAATTCTGATTATTTTTCTTTTCATTTGTTTATATTTCTTAGGAATGGATCTTAATACTTATTGATATGTACTTAAGAAAGGTTATTAACCATTTATAATGGTTCTCTTACGCCCGCTTTTCCAAATCGTATAAAATAAAATTATATTTTCCTTTCAAAATTTATGAAGATCCATTTCGTGACTCTTAATTGCCAAAACATTTATATAAAATTCAAAGAAACACTAATAAAAGGAGACATAAAAAAGATTATTATTTTCATTAATCATATTTATCTTTTAAATAACAATATCTTTAACCTAGATTAATTTTTATTATAATGAAATTCAGATGTATATTAGTGTTAACATTTTTTTATTCAGTAAAACTTTAAATATTCTAGAAATCCTGATAGTTTTTTTTATCCAAAAATGTATACAATTATTGAACTATCGGTTAGGTTTTCAATCATTATAATTTATTAAAATTAACTGAAATAAATATAAGCTAAAGGTACTTTATTTCATTTATTCGTGTGTTCGATAAAGGAGCACAGAATTCAATTATTTGTAAATTCCATTATTCAAAATCATTGCAATATATCATCAATTCAGATTGAAGATTTTTGGGTCTTATAATAAAACAAACATTAATTATGCAAAAATTATGTTTCAGCTTTGGGGAATTACATTTTATAAATGGTGTAGTCGTAGCAATCTATGAAAAATATGAAAAAATAGTTAAAAACTACAGTCATTCCTTGGTTTCTGTTATTAAATCCAAATGAATTTAATTAGAACATGTATATATATCATTATCTTTATTTCGAAACATATTGTCTACAATATTATCGTAAAAAAATTAACTTTTATTAATGCTCTACTTGTCTTTATGCATGACAATATGTACCAGTATAATACAGTTGTAAATTTCATTGAATAATAAAATAAAAATAAAACTTTTATCAAGGGAGAAAGAAGAGGGGTTAGGAAGGGACTAAAGGGATCTTAAGGCAAAATTACCATCTCTCTGAATAAAATACTAGTTTCAGCAGCAATCTATTTATTGTTCATTTTCAAAATCAAGGCAGCATTGCTGTGCATATAAATCCTCCACTTTAGTTGTAAAATTTTCTACGTCACTTTGTCACAAATCGATTTTAATTATTGTATTTTACAGAAATTATTTACAAACTGTATAAGAGGCATATCAGTAATTGAAACTGAGATAATTCGAAGAATTTCTATATTTACTTTTAATTTATACAAACCAAAAAACAATATAGAAAATAAACAGAATTATTAGTAAAAATAATTAATATAGAAATTAGATATGATAACATGTGTTTTTTGTTTCGATATGTAGAAAAATTATTATATCTAACTGAACTAATTCATCAGTATAAATCGGTAGAGTTAAACTCTTAATTAAGTTAATAGTTTATGAAATTGTTCTGTGATACTTAACATTTTCTTGCTTTACTTTATTTCATTAGCTAACATTTTAATAATCTACTTCCAACGACTTTAGCAATATTTTTTTATTTTTGTCATCATGCGAGTCGCTTACCCAATATTCACTACCTAATATAATAGTTTTTCTTATTTCAGCTATAGATATAGATTCAGGATGCAGATCCTATTTGTAGTTATACCCCCCTCCAAAAAGAAGATCACTCCTACAACAGTTTATTAAAATAATTGATAAGTAATTAAGGACCGAGCAGTGCTCCGAAACAATATTATTTTAGCCAATTAACCTGTATAAAAAAATAATTTTATAAGTTTTGTACTCGTAGTAGTTATATTACTTCATTAACACATGTAAATATTGATACAATTAATACGCTAGTAATTGCATCACAACCAAACCAGATTTTAGGAGGTGGCAATGTAAAAAAATAACTAAAAATGTATTTAGAGGCGGTAAATTTTGAATAAAATAAGACCTTCTACCACAGAAAAGCTACATATAACAAATAGGATGCAAAGAAAGTATACAATTTATTCCAACGATTAACCTTGGATTCGGGATAAGTTTGATAAAAGAATTTATTGTTGAAGCGACATAATGCTGCTGGACCCTAACCGTCAAAAATGTATTTCCACCTTCGATTACATATTTACATTTTTACTGTAATAATTTGCATATTTCAAAAAATCATTAGCACATTACTTGAAAATGTAAATGTTAGAGCTAAATTATAAAGGTACCTTACACGAAACCAAATCGTTATAACACACTAAATATAATCTAATTTATCAGGAAATTTCCAAAACTTTTTTACTATACAAAAAATATATATAAATATGTGGAAAGCCATTTCCTTTCCTTTATGTTCTGTTCTATAGTGGGTAAAATGATTATTTTAGTATTGATTATGATAGTTGACCTTGATAATATATGTGGAAGAAAATGGTCCGGGTAGAGGTCAATAAATTTCTCTTAGATATGGAGAAATGTTTATTAAGTAGCCAACGTTTCGACCTACTTTGCGGGTCCACTTCAGGGCTGTCGCGGGGGGGGTGCCCGATATAGGTCCGTCACAAGCTCTAATCACATCACTATATATTTTTTTTTTTAAAACCCCTTCCCTGCCTGTGAGGCATACAGGGTTTCCTCCATTGGGGGTTCACCACTGGAGGTACAAATCGGGTATTTTATTCTATATATCCATATATTAATATAAACACTGGAACTATGGTGTAGCCCGGTGTACGGTTGTGCTCCTTAGGGCTACACCTTATCCTTTCCTCGTCTTCTTCCCTCGCGCCTATCCTTCGTCCTCCTCGGAGTCCTACAAGGTTTGGTCCGGTGGTCTTCCCGGTTCCTGTCCTCTCCGTGTAAGCATGAAGTGGGCCGGGCCCGTCGTATGCGGTGCATGATGCCACTACATGTTCGGCAGTTTCCGGAACTCCACAGCTGGGGCAGTTGGGGTCCAGATCATATCCGTGTTGGCTTAGCTTCCATCTGACCCCCCCATGCCCCGTGAGGATCTGCGACATCCAGTAATCAGGAAGGACCCATTTGGCCTTTAGTCTTGACTCGACGGTGGGGAAGTACTTCTTAAGAGTGCTCCCTTTTTCGGATGTCACCCACCATCCATTCCACTCCGCCTCGTGGGACGTTGTCCTGTACGCCTTGGTCACTCGCAGCAGAGCATTTCTCTGCACCGTTGCCAGCTTTCTTCTTTGCCGCTGTGAGAGGTTTATGCCCTAGAAGGGAGACGCATACCTCAGGATACCCAGAGTGACTCCTTTGTAGATCGTCATGTTGACTGGGTACCTGAGGCCCCAAAAGGCTCCGCCAATCCGACTGAGGCCATTCATCGTCTGGCTCACCCCCGTCGCCAGGTGGTCCAAGTGAGGGGTCACGTCCAGGTTCCTTCCTATCCTTACTCCGAGGTAAGTGACCACCTCACTTGCCCTAATCCTTTTCTCGTTTACTTTGAATGTAATAGGGTGAGCCCTATCCGTTCTTCCACGCAATTGAACGGCCTGAGTCTTGGCGGCTGCCATCCTCAGCGTCTTCCTCTCACACCAGGCACTCACCAAGCTGGCATATCTCTCGGCTTCCACCGAGATCCCGGCTCTGCTATTCGAGTAAACAATCGCAGCGAGGTCATCCACGTACGCCGTGGCAGGGAACCGCTCTTCCTCCAGGACGCCGAGCAACTCGTCGAAAACTAGCTTCCACATGGCCGGTCCTAAGACCGAACCCTGTGGGCATCCTCGCTCCACCCTCTCCTCGTGCCTGTGGTAGCTACCTCGGACCGTGACTTGTCTATCTTCGAGGTAGCTCTTTACCAGGGCGAAGATATTGCTCGGCGCCTCGTGCCTCTGGAGCTGCTGCAGGACGCTCGGCCACCACACACTGTCGAAGGCGGATGATATGTCAAAGATGACTAACATGACATACTTCTCCGCACTCGCTTCAGCGTCATTGCGTACCTGCAGCAGCGCGTCAACGGTTCCTCTGCCTTTGGTCGATCCATACTGCCGTGGGTGACCAGCCCTGCTGAGTGTGGGTCGCAGGCTGGTCATCATGAGGCCCTCCAGGACTTTACTCATCAGAAGGCAGATAGGCCTGTAGGAGCTAGGTAGTTCCTTATCTTTGCCTCTTCCCTTGTAGAGCAATCTCAAATCCGCATTCCTCCATTGCCTCGGAAAGTATCCTTCATCCAAGCAAGCATTGTATATCCTGAGGAGCCGTTCCTCGATGAGAGGGGTAGCTTCCTTCAGCATAGAGGCGTCCACCTTGTCCAGTCCTGGAGCGCGTCCCGTGCGTTGTTTTCCCACGGCCGTACGGAGGTTCCAGATTTCCCACGGTGGGCACAGGTCAGTACTCGGTGGGTATTCCGTGGTCCGCCAGATCATCTCCTGCTCCTGGGAGTCCTGACTGGGGTCGTCCCTGGGGTATGTACTCCTGATGAATATCTGAGCGGCCTCCTCCATGGAGACCGCTCTTTCCTCACCAATCCTCAGGGCCGCTATCGTATTCATGGGCGAGAGCTTGCCAAAGCGACCCTGAACGGTATACCCCAGGAATTCTTTTGAGTCTCTTCAGCTACATACTCCTCCCAGGATTTCCTCCTTTCCGTACGGACCCCATTCCGATAGGTAGCCAACCTGCACCTGTACTCATCCCGAAGTGTAGTGCGTCTCTCCTCGCACCTGCACTTCTGGTACAACCGCCGGGCCCTGTAGAGCTGTCTCTTGAGGGTGGTTAGGCCCGGCGTCCACCATGGGACCGGTTTTCTCACCATTGTCTTCCTTCGGAGGGATTGCTCAAAAATGTGGAACGCTTCACGATTTTGCGTGTCATCCTTGCGCAGGGGCCATGCTAATCTTCTCTGTATCGTTCCAATTTTAGTATATGTACCGCCGAAGCGAGTACATCACATCACTATCTAACGTAAAAAAAGATAAACGTAAAAATGTTTACGTTAGTTAGACCTATATCGGGCACCCCCCTCCCCGCGACAGCCCTGAAGAAGACCTGCAAAGTAGGTCGAAACGTTGGCTACTTAATAAACATTTCTCCATATCTAAGAGAAATTTATTGACCTCTACCCGGACCATTTTCTTCCACACGATTATTTTAATACATTGCCTCCTAATCAAATACAATTAGGCCAAACCGAGGCAAAAATGTATTAGTGTTTTTTTACATATTTCCAAAATATCTTTTAGAGTGAGTACATAATCATATAAGATCATGTGAGATGATTCAAAAATGAATTTGAACTTTCATAAACATTTTGGTGATAATAAAATCATCGAAATATTTTTTTCCATTGCACGCTTAATCTCAAATAAAATAAAATACGCCTTGTAATGAAATCTCATGTAAAATTTGTACCCATAAATTGCTGCAACGAATTTGTGTGGTTCTCCCAATATTTGACAGTTTTAATGTTTAATTCCCTTAACCAGCTTCCATTGGTGTTTAATGCCAGTGACGCGGCTGGGAAAGGGAGCTGAGGCCTCCCGGACTCCTGCTTTGCCCTCATTCATGAGGAAGAAGCTCAGTTCGGGGACCCCAGGCAAATAGTAAATAGAGTATGAATGTGTACAGTATATTTCTTTTATGTTTTATTAATTATTATTATATATATTTTTTTTTATTATATATATATATATATATTTTTTTTACTTTATTTTTGTATATACTTTTTCGCTTGTATGTATTTATTTATACATTTATTCGTTTATATCATTGATTTTTTATGGAATGATTGTAGCTTCATAGCACCATTGCTTGTTGCCCACAAGTGGCAGATTGTAATGTCTGAATAAAAAAAAAAAAAAAAAAAAAAAAAAATGTTTAATTAATCATTACTGACTTCATGTTTTGGTTTTTCTTCCCAAAATCATTTTTCACATTTTCATTTGTGCTTGGTTGTCAAATATCAGTCATCGTTTATTTTTTTCTTTTTACGTTATTAATTAAACAATACTTTATTATTGTGATTATTACTTTTATTTTTTCATATGGTCTTTTGTCTTATTGTTTTCTGTTGTTTACTATTATTTATTTTTTCCTGTTGTGCTTTTTGAAGTTTGGTGAGTGCATGTTTATTTTTCAAATTCTGGAATATATATCAGCTGTTTTTATCTAACCTTATCCAGCCGGGGTCGAGTAACCTTCCTTATGATTCATTAGTTGCATTTGAGCGTTGGAAGTGGTGGGATGTTTCTTAAGTGCATTATTCATTTTTTTTGTTGTTGTTGTTATTCTCTTTCTACCCTGAGGATGCCTGAATAGGCGAAATATCGGACAGATGATTTCATTTTCTGTTTTAGTTTGGAGACTTGAGGGCTTTTCGTTGGAATTTTTCCACGAAAATAGGCAAAATTAAATAAAAACGTATACTATTCGAATTTGTCTCACCATCCAAAATGGAAGCCTGGTAGCCATGACAAAATTGTTAAACAACGTTTATCACAAATGTGCGTTTACAACATCGCTGCTTAGTTTGTTAGTAGTGAACTGTCACCTCTACATTGGAAAATTTATAAGGGAAAAATTACCCTAAACCCAAGGATTTTCATGAGAACGAACTACCTTATACGCACAACCTTCTAATTATTCCCGGTTTATTGAACTCCAAAATATTAAGAATTTAAAAAAAAT
Source organism: Arma custos (assembly GCA_037127475.1). Classification (NCBI taxonomy): domain Eukaryota; kingdom Metazoa; phylum Arthropoda; class Insecta; order Hemiptera; family Pentatomidae; genus Arma; species Arma custos. Next base: position 22,300,073 of record CM073761.1, on the reverse strand, counting down.
AAAAATTGGTTATTCTTTGAAAAAATGCTAATATTTATTTGAGATTTTAATTTTACACTTTTTTCTTTGGTGAGTACATCGTAATCCCAAATAGGAACATCGTAAGTACAAGAATCAGTTTATAAAGTTGTCATAAAAATATGAAATGTTCAAATTAATACATAAACCATTGATTCGGATACAAATGCACAAAACATTTTGGTTTCGACTAAAATATTTTAAGTTAAATATCCTTAATTTAAAAAAACTAAATTAATGGTATATAGAGTATATAATCGCACTTAGTAAAAAAAATTGTGTCTATAGTCATCACGCTTCCATCACTAAGAAGTTCTCATGAAATTGATGCGTATTCATGATGCCATAGGGCCGTGCGGCATCATATCGTGCCTTACTTCGGAAACGCTTGATTTTGTAGCGTAACACACAAGATCAAGTAAGATGGAATTTCCCGATTTCTCACTCTTTTACTCAAGCTCTATTAGGAATTTGAGGATGGAAATAAAGATTCTCACTTCTCTTTGAGATTCCTATTCAATCGACACCTCTTTGATAAAAAACCCTCTCTCCTAACTGCTCCCTCCTTACTTGTCTAATTAGTAAATAGTAAATTTTGTTTTAGCACAACCTATACAATAAAATCCAATGAAACTAATTACTTCATTTAGGCTATAGTAATCAATGCAATAAGCATATGTGGATGTCAGAATCGTTTTTTTCTGAAGTTGTACTAATGAAAACAAATAAAAGAACTTAAAAAAAAAATGACAATTAATTTATCTGGCAGACAAATGCCGAGTCGGGTTCGAGTGATGAGGTTGGGCCTTTGAAGGTACCGATGGGTTATTAACGGTAATGGTCGATGAATTGAGGTTGCTCCGTGATATATGAATTATCTAGTGATCAGGCAACTGCTCCGTCGCCTATCATCTCTTATGGGGAATATGCTTTGTTCTCGAGTAAAAGCTAAGTTGTGATATTATATTTTTCCAATCTGTTGTGAGCATAGTGCAGCCCTACTTTTAGTAGTGAGTAGTAACGTGAAATGTAGGGGTTTGTACATTAACAGGGCCATAACATATATACATTTTTGAGTTATTGTTTCAATTTATTTTCTCCTCCTATTTTTGAAGATTGTGTAACATTTCCATGGCTAAAAGAACACTTCCCAATGCTCTTTGAAAATGAAGGAAAGACACCCAGGCCTCAGTGGTTGGTGTGAGCTAATCTAATTAGCTGCATTTTCTTCGGAAAAAAAGGAACCGAACCATAAAAGAGGCCGAACAACTGCGTTCCCTTCCTAACCATGTCCTCACCTGACTCCTATATATATGCTCTACAACTGAGCCTTTATTCTTTTATATAAATACATGTACATCTGTATATATCTTCTGTATATATCTTCTGTATATATATATATACATTATGCATACATATGTATCTGTAGATATATATATATATATATATATATATATATATATATAAGTTAACTGGTGTAAATAGACACTTAGGCTTAGTAAATATCAACAGGAGTTAGGATTAAGTTTTGTTATTCTTAGTTTATAATACATCCAATAGACTATATATAGAGCTGTAATAGAGAAATAAAGTCAGTTTTATGTTCAAGAGCGTGTCGTTATTCTGCCCAAAATCCCCTTTTTTTATGTTATCATTTCAGTCTCATTCTAACTGGTGCCGAAACCCGGGAGTTTTGTTCGTTCACGGTTCGGAAATTAATTAGAGAGAAAAAATAAAAAGGGGTCTACATAATTGTACGATGGTGGAAACAGACGAGTTAGCCCAGGAACGCGCGAAGTTTGAGTTCCAATTGGCCAAGGCAGCGGAAGAGCATGCGCAGTTGATGGCTCAGCTCACAGAGGCTAAGAAATCAGCGCAGATCGAGTTAGTAAAGGTGAGAACTCAGAATTCTGCTTTTATCCATGAGGTCATAGGACAATTGGAACCGTTCACCAGTACAGTTGGTGACCTGGACCACTTCATTAAAGGAGCTGACAGGATTATGGCTCTTATCATGTCCCGACAAGAGAATGGGACCATATTTGAGTCGGATGTGAAAATGTTGGAAGCTGCGCTGGTCAGCCGGATTTCAAGACGGATCTTGAACGCCATACAGGGCGATACAACTGTTTCCTGGGACACCCTGAAGATCAGACTTAAGAAGTTATATGGCGGAGGGCGCTGGACTCCTGAAGAAGATGTGTTCTACCTTGTCAAGTTAAGACGGAATCAAGGGCAATCTGAAGGTGAGTTCGCTGAAAAACTCTTAGTGCTCTACAATAGAGTGGTAGAGAAGATGGTCGAAACGTTTGGTCAGGAAGAGGGCAGCCGGCGTTTGGAGTTCGTACGAGATCTTCTGAAGGTTCAATTAAGCCATTACATGGATCGCCCAGGTTCTCTAGCTCGTGACCGTGATGTTGTCGAATGCGCGCACGAGCTGGTAGATGCACATGACCGGAATAAAGCTCGGCAAGAGAAGTGCGAGGGTGAGTGGATCGAAGTAAGATCCACAAGGAGGCAGCATCGGAGCCCACCAAGACGTGACGGGGGAGGTAGAGGATTTGAAAAACGACCCAATAGAGGCATCGAAGAAAGAGGTGTTACGAATGTAACCAACCAGGACACCTGGCCGCACAATGCAACCTCACCCGATGTTATGAGTGTGGTAGGAAAGGACATGTGGCAAGGGAGTGTCCAAGACGCAACCGAGCGAATAGGAGGAGTTCACAGCCAGAACCTATGGAGGTTAACACACAGGAGTGGAGCGGAAGGCGGAACTACCAGAGGAGCAGAGGGCAATTCTCCAGTGGGGACTCATCCGGAGAAGAAAGCATACACTCTGGACGCAGCACTCCGGTTTCAAGGAGACACGAGGTAAGAAGTGGGGACCGCGGAAAGGGGGGACCTTCGGGACCCGAGACGGGGGCGCGACAACTACGGGCGGATTGAGGGTACGGTAGTCGGTGGGGCAACGGTCCAGGGGAATTATTAATTAATAATAGTGAAGAGAAGGGTAAATGGACGAGGTTGCCCGTGGCGAGACTGAGGGGAACGGGGATGAAATTTCTGGTGGACACGGGGAGTACAAATTCCTTAGTCAGTAAAAGGGGGGCTGTAAAGTTAGGTATCTTGGAAATGCGCAAACAGTGTGAGTGTACAATAACCACGGTCAGCGGCCGATGCAAAACATTAGGCGAAGTTTATTTCGATTGTACAAAACTAACGGGAGGCGACATAAGAGTGAAATTACACATCACGGAGTCCTTGATGCCGGGGTACGACCTTATTGTGGGTTGTGACATCTTACGTAAGGCGGGTCTGAAGATGCGGGTAGAGCGCGGGGAATGGCGGTTTTGGATGGGCAAGCGGCGGTATCGAGTTGCCACGTCAAAAGGAATTGGTGGTATCGAAATCGGGGCGGTCGAATTCGATAAGGAAGTTATTCGAAACGTGGTGAACAGGAATAGAGACCTTTTTTATCGAGAAAACGAGACGCTACCGACTACTGGGAAAACGGTACACCATATTATCTTGAAATCAGACAAACCTGTGTACGTTAAAGATCGTAGGTACCCCCAGGCGATGAGGGATATTATTAGGGGACAGTTAGGAGACTTACTCCGACAAGGAATTATAAGGCAAAGTAATTCGCCCTTTAACAGCCCACTGTGGGTGGTTGAGAAAAAACAAGGAGAGGCAGGTGGGACGGAGAAACAATATCGCGTCGTCGTCGACTACAGAAAATTAAATGAGGCTACGGTAGATGAAAGATACCCCCTTCCACGAGTCGAAGATATCCTGGATCGACTATCGGGCGCAACAATATTTAGCACTCTCGACCTCAAGAGCGGATACCATCAGGTCAGGATGGCGGAGGGTGATATAGGGAAGACCGCGTTCTCCTGGGAAAGAGGGCATTATTAATTCGTGCGGATGCCCTTTGGGTTGAAGGGAGCCCCATTAACTTTCCAACGCCTTATGGACGAGTTCCAGAGGGGACTGGGGGAGGACTTCGCGCAGGTGTATATGGATGACCTGATAGTGTTTAGCCGGTCACAGGAAGAACACATAAAGCATTTAGAGAAAGTTTTCGACAGGTTACGGGAATTTGGTCTCAAATTGTCGCAAAGTAAGTCAAGGTTTGGACTGAAAGAGATTAGGTTTCTAGGGCACGTGGTCTCGATTGATGGCGTACAACCTGACCAGGAGCGCGTGAAGGCTATCCAAGAAGCTCCGTTACCCACTAACGTGCGAGGGGTCCGTAGGTTCCTGGGAATGGTAAATTATTACCGCGGGTTCATTCCGGGTATCGCGGCATTAATACAACCGTTAACGGAGATCCTAAGAAAAGGGCGACGGTTCGCTTTGGGACCAACGCAATTGGAGAGCATCCGGAAGTGCCGGGAAATTCTAACGTCGAAACCCGTGCTCGCATTCCCAGATTTCCGGTTAATGTTCCGCGTAACGACTGACGCGAGCGAAATTGCTATTGGGGCGGTTCTATCGCAAAATTTTGCCGAAGGGGAAACGCCAATAGCCTATGCGAGTCGGCAGTTAAACGAGGCGGAAAAACGCTATAGCGCCATCGAGCGTGAACTGTTGGCGGTAGTGTGGGCGGTGGAGCATTTTCGGCCTTACGTTTATGGCAGACGCTTTGAACTTATGACCGACCATAAACCCCTGGTTTATTTAAGTACCCTTAAGGAGTCCTCAGCTCGGGTATCACGGTGGAAAGAGCGGTTGGCAGCATATACGTTTAAGGTCGTTCATAAAAAGGGTGTCGAAAACGCGGTGGCGGACTGGTTGTCGCGGGATTTAGTCGTTAATGCTATCGACGATGAAGGAACTTCGGCTGAGCCGTTCGCTTTGCGCTATTTAAGGGATTGGGCTGAAAGCGGACCGGAGATTCCATTAGTCAGACAGGATTCAGCAGACAGCGCGGCGTCATCGGAACGTCCTAAGGAGTTACCACAGATCGACGAAATCATCAATGACAAGAAATTGCAAATCGTTCTCCGTTCGAAGCAGGGATCCGGGACGGAAACCAGGGCTAGTATCTATGAGGGGTTATCGACAGTGATAGCGCGTATGCCGGTGACGGTAGACGATGCGGAATTAGAAAGAATTTTTTTAGAATTCGGTGTCCCCGGCCAGGCGTGCCACATATTTTCGGGAAATAAGCTCATTACCGAGAAGCTTCAGCGATTATGGAGGCAGGAGAGGATAGGAGTCGGTTTTCCAATAATCCGGTGCTTACGTCAGGTTGAAACTGTTCCCGACCCGACAACCCAACAGCAAATTATTGCCGATCATCATGCGGGCAAATCAAATCACCGCGGGGTGGAGGAGACGGTGCGCGCCCTTAAACGTATGTATTATTGGAAAGCTATGAGCCGCACGGTTACGGAGTTTATTGGTCGATGTTCTGTGTGTCAGCGAGGGAAATACGATAGGCAACCGCCGGTAGCGGAACAGGTAGTTACCCCAACAGCGCTAGAGCCCCTTCAAAGTGTCCAACTGGATATCTATTCGAATGAGGGCCAGTCCTGGTTCACCGCGATAGACACATTCAGCAAGATCGCAATGGCTTATCCCATAGAAACAAAGACACCTAGGGCGGTATGGGAAGGGGTGCTGCAATGGTGCGCAAGTTACGGAGTGCCCGAGCAAATTGTTTCGGATTGCGGACGGGAGTTCGATAATGCTTTGATACGGGAAGAGAGTACTGTCCTGGGAATTACGTGGCGGTTGAATACTCCTCACCATGTCAAGGGCAGAGGCGCCGTAGAACGCCTTCATAATACGCTTGGGGAACACCTTCGGCTTCTCAAATTAGGGCGAAACCTAGACGCATATGACGCCATGCCTAGGGCGATTATCGCCTATAACAATACAATTCATTCGGTGACGGGATTATCTCCGGTCGAGATTGTGTTTGGTCAAACAAGGCGCGATCGGGGGGATTTATTAACAGTTACTAACACGGAGCTCTTGGCGCAACTTTCCCGGAAACGTGCCGAACAGACGTCGTCATGGAATAAGGTTCGGGAAAAATTGATTAGAGAAAAGACCTCTCGGGTACACAAAGCTAATGAGAATGTGAGGGTACATTCGAAAGGTTCACTTCCGTTGGGAACTGTTGTTTATCGACGATTGCGGACAGCACGAAATAAAACGGCTGCACGTTATGAGGGGCCCTTTAGGATAATCACGATCAGGGAACATAATTTATATACAATCCGGGACGTCAATCAGCCATCCAGGGTTCGTACAGTCCATTTAGAAGAGCTGCGTGTACCTCATACAGTGTCACCGCTGGAGCCGGAGGCCGTGGTCCAGGAGTGTTAGTGTTGTTTGTGTTGTATGTCAGTTACTGTGGCCAGTGATTAAGAAGACAACTAAATTGTAACATATTGTGGAAATATTTAATCTATTTTATAGTTCTTAGAAGTATTATTTTGTGTTGTTCTTTTTCTGATCTTTCAGGTTATATTTTTGTAATTATTTTTATGTGATTCTTAGTTAATAGTTAAGCTATCCTTAATCAGGTTGTAAACATTTTGTTTTTCTTGTAATTATTTTTAGTAGTTCCTCCTAGTGAAGGAACTGGAGGGGGGGAGTTAACTGGTGTAAATAGACACTTAGGCTTAGTAAATATCAACAGGAGTTAGGATTAAGTTTTGTTATTCTTAGTTTATAATACATCCAATAGACTATATATAGAGCTGTAATAGAGAAATAAAGTCAGTTTTATATTCAAGAGCGTGTCGTTATTCTGCCCAAAATCCCCTTTTTTTATGTTATCATTTCAGTCTCATTCTAACTTATATATATATATATATATATATATATATATATATATAGTTATAACTGTTTAAATGCTTAATCTTTTCTGCTTTATTCTTTTATATATATGAGTGATGGACATATGATATTTTTAATGTTTTTGTCTTTACATAAAGAATTAAAGACAGAATTGTTTCTCTGAAAAACAAAGATTTATTTACAATACATTCATATTTAATGTTTTAAATGATTATAATAACTTTCAACTAAACATTCCCTCACCTGAAAAAACCAAGAAACAGCATTCAATGTCTTTACTTCTTGCTTTTTTCAAAATTAAATTTAAGGGTTCCTTAGCTTAATACACTGTAACGGTAACAAAACTATTCCCCCTCGGATCTTTTATTTACAACAGCTGTTGGGTCAAGAATGTTTTGACGCTCTCGCAGCAAATACAAAATTAAGAAAACTTCCGTATATTAATATTACTTCGATAACAATCCTCAGACTAGCATCCGAAGAGCATCTGCTGCATTAGCAATATCGCAGCAAGCAATATGGTGAACTTTGAAAGGTGATAAACGCTACCCATACCATCTTCAAAAAGTTCAGAATTTATTACCTCAAGATTATGTCAAGAGATTGAATTTTAGTAACTGGTTTCTTGAAAAAATTCGCGATGATAATTTATTTCCATTAAAAATTATATGGACCGATGAAGCTACCTTTACAAGAGGAGGAATTGTTAATCAACGAAATTATCATCAATGGGCTCTTGAAAATCCCAAGCTATTAGAGAGAATAGGTTTCAGCATGAATTTGCTATTAACGTTTGGCTTGGAATTTGGAACGGATTACTGGTGGGACCATATTTTTTACCTGGAAAATTGAATGGTATCACATTTACACTTCAGGAACTTATAGGGGACCGAAAAACTAAGACAAAAAGTCCTTTAGAGATTTGCTCGTTTTTGCTTAGTTTTAGAGAAAATCGCAAAAAAAGAAACAAAACAAAAATGTTTCAGGTAGCGATTATCACCTTTCAAAGTTCGTCAGGCTAGGCAGTGAGATATGTAAACACTTAATGTTATCCTTTACATTCTTTTATTTGTTTACATTTTGGCTTCCTTCTAGGATTATAATTCCTAAATCAGTCTTCAGTCAGTTACTCAGATATTTTTGTGTGAATAGCATCAGCCACAATGCCTGATAATACATATTGTAATGTTGAATAGGCTGATATGATTTTTGTGTATGGTTTCTGTAACAGTAATGCTTTAGAAGCGGTACAGGAGTATGCGCGCCGATTTCCAAATAGAAGAGTGCCTAATCGACGAGTCTTTTCGTTAACTTTTAATAGTCTACGAGAGACTGGGTCATTCTTAATACGTAATGAAGGCGACCAATTCCAGGCAGCAGTAAGAGCAGATTATCGGAGAAGAAATTGTGTCCATCCAACACCACTTCGATAACAATCCTGAGAGTAGCATCCGAAGAACATCTGCTGAATTAGCAATATCGCGGCAAGCAATATGGCATACTTTGAAAGGTGATAATCGCTACTCATACCATGTTCAAAAAGTTCAGAATATACTACCTCAAGATTATGTCAAGAGATTGAATTTTAGTAACTGGTTTCTTGAAAAAATTCGCGATGATAATTTATTTCCATTAAAAATTATATGGACCGATGAAGCTACCTCTACAAGAGGAGGAATAGTTAATCAAAGAAATTATCATGCATGGGCTCTTGAAAATCCCAGAGCTATTAGAGAGAATAGGTTTCAGCATGAATTTGCTATTAACGTTTGGCTTGGAATTTGGAACGGATTACTGGTGGGACCATATTTTTTACCTGGAAGATTGTATGATATCACATTTACACATTTTTTGGAGAACGACTTTTCTAATTATTTAGATGACATTCCCTTACAACAGCGGATTGAAATGTGGTTCCAACTCGATGGATGTTCAGCTCATTATAGCAGAGTTGCTCGAGCTTGGCTGGATATAAATTATCCACAACGATGGATTGGACGTGGAGGAGTAGTACCTTGGCCACCCAGATCACCTGATATGACACCCATTGATTTCTTCGTATGAGGAACCTTGAAGCAGAATGTTTATTCGGTGTCAATCAACTCAAGAGAGCAATTAAGAGACCGAATCATAGATGCAGTGCACCAACTATCATCAGAACAATGTTTAGCTGCAATTTATGAAGTGAGTGCTAGATGTAATGCTTGCATTGGTGCAAGAGGACAGCATTTTGAGCAATATTTACATTAAAAAGAACATAACATAAATATAAATGTAAATAAATAAGTATAAAAATGAAAACTTGTTTTGTTTTCTTTTTTTGCGATTTTCTCTAAAACTAAGCAAAAACGAGCAAATCTCTAAAGGACTTTTTGTCTTAGTTTTTCGGTCCCCTATAAGTTCCTGAAGTTTTGCCATTTAAATTCGTGACACCTTGTACATATATATATATATATATATATATATATATATATATATATATATTTTTTTTTTTTTTTTTTTATTTGTTCCCCCCATGGTAACCCCATGGAGGGACCGTTTATTAATATTAGGACATGCTCCATACTTAAGTAAGCATATTACATGTCATTACATGTGATGTTAATAATTACAGATCAATTTGGTATCATAATTACAGAATACATTTTAGTAAAATTTAAAAATACAAGAAATTCAAAATTTATAGTTTGACTAAATTGATAATTTCTGAGAATAAAATTAAAATTAAACTTGTAATCCTAAATTATGTAATGAAAAATAAATAAATTGAATAAATATACAAATAAACAAAAATTAAAGGTTTTATGATATAAATGATGTAACTTAAAAAAAAAAAATCAATTCATGAGTTTACATTATGATTAGCGACAGTACTTAATAAAAATGTATACACATATATTTATACTCATAACAGTTACAATTAAAAATGAAAAACCAGGTATCTGGTGAATTGCCCTTCTTATGTCCTAGAGCTGATCAAAATTTATGTCTTTTATAAATGATAACAAGTCAGTTTTAAATTTAGAAAAAATTAAATGTTCTGTCTCAGGCCAAGTCCCTCGTTTGAGTATTATGTTTTTTATCAATTTAATTCTTTGTCGGTCGTATCGTGAACAGTCATATAGTATGTGTCTGAAAGTGTGGGTCTGTCCATCTTCATCACATATATATATATATATATATAAAGTTGATTCGCAACACAATATTTTTCTATCATAAGCAATTGCTAATCATCTGGTTATTAACACTGCTTGTTGTTTTTTTCAGAAAAGGGGCACAGATGAGGCGATGAAAAAAAAGAACCCAAGAGTTCTTTCAAGGCAACAAGAAATGTCAATCAAACTTCTTAAATAGGGAATTCTGATAACAGATTCATCGACTAATGGTTTTCAAACAAAATTTTCCTCAAGAAATAGAAACTAAGAAAACCTACTCCATGGCCGACATCCAACATCATTCTAAGCTGAAACTGTAGAAGAAAGCCCTGAGAAGACTGCCAGGGAACTAAGATATCGACACAAGTTTCGGTTTTTTATTTACTTCCAGTTTCTACAAACGGATATTTTCTGCCTGACAACTCTCCACTTAAGACAAAATAATTAATAGAAAAAAATCTGAACATAACAAGTTGGTATGGCAATAAAGACGGCTCGTTTCATATACTCATAATTTAAAAGTTATCAAACCTGAAATTAAAATATTATAACATACGTAAATACAGAATTCTGGGCTTCATATCAATCAGCAGAGTTTAAGCAATGCCTCAGATTTTATTTGAATCATTGATTCCATTTTCGATTTAGACTAGTTTAGTATCAGTTAATTGTGTTTTGATCAATCGTCAATATTCACTTCTGTGATTTGAAAATAAGTAGAATCGTTTCATTTGAATTTTTCATGTCTCATAACACGCCATAATTGAATGGTTCATGTTTGTTTGTTTGTTCATTTAACGTCACTTTATGCTGCTATGGCTAATCGGACGATGCTACAGTGGGAGCTCTAAATTTTGCCTATCCTGGTTTAATTAGGATAGGGATTTTTAACGAGTACCTGACATCGTACAGGCCTGGGACCCCCGTTTAACGTCCCTTCCGAAGGACGGCGTAACTAAGGATTTTTTACTCCCTTAGAAAAAATCCTAGGGCCACCTGCCGGGATTGAATGGTTCATCATTTCTTTCATTGCATCTTTAATTATCTGTTTGTACTAGTTCCCAAGGAAATCTCGCTTTTTTTGAGACAGTCGATATATCGATATTTACTTACTTATAAATATAATAGTTTTTTTTTATAAACATTAAAAGACTTATTAAAAAAACAGAACGGAATACCAAAAATTCCTCAAAAATGCGGTACTAGTGGCAGACAGAAAAAAATTTCCATACAAGACCTGCACAGAAGAAAGAAGAAAACCATGAGGCAAAGACGGGCCGAGAAAAAACTGAAAAAAAAACACTGCATCATAGTCGCGCAGTTCTTCAGGGCTGTTTCGCATCAAATAAATAAATAATAAACGTTAAAAATTAATGTTAACCAAATTAGACTTTTTTTTTACATTAATTTATTGATATTTACAACTGTAATAATATTACAACAAGTAAATCTGCTAATATGAGCCAATGACATGAAAAAAAAAAACATTTGTAGAGAAACTACCCATTGGTAGCACTTCAATAAAGTTTTATAGTAGAAGGTCTCGAGGCCATCTTCTTTTTAGACAGCCTCGGAGGGTTATCAGGAATAGTATGGGAAGGAAGTTGAGAGACTAACGGATTCAAGTGTATATGAAGCTTGTCATGGAAGGATAGGTATCTAGTTTGGGCCAAATCAGCAACATAAGGGATATTAAGATCATGATGGATGCGTTTGTTTGTGACATAATAAGGAGCATTGAGGATTTTACGAAGATTTTGGATTGTAAGGATTGGATACGAGATGAATTGGATGGTTTAGTAGAGTCCCAAAGCTCAACTCCGTATGCCTATATAAGCCTGATAACTGTCATGTAAATGAGTCTTTTGTAATTAATTGGGAGCTTAGAGCGTTTGTCCAGTGAATGTTGAAGTAGGCGAAAACGTCGAGCAGTTTCTTGTCTTTTCAGTCTTGTATGAGGATTCCAAGTGAGACGTTTATCCAGATGGAGTCCTAGGTAACGTAACTGTTCGACTGGGATCAGTGGAATATTATTAAAGTAAACAGTAGGGCAGGAATTCGTAGCATTAATGCCGATGAGACAACGTCCACCACACGATGACATTGCTGGATAGTGGAGTGTGATGTTCGTAAACCAAATTGGTGATATGGGATTATTTGGTTGGATTCTATGATAGGATGAAGACGTTTCAGAATGAGTTTTTCAAGTATTTTGCCCATTATGGACAGGAGAGATATAGGGCGGTAAGAAGATAGGAGTTCTGGTGGTTTTTTAGGTTTTGGTATCATCTTAACTATCGATAATTTCCAGAAATCAGGAATGTATGTGGTGCGGAGTACGCCATTGTATATATATGTAAAGAGTAGGATCGCTTTCCGAGGAAGGCGTTTTAAAATGTGGAATGTGATTAGGCCGTGCCTAGGGGCTTTGTTGGCGGGTAATCTGTGAATAATGTTTGATATTTCGGAAGGATGGAATGCTTTAGGAGGAGGGGAAAACTGAAGAGGAATTCTTAATTCTGCTTCAATGCATTCAGAGTGTCTTGGATTAAGGATATCTGGATGAGGAAGGTTAAATGTTTTGAATAGGTGCTGGCCGAAAATTTGTGATTTAATTAGAACATTAAATATAAAAGGGGATAGTTGCTTAGTCTAGGATTAATGACTAGTGATAAATGAATAATTAAGAACCAGAAAATGATTAAAAACAGTAAATATTACTTTATCTTGTAACTTATCATGTCGGCCAAATCAGCCTTATAAATGCTTTATGTACCACGAATTGAATTAAAGGGAATGTTCTGAGCAGGAAAGGCTTACATTTTAAAATGGTTTACTTGCTCAGTGTCTCAATGGTCCAAAGCAAGTTGCTTATGGCACCATAGCTAAGCAACTCATCAATGAAAAGCAGTATAACACAGCAGTGTTATAAAACATGGTACAGTCCTGTAATATTACTGTTTGTTCATTATTATTATTGTTGTTGTTGTAATTTTAGTTTTCTTTTCAAATTAAGGGGAATAAATTTTTACCAACTAAGATGAGAAAATATTTCCAAAACCATACCACATCCTCAGACCCATTTTCATTCGATGTACACCATCTTAACGGTTTTAAATTTTGTTACTCTTGGCTGCTTGTGTCCTATATTCGTATTAGTTTCAAAGTTTTAATATATTTGTATTTATTTATATTTTTATTCCCATGAAAAGATTTTTTATACTTGATACCTCTACAGTCTCATTTTTTCAAACTTCAAACTTTTAAATATAATTCAAAGTAAAACCTAATCACCTTTTAAAAGTAAAAAATAATGATATTTTACTGGTATATTCCTATTGGTATAAAATTGAAAAACCATCAATAAAAGACCTCTTCTTAAAATAATTATATTTCGATTTATTCTAAAAATATTGATAATTCGTTTCAATATCGGCATTCTTACTATGAACTAGTTAATTTACTCTGTTTTTGTGGTTGTCGTTTTTGTTTATGATTGTCTGATGCGCCATTTCAACATTTAATGAACAGTTAACTGTTCATCCATAGTTTCAGCTTAAAATTTTTTGTTATGGAATATTTGTACTTTTGATATATTTATAGGAGAATTAGTTTTGAATTGTTGGAAGTATTTTAATTGGATTTTAATTCGAATTGTTATAAATTAAAGGTAATATCACAAATAAAGTAGTACCTTCAAGTACATAGCCCGCCATGTTGTTGTCCATATATTGTCCCGACAACATACAATAAATAAGGTGAATTAAGTGTTTGTTTTTTCATCTTCTTTAATAAACTCTATTTTATAGCATTTTTCCCATGATTTGGTTCGGATATTTATAATTACTCATAAAAATTGTTAATAGAGAAACTTCTCTTTTAGAATAAATAAGTTACACTTTATTCACTCATTAAAAAGGCTATTTTACTTAATCAATATATTAAGAAATTTCATTTTTAGTAAGTGATGGAATATATTAGTTTTATCCAACCACCATTTAAAAAAACAAACAAAGATTTCAGAGTTGGAGCATGAAAAGAGACTGGGTAAGGGTGACCCCTGCCTGTCCTCAAATCTTCCCTTGTTATTATGGAACACATTATTCCCTTTTATCTTTTAGTTATACATTTGAAACCAATTACTAGCAGAAGTAATCTATTCTAATATTTTAAAAATCTAAATAAATGGAGTGGCCGAAAATGGTGTATGGAGGAGAAGAAAGAATGAGGAGCTGATGGATCTATATGGGGAGCCGGACATGGGGGCGTTGATAAAGAAAGTTAGACTGAGATGGCTGGGGCATGTGGAAAGGATGCCGGACCACTGGATTGCAAGGCGAATACTCAATGAGAAACCGGACGGTAAACCAAGCAGAGGAGGCCCTCGGATCAGATGGCTAGATGATGTCGAAGAGGACCTGAAACTGCTGGGTGTACAAAACTGGAGGAGGATATCACAGGATCGCGGAGATTGGTCGGCTGTGGTGTTGGAGGCCCGGGTTCTTGCAGCACCGGAGAGCCAAAATAATAATAATAATAATAAATGATTATTATTTATTTATTTTTTAAGGTACAGATCCAAAAAAAAATATTCTTCATGTCAGTTTAGAACTGATGGAACCACCCTCAATATTTAGGGCAACAGTACCACGTTTCGATTTGGACCACTAATTCCATTAGGGCCATGTTAAACGATGGTAATCGGTATTACAGTTTTATTTTAACGATAGTGGAGGGGATCTTGAGCAGTGTTTATTTACAGGTTAAAGGTAAATTTTTGTGAGAGTTGAAACAAATGGCCGATGTAGAACAGCTGACTGAACATCAGGAATTAGATCTCTCCTCGAGAACTTTTTCTAAAAATGTCTGCAATGCCTCTGATGGTGTGATACAAATGGTGTGCAGATGGTTTACTTTCGTGATCAGTAGCACTTCAAAAGAAAAACAGTTGCCAATTTGAGTTATTTAAGTTCAATTTGAGCTGAATAATTTGAATTCGGAATGAAAAGTTGGTTTCCATCACCAAATGAATCAATATTATTTTGTATTTTATCAATCCTTATCTTCCATGTGTAATTATTGTCAAGTAAAATCTTTGTTTAAGATACTTGAGAAATTAGATTTATTTAAAATATCTGATCGAATCAGATAGTACGTTAGTCTAGTAATATTTTCATGTCTGCCCGTTTACACTAAAGGAGTTGTCTTGGAGGAGAGAGGAGTGGAGAAGAATCCAAAGTAACTACCGCCGTGTAACTTGGGCCATTATTAGGTTTATTTTTTTCTTCAATTTCGGTATTTAATTATTTTTCGAAATCTGAAACCAATCATATAAATATTACCTTTATAATTTTTTACTAACTTGAAATGTTGGTTTTCAAATAAATAGTTCAACCCTATCAAGTCAGAAATTCTTCCTCTGATCTCCATCTGGACCATTTTCTTCCCTTTACTTGAAAATGAGTTTATGAAATTCGTCATACGATTGTGAGGTGACTACTTTGATCAAATTGTAAATTTACCTTGCGAAAAATGGGATAAGAAGTTTTATTGTTTTAACTTGTCGATAAGGATAGGAGTTGTATTTTGTTAACTTGTCAATGTGGAAAGTAAATAAGAAAAAAATGTTTTTCATACAAAATTTATAATATTTACGATAGCCTAAAATTCAAGAAATGTTCGGACGTTTTTCAGCGTTTTTCTACTCTAACACCTAAACGAAGCTTTCTGGCCGAATACGTTCCACTATAATAGGTAAAAACCATTAAATAGTCTAAGGCTTTCGCTGATTCAATTGTTTTTAAACGAAATACGTACCGTGGTATAACTCTTCAAAGTTTCCATTCTTTTCTTCAAATTATAGAAAATACGAATTTTCCCTGCTATAAAAACCTTTCAACATTTTTATATGACTAACACGAAATAACCATAATTGATAAGTTTCTTTTAAGTAAAAAGAACACATTATCGATGTATAATAAAGCTATTTAATAAAGATTTTTATAATAAGTGGTCTTGTTTAGCCGACTGTTTTGTGCTTTTGGGCGCGGAGGTGCCACAAGCCAGCGAGGGCATCAAGATCCTCAGCCACAAGATTCTCACGGATTTCAGGCTCTTTCCCTTCAACCATCCAATCCTGAAAAGCACTCTAGGTCTTCCTGGAAAAATTTTCCTGGATTCAAATCTTCACACCTTCGGCAACGATGATTAAATCAACTGAGGTATCTCTTCTCGACAGTGTCTCTCTAAGTTTGTCTACTTGAAGGCTATACTCCTTGCACTGCGGATATGAAGATGATTATGAAACAATCATTTTTTTTATTTTTTATATATATATATATATAAAACAACAATTTTTCTTATCGCTTTAAATTAGTTATATAACTATACATAGTATCGTTAATATGTATTCCACAATTATTATAATTTCTACATTGTTATTGTTCTTACAATAGTACATAAGAGATACCTTTTCTGTAGATTAATAGGTTGCATATTTAAAAATTAGCTGGGTGTGTTGTAACCCATAGTCAGTTGCTATACTAAATGAGTGGAGCTGGTACTTTGTCCAGTCCGGATTAGTAGATGATAATAATGGATTATTATATTTTATTTATACCGTATTAAATCTTACCTTTAAGTAAACTAAAACATTAGAGGTATTTTTTATAAAAATTCTTTTTATTATAAATATTGAGGATTATCTATTAGTTCTATTTTGTATATATCCGGAAAAAAAATGTTTGTTTAAAATTATTGTATTTAATAGATAGATTTAAGGAGAAGTGTATGGTGAGTTAAAAGGTGAAAATACTTTTATTTAAATTTTATTAATATTTAATATATTATAATAATTATAATATATTATAATTAATATTTATAATCTTATTAGGGAGCTGATAATTTGTGGGATTTTTTGATTTTTTGTTGAAGTCCACACGCCAACTACTGATTCGACAGAAGAAGATATTATAGGACAAGAATTGCTCAAAATAAAGTTAAGTGGCAGAAATTAATGTCGAACTCCACTTCCCAATAGAGCTGGTCACTCCACTCAAGTTAGACCATACTCCCATAAGGGAAGGCCCATAAAGAGTTATTATGTATGTATATGTTTTTGTAAATATTAGTAGTTTATTGTAAACCATTTTGTTTTGTAATTCTCTTTATAATAAAGGCTTTATTCATTCATTCATGAAACAATAATCATATCACAGTATTACTATAATATCATATAATCTTTCATTATATGATATTATAAACAAGTATGAAGAAAGTACTACTACCTCCTCATTATCAAGAATATTAAGAATATCAAGTACGTGATATTCTTTATTGTAACAAAATGATTTGCTAGAAAATTTTTTATTGATTTAATTTTTTAGTGATCTCTTATCAGGTACCTAGAAATTATAATATATATTATAGTATATTTAGACCCTCTGCCCTTCCCTGATGGGAAGTAATATGACGTAATTAGTTTTGAAATTGTAAATTATAATGGTATAAACTATTTTGAAAGTACCTATTTCACAAAAACCTGAAAAATATCTATAATGCGATTTTCCTTTTTTTATAACGGCTAATATGTTATAGAAACAGCAATCTTTCAAAGGCACGGTAAATTATCAATATATTTTTTATTTTTATATCAATATACTAGAATCTTTTTCAATTATTATAATATAATTTTTCAGTAAAATATTTTTTTATTTGTGCGGTAAAATATCTCAGTTATTTATTACATTATAACATTACTTTTTTGTTCAATGGCATATATAAAATTATTTTATTTTATTTTTAATGAAATTTCAACCGTTATTTGTGGGTTTTTTTACGTAAAACATAATTACTTGTAGTTAAATTTCATATTTATATTTTATATATTTATTCTACTAACATTTTCTTAGTTAATAAAGTATTATTGAATAAACTTATTCTTTTCTCTGTACACCTTCTATTTCCATACTGTTTTTTTAGCTTAAAAAAAAAATTAATAGTATTCAAACGACAGAAGGGGTATTCATTGGCCAGACCTGTATAATGTCTAGAAACGTCAAATTGAAATACTTGTCAGCCATGAAGACAATGATTTGACTCAGTCTTGCTTTGACAAACATGAAGGCCCTTTTTGATATCAGATATGGAAGTAGGGATACACCACAGTGGCAATCACTACACATTATACACTGGCACGCAAAAAATTCCACCCACTTGATTTTTTATGTTTTCATCTAAAAATATCTCTGCTTTGGATTGGTCTATTTTTTTTAAATAAATAAATATGTACTTTTTTCAATTACGAATGTTAATATATACGATAATAACCATTAATCCTTGATTCAATGAAAGTCCTGTAGATTCCAATGTTCAGTTTCTATGAAATTAAAATCTTTATTCAGTGTTATTTGTTCAGTGCCGTTTCTTGCAGCAAATTTCTTAGTTTCCGGCTTTTAATTTTTTCAATTTTAAGTTTAAAAAATGCCTCTTCGTGCTGAGGATGTTGCGCGTGGTGTGGCACTTATTGATGATGGACGTTCCTTTAGATACGCAGCTAATGCCATCGGAGTTCCATATGAAACTTTACGAGACGCCAGGCCCGGTTCTGGATGGCCTAGGGAAACAAAACCATAGGTTACCGTTTTTTTGACTTTAAGAATTTTACGAAACCGGCACCTTACCTTTTTTCAAGCGATCCATCAGATCGAAGAAGTTCGAGGTGTGCAATTTCTGAACGTACTGCTGGGAGAAGATTAAATGAGCATGGATTAATGAATGGCTTTTCTCCCAGTAAGAGGACCAGAATTGACCAGAACTCATACAGTTACACGGCTACATAAAAATAACATAATCATATAAAAATGATAATTTTTTATAATTTTTCTTTTTATTTAAACAATCTTTCATTCTTACCATTTCTATCTGGCATTCATTCATTTCTCATTGTTCTTTATTATATTATCATCATTATTTTGGCATTCAATAATTTTTTTTCATAACTTTTTATAAAATACTTTCATATATTATTATTTGTATTACATAAAAATATCATAATCATATATACATAAAAAATAAAAATTTGTGTTATTTTACATTTCTATTTATACAATTTTTTAATACATATTTATTATTTTTTAGTACATAATGTAACTCTGTATTTTTTTCTCACTACTTTTTTCATAATTTATCTTACTCTATGAATTTCTTTTCATTCATATCAATTCTGTCCATAAAATTTGTTATTATTCCTTGGTACTTCAACGATTTATATATTGGGTCGTAACGGATGAAATGTCAGTTTCGTTTATTTACAGTTTTCTTTTCATTAGGGATTAGATTATTTGTATACAAACAATTATATTATGTATACCGCTTGAAAGATCATTTTAATCCTTTGAAAGTGATGCAACGTTTTAAAAATAAATAAGAATAAAATAATGCCTTCCGCTGAAATTCGTATAATTTTTCTCTACGAATTTAAACATGGGCATAGCGTCAAGGAGGCGTTCCGAAACATTAATATTGTTTGCGGTGAAGATACAGTGAGCGAAAGAAAAATCTTCCGTTGCTTTGAAAAATTTCGGTCTGGGGATTATGACCTTACCAACAAAGAACGTGGTAGGCCGAAGACTAAGTTGGACAGCGAAAAGTTGAAAGAACTGGTCTAAGCGGGCACTTCCCAAACCACTCGTGAATTAGGTTCACAACTTGGAGCAAGTGCTATGACTTGCACCTTAAGGAGCTTGGTAAGTCATAAAAGCTGGAAATATGGGTACCACATGAATTGACCGAGGCCCAGCAGCTCACCCGATTTTTTTTTCAGGAGCTGAATATTGAGGTCCTTCCTCACCCACAATATTCTCCGGACCTTTCTCCAACTGATTTCTACTTTTTCCGCTGCTTGGACAATTTTTTAAGAAATAAACATTTGACTACGAAGATGCCCTGAAATCGGCCTTCCAAGACTTCGCTTCTTCCTTGACACCAAATCTCTACAGAGCGAGGACAGAAATGCTTGTTTCACGTTGGGAGAAGTTTATTAAAATTGAAGGATTCTATTTTGATTAATAAAAGTATTGTTTAATAATTGTTTGCTAATAATTTAAATTTACACCTTTACTGACATTTCATATGTTACAACCCAATAGTTATTTTCTGTTTCTTTCCCCAGCCCTGAAGATGGCCTACATCCTTGGCCGAAACGTTGGCACAATGAAATAAGTTTGTCTTACTTTATGTAATCTTTGACTACACCTCACCATTTCAATCCAATATTTGGTTTATCCAGTCAACTATTTTCCAATTAAATAAAACTTTTTTAGTGATTGTAGAATTATTTTACTTCTCTGGTTTATAAAATTGAAATACTTCAATTAATTTCAAAAACTCAGGGCTGACTAAACTCACATTATTTTTTAAAAATCCAAAACGTAGTAATTTCGACCACTACCCTAATTAAAAATAACAAAATCCTAAAAGGTAAAAACGTTAATACATTGAAATATAAAGCATTCCATAAAATCTTTAAGCATGACTAAGCGCTGCAATAACAGTTATAAGTTAGACGAGTCTTAATATTTTGACATAGTTGTTAATTTTATTTTTATTTTGCTTTGATTGTCGTTCATTATAAAGAAATTTTATTTGAAACCATTTTTTTTTAGCGCTACCTAATTTCAAAGAACCATAAAATAAAATTGTCCTGAGCACCTTAAGTTTTTTAGGGCATAGACTTAGCTACTTTTGCAATATACTGATTGAAATTTAATTTTATCATTTAATAGAATTCTTTTTATTATTTAATTTTCTATTGATTATGTTGAAGCCCTAGTTTTAGTTTTATTTTAAACCACAGTTACTAATTAAATTCATTGGTCTGTTTTACATCACCAGAATATTTTACTTAGTTTGGGGTATGATGTTGATGATTATTTGATGATAACATAAACTAAAATAAAATAAAGTTTCAATCTGGGATTTTGGGAAAAGAATTACAATTGACTCTTAATAGTTTTATATTTTTTTTGAACATGCACGTATTTGTGTGATTATTATTGTCACATTTAATTCGATTTCCGATTAGGCAATATTTGAAGTTAGCGCGAGGGTGCCGCCCATACCTTCTTAGAAAAAAATAAAATATTTCCTAATCTCCAAAAAATAATGTATAAGTTTAATGTTTATGTTTATGTTAATGTTAAATTAGCCATGGTATTTTGGTCCTCTGCTCCTATTACATACATGAACAAATTAGAATTAGAAAATAGATGCTCCCTAATGTTTTGAACTGGATGAGCTCTTGCATCCTTATTGCACGAAAGTAATTATTTCCTAGCATATATGTGTGTGGGGTGAGCACGGAATGACAAAATTTTATATATTTCGAGGTAAAGGTTTTATATATATATATATATATTTGTGTGTGTGCGGGCGCGCGCGCGCGCGCGTAAGTGTGTGTGTAAACCATAGTTTTAATTCAACATTTTGCCAACGTAAAATTATATTAATATTGAAAAATGAAAAGAGACCTTACATAAATGTTAAGACCGTGGAAAGAATCCCAACGAAAAGCGATTAGTCTCCAAACTAAAAAAAGAAATTGAAATTATCTGTCCGACAGGTTATAGGACAGATAATTTCAATTTCTGTTTTTAGTTTGGAGACTAATCGCTTTTCGTTGCGATTCTTTCCACGGTCTTAACGTAAAATTATATTTTATTGCATATTATAAAAATGTTTTAGTTAAAAGTTTTTTTTGTAAATTTTTTTTCTTTCATTATATATTATGAGTCTGTTTAGATACATTTGAATGGTAATTATTTTTAAGTTTGAGACTGGTCTTTATGGTAAAGTATATAATATTTGTGAATTGTAGCAATATTATATAAGAATAAATATTCAAAATAGAAAATAAAATAAAAATGTGTTGTCTTGTGAAAAAATATGATTTTTTAAAATCAAAATTCTGTTTTTAGAAAATAATGAACAATGTCTAGCAATAATACTTGTTCTGTGGTCCTTAGATAAAAGCAATTGCCGATTCAAGTTTAATTTACATGTGATTATGACAAGAAGTAAACATGAAAGTTTTGATTGATATTCCAATTAAAGTTGTTTGGCTTTACATCCATACATCTGAACGGCCACCTTGTATTTGTAATGGTGTCCATTACTATTAGAAAAATATTAAGTAATAGCCAATTCTTTAACTCGAATAAACCTTGGCTTTTAAATAAAATGAATTAAATTTTAAATTCACTCAAAGTATAATTTTAAAAATTAATTTTTATTTCCAGTAATAGTATTGGACTAAAAAAATCAATAGTAATCTTACATGAACGTTCGTTTATTGGACAAAAATATATACAGTAGAATTCATACTACTATTACAAAACACAAGATAATGGATAATCCGTCTGTCGTAGTAATCTTACATTTAATGATATCATTTAACTTCTGAGGTGATTATTCATTTCATTTTCCAAAGATTAGTTTTAAAAAGGGCATCGTATCATGGGTTGATATATTTCTAAATAGTAATCTTATATGTAATTCAGTGAAATCATATTCTGTATTTTTTTCAGTTTAAACATTCGGATTTAAATAGAAGTTCATTAACAAAAAAAAATTATCGTTTGAGAAATTTATAACTTTTGAATTAATGTCATATTGATATTGTATTATCACAGCTCTATAGATATGAGACAATCTATAATATGGCTATTTTATGATCGGCCTGTAAATCATTTACTATAAACCAGGAACAAACTATATTCATCATAGAATAATAAAAGCCGTATTAACTGAACGCTATAAATGAAAAAATTAAGTGAAATAGTTTTTAAGGATTATTAAGTATCAACTATATGCATTAAATTACTTGGTTGTATAAAACTATATTAATTTATAGTAATCAAGAGAATAGTAAAAAAAATATAGGAAAAATTGAATTGAATATTTTGTGTTGAAAATAAAATATTAGTAACATAAGTAATGGTTAACTATTAGATCATAGTACATTTACTTTAGTTCATAATTTAGTCATTAGTTCTAAAAGATACAATATTTTTCCAGTTCATGAATGTATGATACATCATTTTTATAGAACTTAAAATAGTACTCCTATACTCCATTACAAAAAAAAATAACAATTAGCTAAATTTAACATTTGAAAATTCAATTATTATTGGTTTTTGGCATTGAATATTAAAATTACGTTATAGAAAGAAACCATTCAAAGTTACTACTCATGCAATATAAATTACTTAATTGTTTTTGTTTGTAAAATATCAGTTCAGGAAAATAATCATGCAAGATGTAACATGTAGATATATAATTTTTTATTTCAGTTTTAATTTTTCCTCGAAAATTCAATACAGCTTAGATGTAATATACATATATTTACAAATAATCTTTCAAATATATATATATATATATATATTTATTCTATAAATTAACTGAAAATAAAAACAAGTAAGAGAATCGCCATAATTCAAGTTCATAAAATCAAAAATAGCGTTTCTATTAATATAATTTCAGCTGCCCACTGTCTTAAATCAGCTGTTATGTTGTGCCTATACACACCATGAAAAGATGTGTGCTCATAACTTCTCTACAACACATTGTCTACTTATATTGTTCACACTATTATACTACACTCTTAAATATTTTTAAAATCTGGTGTATTAAAATAACCATGATAGAGGATGGGGTAAAAGGTAAAATGGTCTGGTAAAAAATGAATAAAACATCGTTGGAGCCTGTAGATATATATTTCTATAAATCGGCCTTTTAGTGCTAAGGAACTTTAAATGAACATACATCTCATATCTACAAAATATTTAGTTAATTATATATCTATACTATACAATAAAACAATTTCAATCTTTATACAAATACATATGTGTACATACATAAACATGTATGTTTATGCGTCTGTGTATGCTATACACACACACATACCTATATGTAAGAAATATATATATTTATATCACAATCGAGATAAAACGTAAAAATAGTATTAACGTTCATCTAAACATTATAGTATAATTATGGGACAGAATAATTTCAATAATGTTTTGCCAAAACATAGTATTCACATCCTTCACTATAACAATTGACATATACTTTCAACAACTCTAATGACAATATAATTATGCTTGCTTTAATTATTGTTTCAAGAAGTGAAAATGTTTATTTATAACCGGTTAGTGTTGAAATATAGTCAATAGTATAAATAAACTAGGAACGTATACTAATTAAACATATAAAATGGTATACCTGTTTAATCTACAAGGAGCGGTTGTTGCAAGAAGCACCAATCACAGTGAGCGCATCTTGTTCCGAATGAGATCTCCGCCGGTCCAGTTCTAATATTTACACTTACTTATCATCGTTTCCTTCTTTACCGCCATCAGTTCTACCCATCTAGATATCAAGTATTTTTGACAAACAGGTTTTTTAACCCCATTTAGTATAATTTATAGTAACGTTTATTTTTTACTTATACAAAAAAATTTTCATCATAATTGAACAAACTCCAAAATTAGTGGTACTGAGGCGTCGAATCAATTGTTGCCGACCATTATGGCACCAGTAGATACTGAAAATACTGACTGTAACAATTATACCACACGCAATAGTGGACAACAATCAAATCAACCCGGACCGACAACTTTGCTTAGTCAAATCACTTTATACAACTAATCGATAGAAGTTAAAATAAATAACGTACTCATCGAAAATCAGGTTCTCTTTCATGCAAGCATATACGATGCGAAATTTAATAAATAATACAGGGAGTTTTCAAGAACCTCTGGGAGACACCGAAACAGTTGAACGCTTACGCAGCCCTAAGGTCACTAAGGATGGCGGTAAGTAGAAGGTCATACGGTGAGGAAGGGCCTGTAGGGCGGAGGATAGAAGTGCTGTGGTTGGAGGGGAGGAGGAGGGTAAACGGTCGCTGGGTAGCATGATGTCCCTACCGCCCTCGAAGGTGCCGGCTCCGGTGATATGAGGCTCTCGATGTCGAAGGATCTCTTCGGCCGAGGCTGTTCGACGGTCGGGCTCTGCGGCGAAGTACGTTGGACACCACATGGTACAGAAGCTGCCGGGTCGTAGCTAGGACGTTCTGCAGTCGGTCGTTGGAGATTAGCAAGTGCAGCCAGCTCGTGCTCTAGCCTGTCCTTATCTGACTTGAGCAATTTGAACCGCTTCCTCCGTCGAAGCAAGGACCCATTCTCGAACATGTCAAGGGCCGCCGGATGCAGCGTCCAATAGGCTCCCTTACCGGGCCTGTCAGGTCTCCTCGGAATCTTGACGAAGCAGTCGTTGAAGGAGAGGTTGTGCCGGAGAGAGTTCTGCCACCTCTGAGTGTTGCGGCGATAGTAAGGGAACCTGTCGCTGATGAAGCGGTAGATGTCGGCCAGGGGCAACATTTTGTCCGGCGAGCTCCATATAGCCATCGCCGTCAACGAAATGTACGAGTAGGGCGGCTTCTGGTCTCCGTACGATTCCCTACACGGCCGAGGCATCTTATGCCTACTGAATGTGCTTTCAAGCGGTCTCACGGTCAGACTGAACCACCAGTTACCTGCAGGAGGACCGGTGGGGAGAGGCAAGCCGATGCCCGATTGGCTGCCACCGACCACGCCCACCAGTAAGCTCATTGGTAAAGCCCCCTCCTTTTCCTATCCGTCCATTCTCCCTCTATTATATCTTCGCTGGTCCTTATGAAATATGGTATTGTGAATAATGATATGTTAGTCTGTTTTTGATTCAATCAAACAGCGTTAATAAGTTTTTTCTCGAAAATAAATAGTGATATAAGGCCCAAAGGTATAACAAGAGACCTGGTGACAGTAGGATATGAACCAAGCTTTCCCTCTTTATTGAGTAAACTAGTCCCAGTTGGCATTAGGTTCATTCAAAGGTTCCTCTTACAGGGCGTGTAATACAAAATAATCTATTGTCTAAACAGAATAGTTATACATGTGAAATCTACCATAATTACAAAAACTATACTCGGAAAAAAATAAAAAAGGGCAAAGAGTATTGAGTGCTTTCGAAGAATCAGGGGTTGGAATAAATAAACTGTCGTAGTCATGAGTTATTAGCTGATTCTGTTACATCCTAGTAAGGTTGTGTGCTTAACTATTTTTATAAATTTCACAAATATAGTATTTGTATGTAATTTAATATTGATTATAATATATAACCAATAATATTTTAAAAATCATTTTTAAGCCATTTATTCAGAGAATAGAAAAAAAGGAATGACTAACATCAAGTGAGTACCTATACAATTGTTGATCACAAAAATAATCAACAAACAATTTTAACGTTGGGAAGAAAATTGAATGGATAGGCGAATTTTACAAGAATTTATTTATGAAAAATGTGAAACAATTGGAATAATATTTTTCAATATATGTAACATCCAGCCTATTTTTATTAATATTTGTTCAGAGACAATTATGGAAAGTGCTAAAACAAACACAAATTGTCTAATGCTACAACTTTGCACATAATGAATGATATTTCACATAAATGTTCCTATTAACTTTTATAGTAATGTAATGATTTTTTTTTTCATCAAATAGTCGAAGTTTATTCAGAATAAATTTGTTGAACAATTCAATTGGTTTAATTATCGGTTTGTCAAAAAAATTATATAATCTGAAGAAGCTGACAAGCTGTGAAAATTTGTTTGGAATAAAAATGTAAATTATGAAATTTAATCACCTAGATTTTTTTAAAGTTAATTATTAGGTTATTATTGTTTTAATATTACTTGTTATAAATATGCATAATTCTATTGTAAGGCATACCATAGTTAATGGCGTGATTCTATCAAAGCAATAAAGCATTGTCAAAAACAAAAACAAAAATGCCAATGCTCTACGGTCGTAATAGATGCGAAAGTTAATCTTGCTAAACCCACCTCGATTGTCCCTTGAGCGGAACATGGTATCTCAATCAGAGTAACCGTATAATGAAATTTATTTGGCCAATAAATTTTAACATCGGGCTACTTTCGAGAATTTTTCCCAAACTAAAGGGATTGGAAAGTGCCTGAGGATAGTTCACCTACCTTTTTTTGTCCCAACATTAGCTGATATGATATATTATTAGTATGATATATTGTTAAACGTTGAGAGTCTACCATCTGATAATCAGCATTGTTTTTGTTCTATCTACAACTTTCAGGTGTATATAATATTGATTTTCAATATATAACCCTTTTATTTATAGATTAATAAAATTAATGTACATTTAAATAAATAATCCAATAACTATTTCTTGTCAATGCTGATGCCTACTACACAGCTGCCACCAGGAAGAACATCAAAGAAAAACTTGAGCCAGTCCTCACGCCACATAATCGGTGACTCTGGGCATGACCACGTAGAGGCCCGTCATACAAAAGAAAAAACATTTATATTTTTTATCAATATAATATATTTCTCGATCGTAAAGCTGTGGTATAGAAAACAACTCTCAATATTCATACTTGACTAAGAGGAGTTGTGATTGAGACAAGTTGGTTGACAATCCATATTTGATCTCACTACGGTTTTTGTATCTTCTTTCATATCTCCTTCCTCTTCGTTGGAGCCCAAAATGTAGTTAGTGGCTTGCATTCTGTTTTGTCTAAGACGAAGCTTAACGTTGGTCTTAAGTAGCGTTAGTTGGCCCTTCCTCACTTCGATCATCCTATCTCTCTACCAACATCCGTCCAGTTACTCAAAATCCAACCTAATACCGTAACCTCAAGGAACTATAGATGATTACTGTAACAATATCTAGAGAGTTTATTTTAATTACATAATCATTTTACGATTCAAAACCATTTCTGTTGTATTTATTTTTATTTTCATTCAAATATACGGAGATAAAACAGCAGCTATCAATTGGCAAATATTTCAAGAACCAACATGGAAGTAAATATTCAATGGAGCAAGAACCTAATCAATAAATTATATTTTAAATATTTTTATTTTATTATATTCATGTTTGTTATTAAAATAAATTGTCCTAAAATTATTGTTACCTCAAACCCTATTCCTCCTGCTTCGCTCCTACCTTACAAATCGCTCCTTCCGTGTTCGCAGCGGTTCCAAAATCTCCAAATGTATTCCTGTCGAGCAAGGAGTTCCCCAAAGCAGTGTCTTGGGTCCTGTCCTCTGCATTATAGACATTCCCACTATTCCCTGCACGTCCATAGCAATCTTTGCAGATGACACAGCTATCCTTCCATTCCTCCCTGTTCAACAACCGCCCCATACCATCTCTAAATACACTAATCTCAGATCGAGAGATGGTGCACACGATGGAAGATAAAAGTTAACGAATCGAAATACACACACGTAATTTTTATACTTCGTTGCAGCTCCTGTCCACTAGTCCTACTTAATAACATTCTTTCACCCAGTTCCGATAAAGTGCAATACCACGGTTTCACCTTCGACAAAAGACTCAAATGGAACCCACCTACAAGACTTAAAAGAAAAGAACTCAACAGAAGATTTAGCCAACTACACAAAACATTAATCAGGACTTCTAAACTCTTAATCAAAAGCAAACTACTAAGTTACAAGACTATCCTAAGACCGGTTTGGACGTATGGACTTGAACTGTGGGGGCCCACAAAACCTTCGAGCATCAAATGCATCCAATCCTTTCAATCTAAAAATCCATATACCATAGTTACTACTCCCTACTATTTCTAATAAAACCCTACATACACTTCGACCTTCATACCCCTTCGTACATGACCTTATATCAACCAAATTCCAAATGAACTTATTCAATCACCCAAATACTGTAGTGCAATCCTTATCCAGCCCCAATCATCCTTATAATCTTCCCAGGAGGTTCTAGCAGCAATGGCCTACAGAGCTATTTTAAATATACCATAGGAGTTTTTCATTGACCAGTTTCTCCACTCATGTCCTGAGCGTCTGCGACTCTAGTTCTCTTACTTAGTCTCCACTGTGATACAGTTGGAAAAGAAGCACTGGAATATCCTGTGGTCCTACTTTGCTCTCCACACATAGGGTGTTACTGGGCTCAAAGATCCCTAGGGCAGTGTATGAATAATGTATTTAGTTGGTATGATCACAGATCACTAATACTTATTGCCCTTAAGTGCGGCAGATTGTACTTATTGCTATCCAATAAAAAGATTTTTTGTAACCCTGTCGTATAAGGGGTGAGGGAGAGTTCATTACTAAACTGCACAAAAAAAAAGATTAGGGATAATGCTAATATTATACCTGGCATTTAGATATTTTTTTTATATTTTTACTATAAATTGAATTAATAATTATTAGAAATTATTATGTTTTATTACTAAAGGAAATTTTAATTAAGAAATTTAGAAAAATAACAAAATAAATGTTTTAGTTACATAATTTTCTAAAACTTTTCTCTATTTCAATTCAGTTGCATTTTGATTAACCATGTCATTCCATGGTTTAACATTTTATACAAACCTTACAATATTATTGTAAGAATGAGCAGCCAAGGTCACTGGCAAGTTGATGTCACAGAGGCGGTTGGCATCTCTCAGAGCGTCGTCTCCCGGGATTTAGCTCAATTCTGAGAGACTAAAAGAGGCAATAAGAGGGTAGTGGATCGCAGAGGATTACAACACAAAGACAGGATAGTATTACTGCCATAAGTAACCCTTTCTACAGTGGAGGCATGACCCTCAATGAAGTTCAAGGTGTTTTTGCTAGGCCTTGATCCATACAAACGAATCGAAACCGTTTATCAGAAGTTGGCCTAACATTCAATGCCCCTTTGAGAGGAATTGCAGTAAAAGTCTGCAACTAGTGGATGAGGAGAATGTAATGCAGCAAGCGCCTAGGAAAGAACACAGGAATGGCTTTTTGTACAACGTCTTGGAGCAAAGTTGCTGTCTCTACTTCACGAGTCTGTTTGTTTTTTGATGAGATGTGCTACACTTTGTCCTCTTTGATATGATTTTTATTTTTGTTTATGTCCTCACAATGCCTGAATTGGCAAAACGTTCACTGATTAGTTTTTCCAGTATTTTAGAGACTTAATTTTTTGGCTTTAATTTAATTAAAATTTTAGAGGCTCTTATTTTTGGGATTTTTCCTATTGCATTCTAATTTTTAATTTATGTATCTTTTTGAGTTATTATTATCACACACACAAAAAACCAAACCATACAGATTTCAACTCTCACCATCGATACATTGAATGGTGTAATGAAAAACATATTGTCATCAATTTGTAAAAATATATCTTGCTTTAAAATTTTGTTTTAATCATATTGGAGTTAATTTTATATTTTTAATTTCAATTTAACTAGTGGGTGATTTAATCTGGTTCACTAAAAGCCTGTTTTTTCCACTGTAAGAGCATGAATATAAGAGAACCAGTCATACACATCCTTACCAGATTTACTAATTTTTTGGGTGTATCATGTCCGATCAATCCATTATTCATCATTTGACAGTAGGTGGAATCATAAGGTTATTATTCTAATTTGTTCTGCAGTATTTGGTGCGAGTAAACTGGTCAATAGTTAACAGATTCATCTAAAACCACATTGATAATCTCCGATAATTTCCTGGGCGTATTCCATAATACTACTAGTTAAGATTAATGAGAATATTTTATAGCAAGGATGGAATTTCGCAGTGAAAATTTTCAGAAATATTATTCCTATCATTAATGAATTTACTTTAAAATTAGAGGTAATCAACAAGGACAAACATATTTTTAACAAATCAGTATGTACAGAAAGTTAGTTTAAAAAATAAAATATACTATAATTAAATCAAAATATATATTTTGTTATCAAAGCACAAAACAAAAATTAGACTTGTGTAGATGTCAATAGCATTAAAAATGTAGAACAATGGTCCATAATAATACAGATCTTAAACACATAATTACCACTATAACATACAAAAACCACTGACATAAAGCTTAAAAAGAAAAAGAAATGTTCCCTGAATTTAATAATAAAACAAAACTGGTAAAAATGTAAAAGAACCAGAAATTTAAATACTATAACAAGAAAATATAAGAGGAAACAATGTAATAATAATAAGTGTCTTACAGTTTACAGTGTTACAATTTCAACTAAAAAATAATAAATAGCATGAAAAATAAACTCTGAATCAATAATCAAACCATAAACATAAACATGTAATAACAAAATAAATAAATACAATGGAAAAAAAAAAATGAAAACAAAATTTTCAGCTATTTAAGAAGCTGAGTTATAAAGTTCACTGTTGCTTATAATACTTTTATCACAAATGGAAGGAAATAACAAAAATTGAATTTCACATTAGCTTTGGTTATGAATTTAACATTAAGTAATACAAAATTTAAAAACATACTTTATCATCAAAACACAAACCAAGAAATAATTGAAATAATAACATTTTTTTAATAGAAATAACAATCAAATCACAGAAATGTAACTTATAGAGAATGAAAACATAATTCAATCATTTAACAAAAAATCCCTAAATCTTTAATTTATATTCAGGATTCTTGCCTTATTCTAAGACATTTTTAACTTCAACAATAAAACAGGTCTTTTTTGAACTGCCCCTGTTACCTCAAGATTGTTTTTTAAACTAATAGTTTGAATTAATGATTATTAATAATTGTACATAGAAAAAAAATACTCAATTCTTTCAATTTGCATTTTCTACTAAACTCACTTATATATTAACAAAAGGAATATACACACATATCTCAAATGGCACTATGCTAATTCCCAAATATTCAGTCTTTGACTATTCAGCTAGTTTGCTACATTATAAAAATAAAAAATCTAGAAAGTAATAATAATTATTATATGGTTAAAAGATTATGAATTCTTTTGGTAATTTTGGGTATATATTCAATACATTTACATAAATGTACTAGGAAAATGGTTTTATAATAATCAAAATGGGTTTCTATCTAATCACTGAAAAATTAAGAAAGTTCACATAAACATTTTAAAATTAAATAATGTTATAAAAAACATAAAAAAATAATTACAAAACTTAGGGTTTGAATATTTTTTTTTAAAAACCACAGAAAAGAATAACTACGATTCTACAAATATATAAAGAGTAAAATTTATATTAATACAAAAGAACATTACAAAATATGGTTATCACACTTGTTCAAGAGAATATATATATATATATATATATATATATATATATATATATATATATATATATATATATATATGTATGTATATATACATACATATATATGTGTGTGTGTGTGTGTACACACACACACATACAAAATACACAAAAGATACATGAGTTACCTGGTAATCACAGTTAATTGGTAATTTTAGGATTAGTTATATTTCATGCAGATCCCTACAAATCAAAGCCAGACATCTGTATGTTCTGCAGAGTGTTTCTAGCTATAAAAAAACATACAAAAAACCTCTGAAAATAGATAACACATGATCAAATTAAAATAATAATACTAGAATTCAAAACCGAAAATCTATTTATTTTTAACCTATTCAATGCCAGAGCCTATTTCATGTTTCTTCACACATGGCCACATATTAATTTCATTAATAAAAAAATACATTAAATATTACACAGGGAACATATTTTTGTTTCGGCATGGAGCCTTCCTAATTTAAAGAATAGAAAAAAAAAAAAAATTTGGCTGATGGTAGGGAAGATTTATATACCTCGTCCCACAAGGGTTGCAACCTCGTCCACAAAGTAGACCTCAACGAATAGCAACAGTGGCGATCTGGGCATTGAAGGGGATAAAGAGAAGAGAATGGTCCGGATGGAGGTCAAAACATAATTCCTTAACTAGTGAAATAATTATTCAAAATTCTTTCTTTACATGGATAGATTTGTTTTCAATATTTTAAGCAAAAAAATAAATAAACAAATATAATAAATACATTTATTATAGATCATTCATCATAGTTTATTACTTTGTTGATCCATAATATTTAATGTTCAATCTTTTGCACACATTTCTGACTTCTTTTAAATAACATAATTAACTAATCATACAAATTCAAAATAAAAACATTAAAATCTATAACTAAATAAATCAAAATTTCCTTACCAGTGAAATAAGAAGTATCAATGATACTATCAGGCTGAGGAACAAAAGGAGCAGTGGTGTTGTGCAAATCCTTCCAATCAACTTCAGCAAAAAGTTTGAATTTTTTGACTTGCTCTCCCTTAGGACGTACACTAGGATCTCTGGTTAGCAACCGTTGAATAGCCTCAACTGCCTCAATAGAAAGGGATTCGTCTCCTTCAGGCCATTCTAATTCTAAAATTGATAGTTTAAATTAGCATATATAAAAAATAAATAATTTAACAATAAAATCGCTCCTCTACGACCTGACACTTCGAGGCACTAATGTGGTCCTACAGTGGATACCAAGCCATTGCGGGATATCAGGAAATGAAGAAGCTGATAATCTTGCCAAGCGAGGAGCAGAATTGCCACAGCCGGTCCATCCAAGATCTTACGACTCAATACGGCGAATGATAAGAACCATAGATAAGGAGGAAACAATAAAAACACATATAGACAAAGTGGAAGGGAAAAGATACAAAAGTCTAAAAGAAAACACGATCCCAGCAGACCTTCCAAGAGAGATTCAGTGGCCTGCTTCCGCCTGACAACTGGCCACGATGATCTGCAGAGCTATCTCCACAAGATAGGTTTGGCTCAGGATCCTACATGTGTAGTATGAAACCAAGGGAGAATGGATGGAGACCACCTAGACACATGCCCTGCTCTGACAGACATAAGAAATAAGACATTTGCCAATGAGCATTTGAAAAAATCTAATTTCTATTGGGCAGCAAGATATCGGATAAGAAAAAAAACGACACCGGCATAAGAAAAAAAACAAAAAACCATAACCTATTAAGGATTCTTCACAGTTGATTCTAGAGTACATTCCTAGATAGGAAAATAATGTTTATTCACCAATAGCTTATACCACAAGATGAGCTATAATCCCTATCTTACTAAATTTCTATAGATTTATGTTAAATGAATAAAATTAGACTACACTGTAATGATGCTGTAAGTGGTACCGACTATCCCTGCTAATTGAACTAAGTACAGTAGAACCTCGATTATCCGTCAGAGATGGTGACGGATTTGGGAAATTACTTTCCCAATATATTCAATTTATATATGTACTCATAAATTGAACAACATATTTCAATCATTCGACATTATATATGTACTCATAACTTATTTACGTAGTAATAAGGTATACATATGTAGTAAAAATCTTTTTAAAAAATAATAATTACGTACATCGATGGCTAAAAGCACTATCATTGTATGTCCAAGTTTTCCCTCTTGAGAAATTAATATCAGTTTAAAGATGGAGTTTAGCTCTTTCCTCGTGTACAAACGTAGTATGCCCCTTCTTAATAATCATTAAATAATTACATAGAAGGGACATACTCTAGGGGTCCCCCGCACGTTTTATATCATTCACTGTCGTCCGAGGAATATCATAGATTTTTGCTAAGATTGAAGGATTTTCACCTTTTCGTAAACATTTTACAATTTCAAACTTAGTAGCAAGATCTAAACTCTTCCTTTGTCTTTTTTTCCGACATTATTATACGTACTTTTAACAAAACAACAAGTACCCGTAAGACAAGAATGAAGACTGAAGATAGTTCAACTTCGGAAGCTACATTAGGTAGAGATGAGGAGATAATTAATTTCTGAGAAATGTGTGCGAGGAAGCCTAGGTTTAGAGTAAACAACAGATTTTAGGAAACAAAGTTGTCAAGACACAAAGATTGATTCTTAGCCGGGGTCTATGACTTTAGCAACCAAACAATATATCTACGTCTTTTTTTTTCTTTTCTGGAACTGAGGTGATGGTTAACAGAGAGTGACGGATAATTGAGGTTTTACTGTATATCAATTATTATCAAACTGGGTACTTGTCCAATATAGGGGCTCCACTATACTAGTAACACTGACTAGCCTAGGGACTTTCAAAACAAGAATCAAAGCTCGGCCGAGATCGGCTCCCTCCGGATTCCCAAACCCCTATCCGCCAACTAGTCGCAAGTGTCTATTCGTACACCTTGTGTTGATAATTATTTGTCACGACTGTTTATATGTAAACATTTACGTTAATATAAGAAACCGAGACTTATCGCAAGAGGTTATGCTTTTATTGAAGGTCGTTTAGTTATTTCTATCCAGGGAACCACAAAGAGGCGACCTTCTTCCACATTTTCATTCCCATGACCATTCCCCATTTTTATTCTATTATTTTTTTTTTTATATAGATAATGAAAGAACTATATTATTGAATTGACATAATTTAATTATTCTCCTTAAGCAAAAGTTTTAGAGCAATTCGATCTTTTTCTATTTGAGTTGGTAAACTTATTTTTTATCCTTGTTTTTTTTTTTCTGTAGCAAAGAAATTCCTCAGTTTTCTTATTTTATTCCCCTTTGAAATGTCTTCAATATTTGAAAACGTCCATTTTCGTCTAATTTGATTTGCCTTAATGGTTGCCGCAACTGTTTTTAAATTTTGGACAGGTAATGAAAAATCATCATCCTCCGTATCCTTCAGTATTTGATTGAATTGGTTTTGTAAATTTAACCACTTTTTTGCAGCACTTTTGTTACTTGCTATGGGGTTTTTCAAATTCTCTAGTAAGCGCGTACTCTAATGATTGGCAATATTGTCAGTAATTACCAGTTTTGCTCTATCATCATCATTTAAAAATACCTGGTCCGTATTTTGAATGATGATGTATTCAGCTGCATACATTTCATCCGCCGACCTAATGCATGTATATGCTTACAGATATTTCATTTTATCGCATTGTCTATGCACGAGCATATAAAAGAATGTATGCACATTTCACATTCGGTGCATTTTAGGGATCAGTTACAACTAGTATTGGGCTGCTTAATCGTATAAAAGTCTGTATTTTTTGTATTTTTCGATTCTTCTTTAACGTTTTTAACTGGTAAAGCATTCGTCTCGAACAAATGTCATTAGAGCATACAATGCTTTATCTAGGCGCCATACTTTATCACGTGTAAATAAAGGTATTTTATAGTTTTATGGAGCAGTTCTAGGTGCATGCAATAGGGTAGATAAGGACTAAGTAAAAGGTGATTCCGGCACCTTTGTTGTCAGTACCTGTGGATATATTTGTTAATGAAGTCGACCCTTAGGTATCCTAAGAAAAATGAGATAATCAGTGCTACCAGTAGTGTTCGGACAAGTACTGAAGGAGTGAGTATACCGTTTTTTTTTTTATTCCTAGTTCTTAAATGTGATGCAAATATGGGATCTTCCTAAAACTGAGATCAAAGCATTTGAATTTTTTCAAGAAAAAGAGATATTGCCTCGGAAGAAGCAATGTCAAAAGGGCCACATTATGAAATTGTGTAGAAATAAAATGATTTGGAGGTGCCAGTTAAGAAGTTGCAGAAGTAAGTGTGGTTTGAGAAGTGGAACCTGGTTTAAATCAACAAGAGTGCGTTTTTTATTTTCATTCGCTTTATTTATTTCTGGAGTAAGGAAAGGAGGTCAGTAAAATTTTGCCGTGAAGAACTTAAAATGTCAAAAGGAACATTCATAGAATGGAAAATGTGTTTAAGGGAGCTCTGCGCAATTGCTTTTAAAGAAAACGGGGTTGTGAAAATAGGAGGGAGAAATATGATTGTTAAGATTGATAAAAGTTTGTATACAAAAAGAAAAAACAATGTTGGTCGTGTATTACCGCCACAGTGGGTTCTCAGAGGTATTAGCCTTGAAAAACCAGAAAGTTTTTTAGTGGAGGTGCTGGACAGATCGCTTCACACCTGGAGTACTAAAATTGTGGAGTATGTGAGGGAAGGGTCCACAATTTATACTGATTGCTGGAAATCGTTCAATTCGGAGGAGTTATAGAAACTTGGCTTCGATCACTATACGGTTAACCACTCCTACAATTTTATAAACCCTGAAAACTGTGTGCAAAGTGGAGGAACAAAAAAGAAAGGAAGGAAGAGAGCATATTTGGAATTGTATTTGATCTAGTTCATGTTCCAAGAAAGGAATAAAAAAAAGGACATATTTAATGAAATATTAAATATTATATCAGTCAACTGGCCTGTAGATATGTAAATTACTATTGCATTATACTGTTAATTACCACTATGTTCCTGTTTTTTAAAATGACTATTTCCTTTTTTTAAAATTATTATTGTATTATTATGTTCAATAAGACTATGTTTCTTTTATTAATTTACTACTGTATTATTATGTTATTAATTCTATATTTTAATACGTTAATGATTCTATATTTTATTTTGATTACTAATAAATTGTGTTTTAATTATTAAATACTTCTTATTATCATAAATAAAACGGTCCTTTTATTGTTATTACTATTATATTATTGTGTTATTATTAGTAATTTGAGGGATATAAAATAATTTTTACATGTTATACGTTTGTGGAATCCTAACGCAAAATTGTTATAGGGCTTCGGGAATCCGAAGGGAGCCGATCTCAGCCGAGCTTTGATTCTTGTTTTGACAGTCCCTAAACTAATCAGTGTTACCAGTAAAGTGGAGCCTCTATATTCGACAAGTACCTCAAACTGTAATATAGTGGTACCTCGAGATACGAGTGCCTTAACATACGAGTTATTTGAGATACGAACTGTCAAGCGAGCGAAGTTTTGTTTTGAAATACGAGCAACATTTGAGATACGAGCAGCGGCCAGCTTCCACCTTTTTATTAAGCATCTCGCACATTATCCCAATTATTCTCCCAGTGTGCTTGTTTATCTCGCTGTCGATGCATCTTTGCTAAGTTTTTCTAGGACTTTGCGCTTTTTGTGCATTTCACTTACTTACTTTATCACATTTCTTTTTATAACTGAGTACGAAGAAAGTGTGTGGAAAGGTCAGTGCTCAGATGATGTCTATTGGATTAAAGCCTGAAATCATAGAAAAAATTAGCAAGCTGTGCGAGTAATCGACTTGGCGAGGCAGTACAGGCGTAGTACTTCAACGATATGCACTGTGCTTAAACAGGAGTCGATAAAGTGTATAACGCCAGCTAAGGGCGTTACAATAATTTCCAAGCTCCGGAGCTCTCTCCATGAAAAGATGAAGAAACTGCTGATAGTTTGGGTGACGGCGAAGCAGCTTAAAGGCGATACCTTAACACAGGGCATCATATGCGAAAAGGCACGAGCGATTTACGGTGATTTGCTGAATCAGATCCTGTGCGCTTCCATGGACGAGGCATTGGAAGACTCGTTTAAAGCCAGTCAATATTTGCCATTTATAAATACATTTTTCTTATTCAAAAACACGTAACAAAAACAATTGGGGGTAGCATTTTTGGGGCTGGAACGAATTAATGACATTTCAATTAATTTCAATGATGAAAATTGCTTTGAGATACGAGCAAGGTTACGGAACGAATTAAACTCGTATCTCGAGGTATCACTGTACCAAAGTTAAAATAGTAGATTATTTTAAAAACCATATAAATTTAATGGGTAATATTTTATAAATGCCAAATACTTGAACCCTTACCACACATTGCGAGTGATTTTACTAAATATCCAGGTACCTATAGTAACTTCAACATGTGTTGAAGGGGAAAGGAAATATGCCTCGAAGAAGCGGATCCATATGTCTACTAAATATGTCAGAAACGAGATTCATGGTAAAAGTATGAGCCAGAAATCTAATTGGTTACAACAATTGGGCTTTAATTCAATAAAAATTTAAGAGGCAAAATCTATAATTAT
The DNA here is from genome assembly GCA_037127475.1 of Arma custos. NCBI lineage: Eukaryota > Metazoa > Arthropoda > Insecta > Hemiptera > Pentatomidae > Arma > Arma custos. The sequence continues at coordinate 22,261,261 of CM073761.1, read as the reverse complement.
AATCTCTTCAGTTGCTACACTCCCACTGAAGTGTTACAAGATGACAAAGAAGAAACATTCTATGATCAGTTAGATAGAGCCCTCAACTATACCCTGGAAAGCTAATTCATAAAAGAACTTGGTGCTCTCCAGACGGAAATACTGTGAACTAGACAGGTCACATTCTGATGAGTAGGAGACACAGGTCGTTTAATGAGCTGTCTTTCTTATTAAGGCATTGACTGTCCTGTAACCTACAACGATTGACTAGTATTTCCAGAATGAGAATAAGGATAACCAATGCCTAAAAACATCTAGAAATGGAGAGAATGGTGAAACCCAAGCTGGAGGAGCCAGAAATTAGCAAACGCTATCGCCAGAAGTTGGATGAAATGGTGATGAATACAGGCATATTGGATGACACAGCAAACAATCATTGGAACACCCTCTGTGTAATAGCAAAGGTATATTAAGTATATTAAAGGAGAAAATAAAAAAGATATTAAGAGATGGGGAAAATAAGCAGTTCTATCTCTTTAGTGTCAGTGTGCGGTCACAACAGATACAAAAAATAGATCAGCTAAAATATGATTCAGAGGTACAGATAGTAAGGCAATTAAAAAAACAATATGCCAAATAGCTTCAGAAAAAAGTCTTTGGGAATTGCACATGATCTACCTACCTAATGACTGAAGATTATGCCCATTTTTGATTGACTTCATTGATAAAGTTTTTCCAGTAAAAGATGAAAAAGAGTTTGTTTTTTCAATAGGTGCATATAGATAAATATCTGAACTGAAATGGAATTTTAAATAATTTACCTTGATTTAAGATATTGTGGAAAACAGCTTCAGGAGTTGTATCATGAAATGGAAGAACACCAGTCATTAACTCATATAAACAAATCCCTAATGACCACCAATCAACTTCAAAACCTACATGAAATTAAATAAATGCACATTATAAAGAATTACAATAGGAATAAATTCATTAATTTTAAATTAATTAAAGTGACACTATAATGAATAGTAATTAACATGCAAACAAGGTAATATAAAAAAAGATTGATTAGTAACTAAAGCAGCAATAAACTATGTATGACATCCATTCAAGTCAATTACTACTATTAATTGTTTTTAACATTTTAAGAAGCCATTATCTTTCGGGAATCTATAGTGCTTCACAATGGACTGTTACAAGTCCAACGAATTTCTACAATCTATTAAACATTTAACAATCAAACAGCCAGGAGATATTAAAACACCATTCCAGAAAACCTAGTTGCAATCTGCTATTGTTTAAATCTATATTCATATGTATAATAATCTGTTTCATTGGAGTAGGCATAAAATAGATGGTGATATATGAAATGAAAATACATATTTACTAATACAATCTACGCTACAAAGCAGTAAAATTTAAAACTCTGAACAGTGGGGAAAAACATATATTCACAAAGAGTATATAAGTCAAAATTATAGAAAGTGGAAAAACTCAAAATATTCAAAATTAAATCAATGGGCCAATCTGGCTGTTATCACTATAACTTCAAAGAAAACTCTTTCGAAGAGGACTCAAATAGGAGAAACACTTTAATATTATTGTGTGATTGAATCAGTTTATATTTATATTTGTTTTTACACCAACATTATACTTATTTTGGTAATGTTAGTTCTTCAAGGTAGCATTTAGCATCTACTGCTTTGTTTCACTAATTTATTACCTCTTCATATGAGGTCAAGATTGCAGATAAAATACTTGTTTTCTAACCTAAGCTATCACTAATACTTATATTTGATCCTGGCTGAGAAAGTTAAAATTACCAAGTTTTTGACTCATTAACAATCTCTTTATATCAGTATGTTTGACAGTGTATTAGAGAGATTTGTGAGCTACCTTGACACTATTTGTTGCTGTCTTAGAAATTTAAAGGTCTTTCAATACTTGTATCTCACAAGCTGTGAAATATGATAATTTACTAATTCTCAACATAGTTGAGAATCTCTTCAAAAGTAGGCAATTATAAAACTGATTGTATGAAAAATAATACAGTACTTAGAAATCAATCAATAGTGACAATCGACGATTGCCCATCAGTATTTTCATCCTTCTGAAACAACTAAACAAGAAATAACTTCCTTCTGCTTATTAACAAGTTGTGTACAGCTGTTAAACATGCTTCAAAGAATCATTTTACTTCCCTGAGGTACCTGTTTTACATTATGCATGTGGATAAAATATTTGTTTGTTCTATCCTTTTCAAATCTGTTAAAACTCATTGATAGCACCCACCAAGAATCATTCTAATTTTATTAATTTTTTCTTCAAATTTTCCATTAAAAAAAATGATAAATCTACTAAGAACGGGGACAAAACAATTCTGCCATAAAATCTCTATTTATCAAAATTTAAAACTTTTTTTTTTTACATTCATAGTAATTCACATTGACTGTAATGCATTTGTCCAATCACTTCTGTCATTTTTTAAAACTCTTTTTAAATTCATTTTTTGGGTCATCCCTTAGCCCACTGAACGATCTTGGTTTCACCTCCTCCACACTCTCAAAATGTATATCTTTCATGCCCCTTTTGATTCTTGTGAAGAAATCATAAGGGAAGAGGTCTGGTGTATTATGTAGGGTGAACAAGCAGCGTCCTGCCATTTTTAAAAAACAGTTGTTAATTACATTTTTCTGGTTAAAGAACCAATCTCTAGTGCACAAAATGAAACTACAGATATATCAGTTGTTAATGGTCCAGTTATGGTCTATACAAACAAGGCCATTGATTTTTTTTCAACACTGTCATCATTTCTTGAAGTTAAGTGGACTCCAGAACAAGAATGTTCTTCAATCAACATTATTGTTGATGTTTGTCCACTCTTGAAACATGAAAACCAATTTTAAACACCTGCTTTGCCAAGGGAATCATCCTCATAAGCTGTTATAAGCATCAAAAAAGTTTTCATAACAAAAAACCCCAGAGAGAAATGCTTTATTTCCAGCAGTGCTGTCCAACTATATTGGATTGCCTTAATACACAGCATACTGATCAATCCATATCGGACATACTGTACATTACAATTTGTTTGTTTTAAATGCATACTTAAAAACTACAGTACAATTCTTAATTTTTTCTACTCTCTTTTCTTTCTTTTTTATATACAAGAAAATACAAACCAGATAAACTAAGCACATATATATTACCATACAATTTATGAAGATAAATAAATTAAAAAAAAACAACTTATATATTAAATATTTTTTTATAATTATTGGTCATTTTTTTATGAGTTATAAATATTTTTATTTTTTTTTATAAATATTTTTATTTATTTTATTATTATATGTTATGTGTTATGTGTTTGTATATTGTGTTATATGTTATGTTATGTGTTATGTGTTATGTTATATTATTATTATTATATATTTTTATTTATAAATATTTTTATTTTTTTTATTTTTTATGTCACGGTGAGACAAAGGTTCCGGGTTCAAATCCCGGTCGAGGGCCTATCTTTTCTCTTTAAAAAAATAAAAATATATATTAAATATATTAGCGTGTGGGGTATCAGCTACTACATACATGATGGTGATTTATCCCCAAGGAGTCAAGAATAATATTCTCGGCAAGCACTGCCACATCCCAGCCATTGACACCCAGGTCATCGAGGAAGCTCCATGTTCTTTTCGGAATCGTTCCGCGAGACCCAAACCAGAGGCCTCTCACCGTGAACTCTCTCTCTCCGAAGGTCTCGCGGAATTTCTCCTTTATGAAAGGGATGCATTTGTCATATATTTCCTTCTTTTCCCTTTCCACTCCACCCGCCTGGTCAAGGTCATTATTTTCAAATCTTACTGTCGGATCCAACACCCATGCTATCTTTCCGGTCTTCGGAAATGCGACAATATCCGCATATCTTGTGGATCCCTCAGTGTCGATACAATAGACCTCGTCAAAGCAGGCAAAGTCTTTTTCCTTTAGGAGCCTCATTAATTCGTGTTTGACCCTGTGGTGTCGGCGTGTTATGAGGAGGGAGTTGTAGGGGCATTTTCCCAGCACATGGGCTGGTGTTTCTGACTCTCTGCCGCATTTGCGACAGAGGGACCCAACATCTCTCGCCTGTCCGCTGGCTCCTGGGACACCACGCAGAGGCGCATATTACTAATAATTGATGTTCAGTTTTAGGGCATTGGTCCACTCCGACCCCGAAAGTACCTGTTTCTCGCATATAAACCTGTTGGCTTTCGGTGTCTCCTTGAAATGACGGACTCCAACGCCCTGCCATCTACAATTAGCCCATTCTTCGAAAGAATTCTCACGCAGCGACTGTCGTAGAGCTCTCACACTTCGGAAGCCCTGATCAACTCCCAGCCTTTCTAGACATTGAGCTGCTTCCGTTTCATAATTAAATATAGACTGGAACAGGGCATCCGGGACATTAGACAGTCGCTGGGCGATTGACCAATGCTGAAGTGGAGCCTCCCATTTACAATGGATCAATCCCAGGCCTCGATA